>CM060949.1:69622334-70032334 GCA_030765055.1 Mantis religiosa | reverse complement strand
GCTAAACTAGTGCCAACAGTCGCTTTAAATCTCAAATATGGGACTTCTGACTGTTTTATTCTTACGGGCACAAGTAAAATCTTTCATTTAGATAACATCTGAAAAGCGTTTCATTCACAACAAAAGTGCAACTATGAACAAAACCCCTTGTGTCATAAATAGCAAGAAGTTTCATAATTCTACGAGAAAGGTGTAGCTGGTAAGCAATGTAGAATCAAGAGAACCGGTTTAATCTGATAAAGTCCAGCTAATATGCCTATACACAAATGAAGCAAAAGGTCGTCAATTAAGTTATGCATTCAGAGTTAAATGTTCGCATACCTGTCGTTGACCTCATTTAATACTATCGCTGCTGTGAATCTCTTTCACCTCTCGATCAATCCTCTGACTGTTCGACTGTTGATTATTCGACGGATTTAATTGCCTGTTAATCTGCTTTACTGGGGATTCATCAGCAATGGCTACTCGAACATCAGCGGAAACCATCAAGATTTAGGCATCACAAAACGTTTCAGCAGCTGAATAACAAAGGCTTGATTATTCATTTGCCCAGCACTAACACACAGAAAAATTCCAAGTACCTTGCAACGCAGCAATCGAATTTGAAATTCCATGCATGAAATGCTTAACTTGGATTTCCTCAATCAGAAAATTTGCCCGCCTCTGAAGCTAGATGGTAGCGTGTGTGCCTAATTTTCAAGAGGTCCCAAGTTGGAATCTCTTCAGGGTAACTTAAACGGATAAGATATTTTTTCGGTATTTTCCCTTATTCTGAAAGATGAATGTCAGATATCTCTAAGCTTTATGAACCCTGCGCTCATTTGAACATCATTTTACCCATTTCACTCATTATATGACAATATAATGTAAGAGGACGTTAGTTAAAAAAAGAAATTAACGTTTTGTTCATTTACTTATATTCAAGCAGGAAGTACTGAATGCTTAATACTGTTAAATGCAAATCATGACCCATTATCTCAGAAACTATTTAAAAATTTAAGAATTTACTTAATGGAACTGTACCTTTATATATATTCTTTATTTAACAGTTTTTTATTGTTTCCCTTTGTTGTGCTCTTTTTTCTGCATTTTCACACCTACACATTATACACAAACATCTATGCCCAAGGAGGGACTCGAAACCGCGTCCCTTTGCAATGCGGAACGCTAGAAACACGCGCTAGCGACTAGGGTTACGAGGGTCCGTCACCTTCAACACTTTCTGTTAAAACGGCTCTTTCATATAATACATATTGTCGCGACAACGGTCACAAATAGATAACAGACGGCGGATAGTGTTTCACGGTAATAAAGAGCTTGCATAAGCAGTCAACGTTTGCGCGGCTAGTGTACACAAAGAGCCGGCAAAAGCAGATAAACATAACGCTTGAGATAAGTGACTTGCCGGCCCAGATAGGGTTTCACGTAAGGAAGGTTCTAATCCTTGTTTCACGTAAGCTTGCCCCGTATATCTTAACGGTCACGTGACCTTATCACATCTCATTGGCTGCTGTTGTGTTGCAGACTGTTGCGCGGTAAGATTAGTTCGTTATTTAACATGGTGATATATCTTTATATGTTGGAAGAGAATTGTCAAATTTATATTTTCGTAACAGTTTCAATGAAATATACTACGCATCAGAGTTGATTTATCTGAAATGCATGCTAATTCTTAAACGAAGTAAAGAGGAGGTTTCTTTGCTATCAAGCACATGGCACGACAGCACGTGATTTAGCGGTAGTGATGACATATTTTTTTATATGACTTTTATCACTGACCTTGTTTTGAACTGGATTAGTCATATATCGCCATTCGAAGGTGTGTTGTGCCGAGTGCGAGAGCTAAATTATTTTATTGATCGTTTATTGCACGTGTACTTATTGTATGTATAATGGCAGAGTCTACCGCCAATTTTTTGCTGAAGCTTCGCAAGGGAAAACTTTTACAAAGCGGCGAAAAAAGAATTGTGTTGCATGTGTTCAATGCACTCACAAAGAAGAATCCGCCTTTGTCAGTGAGAGAAGTCGAACAGCTGTACCCTGAACTTACAGGTGTGTTAGATGCGTAGGAATATCGCGACATGAAATTCAGACAACAGGAAAACTTACCAGTCCAGGGGCGATATTGTTGTGTGGCTAAGACGTTAAGGACAATCAAACTGTCCAAATCGCAATATATATATTACCTTGACGAGACTTGGGTGAATGAAGGACACACGACAAGTATGGCGTGACACGATTTTTAAGACTGAAAGACAAGCATTTTTGCAAGGTATGTGTACTGGTTTTAAAAAATCCCAGGCCTTTCATTATAAACTTGTTCCAGTTTCATTGCTTATTCATTCAGTTTCAACTTGCTCAGTTTCATTATAAACTTCATTAATTTTGTATGCCTTCATATTCTTATTTCTATCTTCCTGGCAATTATTATGACGTTTACTGCAAGGTTTCAATGTGACGGGAAGGCACTGCCTATATGGCCTATGGCGCGAAAGCATTATCCAATTAGGATGAGGGGGAAGTTAGTTGCACGCGGAGTGATACATGTCAGCGGGGTAAGGTTATATGAAAGAGAGTTTAGTGATATCTCGATTGACAGAGAATACTTTTTTTTTTTTTTTTTTTTTTGCTCGAGAAGTCTTTCGAATTTATGAATGAGATATATAAGAGATTGTGACATGGCAGCTGTGAGTTGTAAATACTTGCAACAAGAGTGTTGTAAAACAGTAAGCAGAAAACAGCTGTGAAGTGTTGCAACGAGAGCTGATGTTTGTTATTGTCATCGACCTTGGTGCTGTAGATTGTGATATGTGATATGTGAATTTCGAGAAATTGTACTTTTAATTCTACGAGCCCACAAAGTCACAATATATATCACTCACAGGAAGAACTGTACTTAGCAAAAATGCGCAAAACAAACTAGCATATTCTTTTAAAGAATGAAAGCACATGGCTTGAGCACACATAAACTGGAATTCCAGTTTAAGTGTGCTCAGGCCATGTGCTTTCATTCTGAACAGCGATAGCTTCTAAAAGAGGTTTTACAAGTTTATTTTGAAATAATACTGAATTCAGAGTCGAAATACACATATAGAACAATTTAAAAATATGTTTAAAGTACAAGTATAATGAAAAAAGCATAGTTATATACTTATTAAATACCAAATAAATGAGTATAGAAAAACTAAACATCAATTGTGTTATCTTCTCTTAAAGTCAAACGAAATTAAAATATTCGTGCCGTTTATATTGTATTCCACTTAACTTACTCCCAAGTGCTGCCGTATGTCCTATGACTGCAAGAGTCTAAGTTCAGTTATATGGCGATGATGATTATTATTATTATTAATGAGAAAAGTGCGCTCAGAATGGGCATTTTGACAATTAATATACAAGTTTTTTACAATAATATCTACAAGTTTTTTGTAGTCTTTGCTATAGTCTGTTATAGATTTTTTTTTTCACATTCTATAATGTGATATTTTTTGCATTGTTGACTACATAACATACACTTACAATCCACACTTGGTTCGTAAAAGTTTTTGATAACACGTATCTTATGGTGAAAGCCGTGTAATGAAAGTTTTGTTGTCCAATGTCTCAGGTTTCTGCATTTTCTGGTCCAGCTGTCATCCATCGAGTATAATAAATATATGGTGATAAGTAATTAGGTACTGTACTTGTTTCGAAAGCTGTACTTAGTGCTACTAGCTACTACCCCCAGTTGTATTTGAACCGAAACAGTCTTAATATCTATTAATGAGACAGGGTCATTTTCTACTGCTCATCATTGTTTACCCTAGCCTGCTACCTCAGGATCCATGAGCACTAGGTGAGTAGATACAAATAGTTTTGGATAAAATTAATGAGACTATCAAGAAATGGCCCAAATTCTTTATGGATTGTACTCCAAGTCATACTACCAATTTGGTGTGTATTTAATTTACATTTTGCAACGCTGAGCTTTTCAAAACTATGTTTATAAATAAGGTAGACAGAAAGAGTGCTACACTCTATCCAAAACTTCTACGTCGATATTTCAGCAGAAATATAGGTTTTGAAGTCCATTGAACCAAAAGAAAGCCTTTAAAAAGTGACATTTCACACTGTCTAAAGCAGGGGAAGACAGGTAGTGGCGGTGTGACGTCAGCTCCGTCAGCTCTAACCGACGAATATGCTCCCGAACGAAAGACAGGTTAGCATGTAACGTCACCGCGATGATTTATGCGCGACAGGAAACGTATCCGGTATTAATAATATGTACAACCTACATCATGTTGTAATATTAATGCTGACTGCTTTAATTACACAATTGACCACAGTTTATAAACAATAACATTTTGGCTCTATGCTATGAGAAAAAATATGAAACTTCAACTCGTAGTTTATTTGAAGGTCAGGCATGTTATATAGTAAATAAAATAAAATAGAACAAAGTAATGTTCTCTGCAAATTAGAGGAGACCTATTCAGAACAAAATTAGGTGGACATTTTCCGACACTTTCTGTTTCGTGTTTCTTTAACTAGTTTATCATTGCCCGGACGTAATGTCCGGGAAATTTGTAATTGAAGGCTGCATGTTAGATTGTAAACCGACAAGGTACTTCGGGGTTTGGACTTCGCTAATTTCATAACAAACAAAAAAATTGTTTGCACACATATGCCGAGACAAACATACACAATGTCCGTGCGGCAAGTGAATACAACCTCCGAAATCTGGTTTAGGGAGCATTCTTGTAAAAATCAGCCAAGTCTTTCTTGTATATATACTTCTCCTTCAATAACTCGTCACATTGAAAATTTAACAGTTACATTAGATACGTGGCAGCTACATTGTTGTCATCGAGTGCGCTACAACTGACTGAACCCTCAGATTCTCTAGCCAGCGCCATTTATATAGGCAATTTGGTGCTACACAGCTTTTGCCTGACGTCGCACGCACTGCAGGCCTCGCTCCCGGCTGAAATACGTCACAACTCTCAAAGCTCTCTTCCTCTGGTCAAAAGGTTTAAATTAAGCTATATTATACTGAATTGCATATTCTTTTTATTCTCCCTGAATTTGCCATATATTATGTACAATCTTACCTCACGAAAATGCAAATCTTCTTAAAATGTATCAAATGCTGTCGTAGCATTAACATTTTCGAAATATCGATATTAATTTGATATAAAACATTCAGCTGTATTAAAGAGTGTCTAATATCAAGAGGGCATGTACATATGGTAAATTTAGGTATCCGCTTTTCTATGTTTTTGTGCTTGAAAAGCTATATTAAATGCCTATCAATTTCTGTTTTAATTAACAAGAAATAAAGGGATTTGGAGAGATAAAATTTGTAGAGCAAAAATAAAAATAAATGTTAGCGTACAAGAAACTCGTGTGACAAACTCATCAGATGTGTCTAAATACTCACATTAAAATACTCAATATGCAGTTACTTGAGCAGTATGCTATCCGGGAACACGTGTTGTTAAACATCCTGATGACGTGAAATATGAGTAGACATGACAGCATCATCCGTTTTACTCCATCCAGCTGCAGACATGCGAATGCTTGCACACATATGGTAAGTCACACTACAAGAGGAAGGAAGCAAGGAGGAAACTCCGCCCAGAGACACCGAGTCCGGATGAAATACGTTTACTGGCCTCCAAAAAATGTTCCATGAAAGCATTCGATAAACAAGATAGGTACACAAATATCCCGAAAATTTTCGATGTCACCCAGCTTGACACTCCAAAACTGGGAAGTTAAAACTATTAGGAGTTCTAGTGACTCAAGCAGGATTCAACAACGCTAATTGAGCTACTGTAGTTTTCAGATAAAGCCAAAATATCCTGTAGCGGCTGTTTCCGTTTACACACCCACACCATACACAAGAGACACACATTAGAATTGGAAGGGGTGTGACATTAAGCTCCAACTGATAATGAATACGTCACATAAGGACAGACGTTGATTAGACTATGCTGTCGCGGGCAATAAATAAAATTATAGTTTTAAAAACTAAAGACACGATGACATAGCATACAAGTCAAGCCTTAAAAATGGCGTGGCACGGCGAAATACAATGCAATAACTGTAGACTAGATGGTGTAAAATCTCGCATTGCATTCGTGTGTTTTTCATAAACTGGTGTCTATCCATGGAGAAAAAAGTATAGAATTTCTCCTCTATCCACGCAAGAGGTACAAAGCTTTTAATTTTCAAACTTTTTATGTTACGTCGCGCGTTACATCACTCTATATAAACACTTCCATTAAATAACATAGGCTCTAAGCCCTGCTATTACCCTATGTACCTACGAGCTTATTTTTCATCCTAAATGGCACCTCACATTTCTTAAAAGAAGTTATCACTATAGATTGATTTTTGTGGCATTTCATTATTATATTTGCTCATATTATAGTCGCGTACCCAGGAACTCCTATTCATAGTGTAACATATTACTATTGCAATGTATCGCTGTGTACTTGTGCAGTAGATATTTGTGAAATTAGTACTTCTCGTTTTTCATTTTTCTGTAAATTTTATTACCTAGTAAAAAACTTAAGAAATAATTGTAGCTGCCCCATAGAATGGGTAAGGTCTTTAAAATATGCGGTAACCCTTCTGGGTTCTCTCCACTGCGTATGAGAGGCGACAAATGCTGGGAAAATTGAACCGGCAGAGGCGGACTAGAATCCTTATCGTATGGTAGAAGATGGAAATGTTCACCTTTTGCTCTCAAAACGGCAGCACATTTCATTAGTGCACCTCTGATGGCAGCTCTTTTCCGGCGACCGCGCAGTGGAAAGAGGGTACATATAAAAATATACTTAAAATACACTATATTTGACCTGACATGCAGCAAGCTTTAAAAAAAAAAAGCTCTGCCCGCAAATTAACTTACCTAAAATGTATCGAGAAACATACCTTAATTTATATTTAGATGTATTAAAACTGTCCACTGTTGTCTTATGCATTTCAAGATGCATTTATTTAAATTCTTCGAGCGACTTTTTATCTTGCAATGTAAAGATATATAAAAGGTATAGGTTTAGCCAAGTTCCAACCACCCACCATCAATATGGAAGCAAATTTCTAAAAATAATCGAGGTACATCTTTCCAGTATAACACAAGTATCGGAAGAAACAGCGAAAATACCTATAATAATGTAAAAATAACAAGCATTTAAATATATCTGTCGGCCTGTGCAGTCTAGGGGAACATGTTAGGCCCTGGTTCCCGAAACTGGGGCAGGTTTTTCGGACGTAAAACTTCTTAGCATAACTTCTTTGTGAAACGAAGTAAAACTGATGGTCCCGTATTGTAGATTTTCGTTGATAAAAGAATCACAAGCCTGATAAATAGGCGTACGAGCAAAATTAAGCAGTATCTGACGCTGTATATAGAACTGGATGCGGAGAATAACAACAGTTAAAGAGGACCCAAAAATAAAAACTTAATTTCAGTTACAGTAAAAAATGTTTTAAATCAAAACGAGTTATTACTTTCGTAAATATTTCCAGAAGATGCTGCAGGAGATCCTGTTGTAGTGCTGCCGTAGCTCTGCTTAGCAGTCATTTAGTCTTTACGTTAGGCTATTCATTTAAACATTGTTTTACTTGCAAAATAACAGAAGTAAGTGTCATTCCGAAGTTTAACTCCTTTATTGAAATTTAACTAGATAGATTTCGTACCTTTAAGCATAGGTTCCTTTACAATCCGAAACGAAATTTTAGCAATTTGTATTATATACTATGCTTTTTACACTTGCAAGTTCACATAGCGGATGAAATTGTATATTCCCAATATCGTTTAAAACTGTGTTAAATTCTCCGTCTTTTCTTAAGTAATGGTTGATCGAACAGAAATCTCGCAATTTCTTAATTGTTAACTCCCGTGCGTCATTTATTAAATTTCGGTTACTCACTTATTACCGTACAAAAACTCGTCGAAGAGAGTTCAAAGGGAAACAACGGAAAGCGCGCGAAAAAGAACAAAAAGGAAACACGAAATGAGGGGGAGTGAGTAAATTTATCTGTGCCAGGAAACATTTCCTGTGATATCTTCTACACATATTTTAAGCACTCGCTAATTAAAAGTGCTTGGAGTAGAGGTAAGTAATATCTGCAGAATCATATTATATTTAGATATGCAAACAGTGATGTTTATGCCTTCGAACCCCCATATAGTCATAAATAAATCCGATTCAGATGTGGTAGTATTCCTGCATGTTTTCTCCAGAAGACTGAGTTTAAATATGGTAGTTTCTAGACAAAATCTTATAAAACTAGAGAAGATCTAACAAAGGAAGGAAAACAGAATTAAATGTTTATGAAATACCGGTATGTAAAGATCTATAATAACCCGTAGCCTCCTAAGTTAAGTAAAAGACCTGTTAACATTACATATCCTAGAAAATCATTGATAATAATAACAGAATGAGTAGTAAATAGAATAGCAGTGGTGTTAGTGGTAGGAGTAGCGGTAGTAATGTTATTGCATTGCTTTTTATAATAGGGCGAGAACACCTCACGCAATGCGACCTCCACATCGATCTATTGTGGCTAATACCCCCAAGAGGAAGGGATGAAGCGATAGAACCTCAGAAGGCTAAAGGATTGCACGCGGAGAGGCCAGAACGAGGCACCCAGTTCGCTAAGTGGTGCTAAGAGTTCTTCATCCGGGCACCAGAATCCACCGCTCAGTCACTAACATGCTTTCTAGAAGCGCCCCCAACCCTCCCCCCTAACATGTAAGGTGAGTTTTCAAGGCTATAGCATTGAATTTTTCAGTCTCGCTCTACCCTTTCATAGTGCGTCCTACACACGGCTAGTGTGAAAGAACAATTAGTAATCCACAACTGTTGAATGTAAGGCGTAGTTTGTGCTGGGGAGATTTTGTTGAAAATCTTCGAGTCACACCTTTAAAAGGCAATGGGTATAAAACTACGAATTTTATATAAATGGTCGTCTTCACAGACGAACAGCGGGCGTGGAACATGTTTATAAAACTGTCCTTTTGGATCCAGAAGTCCTCATAACACGCATTTCCAGTAAAATTTCGACATCCAATTTTTGGATGGAGTACCATACTTTCTCTGCTTCATAAAGGAGACTACAGAAATTAATAAGAATAACAAAAACACTGTAGAGGAAGAAAACTGAAAATAAAATAAAACGATATCTTAAATAGTAACAAGAGAAATAGTATAAAGATATGTTTCACATGGCTAAAGGATGGAGGTGTTGTTTTGTTTCTTTTATGGGTTTAATAGATTCTGTAACCAGATTGAGGTCTAAGGTTAGTGTTATATGAGAGGAGAATCACGATTAGCTCCATGAAATTACCTTCCCAAATAAAGAATGGATGGCCACTAAAGAGGGAATTAAATAACACTGAAGAAGTATTTAATATATGGTGTTTTATGGGTTGCCTGGTAGTGATGCGAAGTTACGTAGATTTTCAACTTGTGAATATATGTGACAAAATATTAAAAAACGTTAATGAGTTCGTTGAATCTGTTTTAGTTGCTTTAAAAGATGCTTTTCAAGCTAGAACATGTAGACTCTTATGCCAAGGCGTAGTCTCGGATGGATATCTTTTTTCCTTCCACGGAAAGGGTTCACCGGAATGAAATAAACTATTCAATTTCTATTCAAATGTATTGAATTTAATTTATACTATAAGTTAACAAAAGTACTGTCCACCAGCGCAAAGTAAGTACCTGAAAGGAATGTGCCATCTTACGCAATGGGAGAAGGGCAGCAAATGTGTTTGATAGAGAACGTATGCTACACAAGGAGTAGAACAGTTAAAAATAAATAAAACCGAGAAGATTTATTCACTGAAGTACAAGACGTCAGACTGTTTTTGAATGGTCTGTAACTGAACTGACATGGGGTGTCATAAATTTATCCAGGGAGGGTAAGGGAACCTTCTTCAACCCCGTTGCGTCTCAGGCCCCGGAGACTTTCTTTCCTGTGGTATACTGTAGTTGAAACTTAATTGAAGTAATGCTCTTTCGCTTTCACTTTTGAAGCGTCCTTTTTCTATGAAACTCGAGCTGGAAATATTTACGTCTTTTCATCATGAATGTCGAAATCATTCTTTCTTACGTTCTTCTTCTACATCGTTCAAACTTATTCTTATCGCGTTCCTTTCCAGAGGAAGATTACTGACATTTTCTTTACCATGGTAACCACACATTTCTCGTTGACTATGTCATACGTGGTAACCAATATAAACGTCTTATTTCTTTTTAAATTATATAACTGCACTTTTCAAACCTTTCATACATATTAATACTTTAAACATTCTTTAACATAATATTAAATTTTCAATAACATAAAACACATTAACAACATTAATTTTCTCTTTCAGACTGATAGAGTCGACATGAAAAAATCAATGCCACGGCCGGGATTTGAACCACGGATCTACTGGTTTCCATCCAGTTGCTCTTACCCATTGAGCTACCATGGCCAACGTGCCGTCATGACATTAAATTCTCCAACTGACTGATATATTTCCTCGGTAAACCACTAGGGTCGCTCGCATCGGAGATACACGTTTATGACGACTTACTATTGTAAGCACTTGATTCCCAGGTGTCATCATGCAACTCTTATTATGTAAGTTAATTGAGGGAAATTATTAATTTCTTCACCCTTGCCGTAAACAGGCTAAGGTATTGGATTGATAGAGTCGACATGAAAAATTCAATGCCACGGCCGGGATTTGGACCACGGATCTACTGTCAGTAACGGGACCAGGACGAAAACCAGTAGATCCGTGGTTCAAATCCCGGCCGTGGCATTGAATTTTTCATGTCGACTCTATCAATCCAATACCTTAGCCTGTTTAAGGCAAGTGTGAAGAAATGAATAATTTCCATCAATTTTCTCTTTAGGACTAAGACAGGGGTGTCTATTGTCACCTACTCTATTATATATATTATATATCTATTATATATGTATATTAATGAAGCAGTTGTACGATGGCAAATATGCTCAGAACACATTTTAAAATAAAGGAAAGAAATGTTGACACATTGCTGTTTGCTGATGACAAGATTTTAATTGCGGAGACGGAAGATAACTTACAAAGAGCCATACATGAATTAAATAATATTACAAGAGAACATAATCTTCAAATTTCATATGAAAAAAACAAAAATAATGACTTTTACAGGAACGAACCATTTGAGAGCAAAAATTAGCATAAATGATAAACCCATACAACAACAAAGTTAATTAAAATAACTTGGCTATATTGTGTCATTTAGCAGTAATAGAGATATACAAAACAAAATAAACAAATTCCAAACAACATGTGGCACTATAAAAAGAAGTTTTAAAAATTGTAATCGTAAACTTTGTTGAAACTGTATAAAATAATGGCGATCCCAACCCTGCTTTATGGGTGTGAAAACTGGGTCTTGACTATCTCACAACAGAAGAAAGTGGAGGCTGCTGAGATGAAATTTCTGAGACAGGTGGCAGGTTATAGACTCATAGACAAGAAAAGAAACGAGGATATTAGAAGAGAATTGGAAATTCAGAGTCTAAATGAAACAATCATTGCATACAGGCAAAAATGGCAAGATCATGTGCAGAGAATGACCGAAGACCGTACACCACAAATAGTATACAAGTATAAACCTGTAGGTAGAAGAAAAGTGGCAGGCCACGAATGAGATGGTCCGATCAATTTCCTTGAAGTCGGAACGGGCCACAAGGCTTATACCGTGATGATGATGATGATGATGATGATGATGATGATGATGATGATGATGATGATGATGAATTTTCTCTTTCACAGTTTGAATTCAAAATAACTCTTACAAAAAAGCTAAAATCTATAAAATAAAACTGACATGTTAAATTCTAGTAAGAAAAATAATTTAGTCAACACTTTATTAATTGTTATTATTTAGTTTGCAAAATTTGAGAATGCTACAAAGAACAACTGCATACCACGCAGGTTCCTGAATGTATGTAAAGCTATGTTTAACAAGGCTAAGGGGATGAAGGTGTTGTTTTCTTTATTCTATTGTTTCAGTAGATTCTGTATCCAGATTGAGGTCAAACGTTTCTGCTGTATGAGAGGAAGATCTGATAATACACGAGAAGGCCCATGAAATTACTGTCCCAAATAATTAATGGATGACCACTGAAGAGGGAATTAAATGGACCATAGGTAGAGATTTATTGTGTTAGTTTTGGAGCCGTGTTCCCTCTTAACACTATTCAATTCGCAATGGGGAGAGGGGTAAAAAACCCATGCATTCCCGAGAAGAGAAGGTTTGCTCAGCTGAAATCTGTCTTCCCCCACCACATCACCGTTGCTAGGGCTGGTGCAATTTTTATAAGATTTATTTTAACCGCAACCTTCCCCCCTCGGGTTAACATTTAGCCTTCCCAAAAAAACTGCCTTCAACCCTGTGAAAGATTTACCGCAACATTTTACCAAAGTTACATTTTATCTTAGTGGTGCCGAGCAGCGAACCCACAAATGTACCGCACAAATGAGTCTTAATTTATTTATGGGAGGAGAAAATAACATGTAACGCGCCGGTAACTTAAATTAAACTTTAGGTGCTCAAATGAAAGTAATTTTCACAAAAAAATGTAATTTAATTTCGCCACCTGTTGGGCTAGGCTACAAGAGTATTTAAAGGTTTCACATCTGAATGGGTAGATTTTGGAGAAGATGTAACACCTGCTTTTCAGTAAAACGAAATGCTTTAATGCAGTACTGATTAAATACGTGATTACTTATAAAACGAGCACAATTTTTACTCGCCACTATTTGTTCCTTGCTTAGAAAAATTTATTTTGTGACCATCGCAATGCCAAGTTCAGAGTGAAGGGCAACCAGAGTCGGGTGAGCAATAAGCGAGATAGAAATAGCGCATGGCACGAATATGAGACTGTATTTGGGACATGAGGTACTCGAGGTTCTGGTACTGTCTGCCCAGGACAAGAAGGCATGTTAAGACATGTGTAACGTAATCATTTTTGCTGTCTGCACGGTGTTATAGCCAGCCTTCCGAATATGACAAGAATGATAGGTTTGTTTAAAATACGGAAGTGTTATCACATAACTAACACATAATACTTATCACTGCATTTACTGCAACGAGCATTAAATCTCGCAACATGGGTGACTCATATGCACTCTCACCTACTCATTTCCTAGTAAACAGATCCACTACCAGAATAGATTAACAGTTCAAACTGCTCTCCCCTTAATTCCTCCATTACCTTCTTGTGCTGGACAGACAGTATGTACGTAATCATTGCTATTATCGCGAACCGCTATGATACAGTCGTGTTGGCGGCATCCTCAATTTTTTAACATGTTGCAATGATTTTGCTATTGACAAATTACCTCAAAATGAGCAGAAAAAAGGGTTAGCTCTTTCACAAGTACTCACATCTGCTCTTAAAGCCTCCATTATTTGTAGTTTCCGTCCCTAAGTTATATTTTTTCCCCTCACCGAATTAACAAAATTTATAGCAGTTAACTTTAGTATAAGATTTCAAATGTGGCAAAGTACGGAAAATGTTTCATTGTAGCAGTTGTGAAGTACTGTTTGAAATAATCTGAAAACAATACAGCCACTATCATTTTGTGGTGTAGCCTTTAATTCCCATAGGGGAGGGAATCCGTCCCCTTCAGCTGCCGAGGTGCGGGCGCTGCCGGACCCTTAGCATTCGTGGTACCTCGGGCCGAACTGCCGAGCCCCTCTCGACGGGGAGTTGTTCGGATTGGGTTGGATTCGAGGGGGCAGTGTGTTCCCGACACCCACGAGGAATTGGATACTTCCGACCAGGCTACGGCCGCCCGGAGGGGGTAGAGGGTTGCCCAAAAAGTCCCGGGTACTGGCCTGCAGAGCTAGTAGATGTGCTAGATCACAGGCGACCCCACCGAGGTTTACGGTAGTCTTCCCTGCGGGGTTGACGCGCGTAAGTGGCGTATCCACTTCCACCCGTCTTGACGTTGTTGTCGATGGGGTGGGGGGATTTTGAGACTCAAGGTATTGCCCCATGGAAAGAGCCCTGGAGTTTTCCATCGCTCTAAGGTAGAAGGAGGCCCGGGTCCTTGGTCCTACGGGTCCAGGACTAATGGGAGTGGAGCCTCTGTAGTTAAAAAATGTAGCCTTTAATAAATGATTCAATTGGTACATATATTCTCGGAGGTTGCATAAAGCGACTCCAGACTGAAAATACGTATGTGGCAAAGTCAGTATTGTACAGTCTTTTGCAAAAGAAAAATTGCAATAATGAATATAATTATGGACATTTATGCACGTATAAGGTGAAATAAGACGTTCCAAGATACTTAGACGCCTGTTTTAGAAGACAAAAGAGAATTTAGAAATTAGATCGAGTGTCTTCACTGCATTAGCAGCAAATGCGATAAGTAATTATTATGTCAGGACGCTGTCACTTAGTGGGTTAATTATCTTGCATTCGGAGAAAGCCGTAAATTGAAGTAATGGTTTTAATGCTTTTAATTTGCGCCTAATTGCCTTTTGCGTCGTAACGGCCATTTATCACAAGCTGTAGAAGTGCACTTACTCTCTCAGGACGGAACACTTTGTCTTTGTTACGGGTAGTTTTACTGTTTTCTAATAGACAGACGAGAAAAAGAAATATTACATTGTCTTAGGTATCACCACAGGCACTTCTAGACATTCGAACTCCGATTTTCGCCCCAAAAATCTATTAATAGTCGGATGAGGTAGGCAACATTGCGGCTATGATACTAGTATGACATGACCATTAAAACTTTACCAGTTTTGACAGTGGACAATATAATTTACATATATTATATCGACGGATAATGCCAGTATATTACAAATCATTTATAAATGGAGCTTACACTCAGACACTATCAAAGCAAATTATGAACTTTTAAATCAGGAATTGTTTGCAAACAATTATTCGAATAAAACCTAGGAAAGACTTGCAGCTTTCACAGCGAGCGTTATTGATTAAAGCTTCACGGGTGATCAGCCGTGTCGAAGTAATCAGATTGGAGCTTTTGGCTATTCTAAGCTCCATGTCCTTCTTCACCCTTAGAATGGCCGAAAGCTCGAATCTGGATACTTTGACACGGCTGATCATCCGTGAAGCTTTAATCAATACCTAAGCAGCTCAATAAGTAAAATAAGTAATTAAGAATATTTCAGGACTTAGAGTAGCTATACAGTTATTCTTTTAAGCCACTGCATTTCCGTTTAAATAAAGAATACATATTTAAATAGCTCGTTCAATTATAATACGTTTTAATCCTTTTTTACTCGCCAGAAGTAGAGGCATTACAGACAAATGAAATGACCATACTGCAGGCTACAGCACTCTTTCGAGTCCGCTAGTGAAATTCTGCCCATTTATATGTGTAAACTCATATGAAAATTAATACACCCGCTTCCGTGGAGTATCGCTAGCGTGTCTGCCTTAATTCCAAAGATTAGAAGTTCTATTCACGATTAAGTGATCTGACAGACGAGGTACTTGCAGAAAGCTTTCTTTTGCGGAGGAGTTCCTTTACATTCCGAAAACAAATATCGGGTATCTCTCGTAATCCTTGGGAAACTCATGTGAATATATTTTACCCATTTTATTATTTCACTATTCAATATGATATCCCCCATCAAATACCTTTAAATTCCAAATGTGAGGTTTTTAAAGTGATATTAATGACAAATGAAATGTTCAACATCTGATATCTGTGATAAGCGGTAAGCTTTCCTTTGGGTAAAGTTAAAGTGCGACAGTTTCTGAATTAGTAACACAATAATGATTAATATTATATGTAATTAATATTAAATATGCCTAAAATTGTGCATGTACTTGTTTTAGAGGTTATTTAATATTTGGATTCATTCTACGAAGTTTAATACTTTAAAAATTAAAAAAAAATGATTTTACTACAATTTGTTTTTATAACTACTGTACAATTGGTTGATATAATACTTACCTTGTTTGAGTTTCTACCCTCTATTAATGATTATAATTGTTAGAAGAAATTGTATTAACACACATTAGGCACACGGGAGCCCATAAGAAGGTTGAAGAACAATGAACTGCTCAAAATCAGAAGGCTAATTGCATATAATGCCTTAAAAGTCTTGAAGAAATACAAAAGAAAGCAATTTTGACGAAGTACTGATTAAAATACTGGAAAATTCAGACGAACAAAAGCCAATATTTCAGAGGACGAAATCGTAATTTGACGCAATTGTATATTTCAATGAGCCTTACCTACCTTTTTCTGTAATTAGGTTTTGGAGATTTTACGCTTTCTCATCCATTAAAATTAGGTGAGAAAGTATACAATTTAACAGGTTATTTATATAAAATTCAATCTTAATGCCAGCGTGTGTTAATTAAAAAAATCGTTAGATACATTTTATAAGAAATCGAAAGCACCATCCATGTGTTCTTAAAAAGCATTATTTGAAATAGAGAATTGTTTTAAAAAATTTGGCATGCATAGATGCTGTCTGTCCAGAGTTTAAAAGTCACACAAGTACACTAATCCTAATGAAACTTTCTTTAAAAGAAATTGTTTTTACATTCTGTGATATTCAAAATATATCTTAGACTAAATATAGGCACAGTTTGTGTGTGTGTGTGTGTGTGTGTGTGTGTGTGTGTGTGTGTGTGTGTGTGTGTGTGTGTGTGTGTGTGTGTGTGTTCACTAAAGATGGCCGATGAGGCAAAAATATAGAAACTTAATTTCACATAATCTGGAAATAAAATACTGAATGTTTTAGTGTGCTGTTTCATTGTAAATAATTTTTTCATGAATATTACGAGCAATTATTCACATTGCGTGGTATCAAGAATTTCATTTCGAGTGCGTATCGAAAATTATTTCATCCGTAGAACAAGAACTGCAAGGTTGAGGGAGAAGTAAGACACGTTTTGTCCCCTTACGGGTTATTCTCCATGCAATTCTGCCAAAGTGTGTGCGGATGTTTACTCCAAGAGGTTTGGACTTTCCTCCAGCCGGATGTTCCTGATAATATTCTAATTTCCCAAAGGATTAAGGTTCACGTCCCATTTCGGCTCTGTAGTCGATGGGCTCTCAACGAGAACCGCCGCAATGGCTCTTTACAATAATAACTCCCTACAACTTTCCACTACAGCGCAATAATGCAAGGAAACTATAACAATGCTCATACCCGTATTCGCTTAAGAGTTTGATGGGATCATCTCTGCTCTATATGGGGCATGTGTGCCAAAAATCGGGTGCGGGGTATAACCGCAAGTACCCGAAAATGAGTCCAGAATATGTAGGAATAAAAAGGCATAGAAACACTGCATTGTACGGGAAGGATTGTTACTCTGCGGGCAGTGTCTACACAAAGGCATACCTAAGGAGCTCATATGTATGGGTGTCCTGCAGTTACTGTATGCCCACGATAAGAAGGCTAGAGAGGAATGAAGAGCAGAGGAGCTTGAACAGTTTATCTGCCCCAGTAACGGATCTGTTTACTAGGAAATGAGTGTATGAGAGTGTATATGAGTCACCAATGCTGCCAGATCTATAATGTTTGTTGCAGTATATACTGCGATAAGTATGATGTATGGGTGAGTTATGTGACAACACTTGTGTATTTTAAACGAATCTTCCTTCCTTGTCATACTCGGAAGGGGAGCATATACACCGTACGGACAGAAAATGTGATTACGATACACACTCCTCTCATTCCTCTAGCTTGCCTTCTTGTCGTGGGTCTACAGTACTTTCAAGCGGCACTTTTCAGGGCTCCGTTTTGGACATGCCCTTAACTGCCACAATGCACGACTTCTCATATTATGTCAAGTAAATATTTTTGTTACTTTCTGAAGCAGCATATATATAATTATTTATGTTAAAAACAATTCAACAATACTCCGCTAAATATTTAGATAGGTAAGTATTTTTTTGTCAATGGAAATTTGTATGTTAAATACCGTGATCCTCAAAATCTGTGCAAAAATTATAGCGTGGAATTAAAATTTATTTTGCGTATAAGACACATACTTACGTATCTTGCCAAGTTTTCTGTAACGAGAATGATCAAAACTTGCTTACCTGAAACAAACAGAATACAATATTAATATGTATTATGTAATTATTATATGGCTACAAAACATTGTTCTAAACAGCGCTTTTTGAAACAGTAGGTGACAAAATTCTAAGATGAAACTATTTTGAAAAAAAAAAGAAAAAAAAAAAGCCAAGGCTATTTGATTACTTCATGGACTTGCTATGAACAATTTATCAACTGGAAATAGAAAGAATTGCTCAATTGCTCCTTATTCTGCGATATACATAACAGAACGAGGAAGGAATGAAGTGAAGGAACCACATGAGGCTATAGGCCACAGCAGACAACCCATTAAACACAGGGAAACCTTTGGGAGTTCTTGGCTAAAGATTAGTCCCATTAACAGAAATTGTTCACATAATGCGATGCACGACACGTCCAACCAAAAAGGCATCTAACTCAGGGCCGGTAAGGAAGGTACTATAAGTGTGAATTTACCCTCCCTCATGCCTCTAAATACTTTCAGCAAATAGGTAAACACAGCAACTAAACCGGTTGATTCTGTTTATATCGCGTGGCAGTCTTATCAGTGCAGTGCTGTTTATTTTAACACATTGTGAAGTACAGTTTCGACATGTCTTGTTAATATTGGATTCATTACGAGCTTCAACCTAAGGAGGTTCAATGCAACTTATGCTGGAACCTATAAACCTTCAAAGCAACACACCACTTTGCGGTGCAGGAAAACATGGTTTGGATTCGTACACACCTTTCCCAAGTTATGTCTATTTGCAAGCATTATTTAGCGATGTACATTGTAAACAATTTCAATGCACTTTCTAGATAGATTATGGCGTTTATTTTAAGGAGTACATTGTACAAAGTATTTAGATGTCTTAAGTAGCATAAAGAAGATAACTGCAAAGTATAACAAAGGTAATATACATGTTAATTCTATATAATCATTTTTGTCAACTTAAGGTTTGGCTATGGGTCGTATGTGGCCAGAGAGCGATTTCTTAAACAATTCCAATATAAACCGTCTAACATTGTCATTACGTACTTCACTCATATTCTCTTCACTATTCTCTAGTATCACTCTCTTTGTGCTTTCCTATTCAACTCTTTAGTTCAATAATCTACCTTTAAGAGAGTTTCATCAAAATCCCAAATGATGCCACAGTGGCACACGTCACCTTCTGTTTACCTGCCAGAGAGAACGAAAAGGTGAATGTAGAGATAGAGCATTTCGCACTTCGGATGCTCATCTTGCCGGCACTGATCTCTTTCCTTGAAGCAAGCAGTCACGTCACCTCCGGCATCGATACAAATTATGTAACATATAAGTATACATAAAATAATGAAAGGAAAATGAAAGAAAGAAAGTTGTGGTTGATGACAAACCACACAACATTCGCCTATCGACCACGGAAAACCACAAGTAACCCAAGAGCCCTCCCGAATAGGAGGCTCAAATATTATTGTAGTTCCAACTCGCTCGGTAACAGCAGGGTCCTCAGCCACGGCAAGCCCCATACCAAATTCACAAACGTCTACTGCCTACTACATAGGTATACGTTGAAACTTGCTTAGAATATTTGTAGTCGCGCGTTATCTATTCTGGTCCTTTCATGCACTTAGTAACGTGCACCAACGACTTCTCCTTTCTCATTAAAGGCAGATGCAGCATGGCATCAAACTTATATTACCGAACGTTTCTACGAGTCGTTTTTACCTTAATTACATAATGCAATATTACATGTTTTATGGATAAAGTATTCATTTAGTGGTTGTTTAAGAGCTAAAGAAATAAATACTGTAATATAGATATTTATACCACAAAGTTCATGTATACAGATTATAGCACAATGCTAATTCCCTTTATTATTTGGGCTATGTCCGTACTGGAATCAAAAGATTCTTACAACCACCTCGATTTTGGTCTACAAACATATTTTGTGGCTTTATTGTTTGCACAATATAGGTTGTTTCAAAACGCCACCGAACGATAATAGCCGTTGCGTAGTTTATAACTTAACAAGTCCGAATTTCGGTGTCGCAGTTTCGAAATTCTGTTAGGTATAATTTTACGCAGCATTAAATATTACATGAGTTTGTGATTAGGCAGCGCAGGAACCACTGGTGTGCGAACCTCAAAAGTTGTTATTGGGACGCACCAGCCACGGAAACAAAAGCCTTTCTCTTTATCAGTGACTCTAGCCTCGCTTTCAGGTAATGGGGCAAAGGGCAATTACTTGTGAAAAAGTCGAATAATGACTCGGACAGTTTCAAGGTTGCTCATTTCGCTATGATCTTAATTGTACAGTGCTTTAAACCAGTTAATGTAAAATTAACACCTTTTTCAGCTACAAATTCTTTTAGTATTAATAAGTACAGTGAAATAAAATGCTTGTCTCATTGCATAAGGCATTTAGTTTTGGTTAAATTTATCTACAATTCTTTGATATTGTTCTCTGTTCCTTTTATTATTTAAAGCTTCCATCCTCAATTTCACTAACATTAACTTCCCTCTAAAAGGTTTAAGTTGCATATGTCCACCAGCTTATTGATCATCATGGACTGCTATAATGGAAGTTTGGAACACGTTAAACACTCATAAACAATAATTAAGCAATAGCCTCTTTATTGCTGTTTCATAAGCCAAAGAAATTCTTAATAGTAGCAAGCTACTGCGGAGTATGCCGGTATGCTTACAGTTACAGCACGCGGCACGGTGTGTGACTTATAAAAACGAACTCCGACAGCGTGAGGCATGCGTCGTTGTTCCTGTCACTGCCTAATCCACACTCATTCTGGGGCACTTTTATGCGGCTCTATTGATAGTAAAAACTATCTATATGTGTCACATAGAAGCTGAGCAACTACTTCTATATGTTCGTTCGGTGTCGTTTTGAAACACATTGTATAAGACTTTTCTGGTTATACAGCTATTCGTTTAGGAGTCCTTTCAGTGTCATCTGTATTCTTCATTTTGGCGGGAGAAAACTATGTTCAAGTCCGCTCAACATGTTTTTATTCTTCTTACCGTTTAGCTTACAGCGTGCCGTAGATCTAAAACATTCCATTTTTGTTGCCTATATAGCTTGCTGTCGCTTTTGGTTAGGGTCAGATTTCGGATCTGTAGAGCAAAACAAAATCCGTCATAAGTTTGTAAATGTTAAGAAGGATGTCCCTTTTTGCTTTTCATGTAGTGTTTTAGGCAACAAATTCTATGGAATCGATTTTTTTACCACATCAAGTTGCAATCATAATTTATATGATAGTTAATCTTAGTTTAACCTTAATTAAATCCTACTAATCTTAATTAGTATAAAGATACTGATGTTACCACATGTCAGTTACTGCGAATTACTTTTCAGTTACTTGCAGGAATCCTAGGCGTGGCGTAGTAGGCATGATAGCTTAGGTTCCTGGACTCGATCCCACATATAGGCATGGGGCTTTTAAGCCCGGGCATCACTGCTATAGTGGTTCTTTCCAGGTATGTCTGAGTTAGGTGAGAGTAGACGAACATCAGCTAAACTGATGATGAATCTAATGCAGGCTAATAGTAAATTTTTGAAAGCTACCTGTCAAATGAGGCTGAATTAAACTATCTCTGATTCATAGCAGGAGAAACTAACTTAAGTATTGTATCTTGTAACTTCTGTGCTATTAATAACTTTGAGTTTAAATAATTGTTTCCGTAATAACAATGAAAAGAGAACGTTGTCACGAATTGCTGAAACGCTAAATGGAACATCCTCTTTCGGTGACTGCCAACTGTATATAACAGCGGGTTCTTTTGGCTAAGGATTAGGGCTGCCATTAATCGATAGCAATAAAACACTTATGTAAGATATGGATGACAACAAAGAAACACACAACTATTAGAAATGAGCGATCTTTTTATCAACATGTCCCGCCTGATTCGAGGTTACGTCGCCTAAGTCGCTATTTATATGGAAATTAATCGTTCTTCCACACTACCCGTGTGCAGGCTGTTTCCATAGGTAGAGTCAGACTGGCATATCCGGAATTTGAACCACACAACTCTCGGTCTCCGTCCGGTTGCTCTTAACCATTGAGCTGCCATGGCCAACATACCAGCATGACATTAGGTTCTCCAACTGACTCGGCAAAACCACGAGGCGTTCTCATATACAACGAGATACGCACCGTTTGTGGCGACTTACTATTGTGACTTTGTGGGTTCGTAGAATTAAAAGTCCAATTTGCCGAAATTCTAAATGTTCTTTATTTGCGTAGAAACACACTTCGTAACAGCAGAATTACACCACTTATCACAATCTACAGCACAAAGGTCAGCTCTCGTTACAACACTTCACAGCTGACTCTCGTTTTACAACTGTCCGCTGGCGTGTCACAATCGCTTATATATCTCATTCATAAATTCGAGAGGTTTCGAGTACAAGAAACCAACTTTTCTTTGTCAATCACGATAACACTAGAACCTTCCAAACGTGAAATCTTATCTGTGCCGGCAAGTCCTTTATCTTAGCTATCTTTATTTAGCGGCTCTTTGTGAACACTAGCCACGCTATCGTTAACTGCTTATGCAAGCTCTTTATTACCCTGAAACACTATCCGCCGTCTGTTATCTATTTGCGCCGAAACTTTAATGCCCGTTGCCGCGACAATATTGTAAGCATTTAAGTCCCAGGCTTCATAGTTAAATTCTATTATTAGGTTAATTAATCGAAATTAATCGTTCTTCCACAAGAGCCGTGTGTAGGCTTAAGTTGGATAGGTAGGGTCAGACTGAAAAATTCCATATTATAGTCGGGATTTGAACCACGTTAAATGATCTGAGTGACTTATGTTTTTCCCGGTAGGTGTTCTCATATACAGTGAGGTAGGTATGCACCGTTGGTGGCGACTTACATAATGTCAAGCTTGGCATGTTGGCCATGGTAGCTCAATGGTTAAAAACAACTGGAGGTAGACCGGCAGATTTCATAGTTCAAATCCCGGCTATGGCATAGAATTTTTCAGTCTGACTCTACCCATCCATTTCTCCTTATGTTATCAAATATTAATCCTTATATTTACATGTGAAGCACCATTTTTACTTTGTGACTTGCTAAATTCTAAGAATTCTCTTACCTTCCTAATTTTCAGAACTGTTTTAAGTGCAATCGTACAACGACCTGATTCTAATTACCAGGACCTTTTCTTCATTGATTTCCAGCACACTTGAATTCACGTGAAGCCTAAACGCGACTTACACATATTGCTTTTCCTTGACACAGAACTTAACTAATGACTTCTTCTTTTGAAAAAAAATTGTTACTTGATCTTGTTGCGTTATGCGTTAATATGAACAGCTGTACGTTATTTATTGCAAATATATCTGTATCTCCTTATCATTGCTTGACAAAAATATTAATCAATTTCACTATCAACGGTAGTTTTGAAGCAGGGAGTCTTCAGGAGGTTTTGCCCTTGAAAGAATGATTTCAAAATTATAAATATTCCTTTATGTAAGTAGAGGGATATCTAAATATAGAAGTACAACAAGGTAATCTCATATTGGAATGCATTTAGACAGAAAAGAGCTGAATTGGCCCTTAAATAGCTTCATCTGAGAAACCTCCCTGCCACAAACTCTTTAAAAATTGTTGAGCGTCTCTTCGCAGCCTTTTGTTATTCCTCTTCCACAAAATAGTCTGTCAACAATTAGCATCTGAAAACATTAGAAAATTCTGAAAATTTCTGTCAACCGCAGCAGAAATGGCAATGAATCTGGAGTGTCCTAAAACGAGTCCTGAACCTATTCATACCACGCACAGCCAGCCACAAATCTTTCGTTGGAATCTCCAAGCGGCAATGTATGCAGATATAATCGGAATTCGGTTAAAATGGCACGCCATTGGCTTTGACCAGCCATCTCTAACAAGCCAACCGTTGAACAGAATTTCTAGTTAGTTCAAAAGCACGGTGCTTCTTTCGTTACAGAAATCAATTTCCCATGCACATGTCCGCGAAGTTATAACGCACGTAAGCGCGGCATGTGCAATTAAACAGTCTCCCGCTAACCACCGAGGGAGAAAGAGAACTGTCAGTGGCGGATCGAATTTGTACACTCTATAAATTTAACGGGGTATGCATGGAGCCATACGAATGAATAACACTGCAATTGGTGGAGACTAGTGAAACTAGTTGGTGCGAGTATGCTTATGTGTTTTTGTTATCTTAAAGGAATGATACATTCTGATTAACTTATATAACAAGTACGCGTTTTCTGCTTCTCAGAAGAAAACTTGTATTTACGGCATTAAACCTGGTTCAAGAAAATCATATTGTTCAAGGGTGAGGGTCACTTAGTGTCACCACAGATGTGAACTCTGCGGGTTAGCACAGGACGGTACTTTCCTAACGATGTGGTGAAGGATTAACCCTAAGAAGTGGCATGTGTTCTGATATAAATAATGATTAATCAATACAAATAAAGTTACTAATCTATATAACATTAAGAGAAGATAAAGGTTGGTCACTGAAAGCTCTTGGCTTTTTCTTTGCAGAGATTCCGGGCGTCTCAAATTACATCGTCAAAGATTAAGTGATCTTTAAAGTCAAGTGTCTCAGTTTCCTCTTAGCAGTTCGTGACTGCCCCCCTAAGTCAGATTTCGAGGGATTTAAATATTAAAATACTAACCGACAAGATGGTTGAGTCAAGTTGTCAGCACACGTCAGCTAAGCTGAATGCACGTGTGTGACGAAAAAGCATGATTCTTGAGCAATTTCACTTCGATTGCTGACAGGAAGTCTTATGTATGGAATTCAATAATATATCTTCCAAATATCTAAGTTTTATAAATTTATACCTGCAATAAATCCACAAAAATAGTATCGTCACCATATCAATCGCATAAATATTAGGCACATGTAAACTGTAATATAACCCTACATTTATAAGAAATCTCAATTTTATTAATTTTATCAACTTTGCTTATTATATGCAGTTTTATTCATATATGCCTCCGAAAAAATGGGGATATCCCCCCATCGCGTCTTCCATTTGAAAGACATAGCTGGTTCTCTTTACTTACAGCAGAAACACAAAAACCTTTATAACTCTGGGATTTTCTGAAAACTAGAGCCCATAATAAAAGTCTCATCCTCTATTGATTATAATGTGGACTAGACGCTTCTCGTCCATATAAATTATACCAGCGCCAATCTTTGCCGCTTAAAGCCCTTACCAGTCACATAATTCCCATTTCGGAATGAGTGCACCAGCAGAAAATGGTTCCCACGCTTCCCTTTGACAATTCTAATGATATGGTGGCATTAAATAGGGGAGAATTGTTACGTTTTGCACGAAGATTACACAATTAAAACATTAAATACCAGTTAATGTTGATCCATTGCGTTCATGTGTATGAATGCACTTTACGTACCTCTATAACATCCTCCGTGGTCTAGGGGTAACATGCTAGCTAGCTTCCGTACCCCAAGACGCAGTTTAAAACTGGCGAGGAACTTTCTAGGACGTAAAAATCCTTTGGAAGGGAAGACCGTGTAATACGTAAATGAACCTCAAGCTTGTTAAAGATCCTCTGAGCAAAATTAAGCGGTCTTTTACACCCAATATAGAAAATAGAAAGCAGTTAAAGAGCGTGCATAAATAAAACTTTTTCTCTACATATAACTTATACAATTATTATAATATTTATATAATTATTGTAGGCATATTGCTTAAAAAATTTAAGCTTTTTTCATTTGCCCACATAATACCACTGTAATTTAGTTGCTGTCGTATCTATAACGCACTTGAAAATTCCTATGTTGCAGTTGTCAGTTTATTAAGGCAAAATGTTCGGCCACAATTTCACCGAGCAAAGAACAAGACAGAATTACACGTCTGTTTTGTACAATTTTAATGTTCACTTGATCCCTGGTATCATCTATAATGAGTGATGGTTTGAGTTTCATTATGCACTTTTTTCAAACATCTTTTTCTTATACTGTTGACGGTACTTTCTGCAGAATTCAGTGCATTTAAGATCGAACAACTTGCTATCTCTCTCAGCTGTCGATACCTTTTATCACAAATTCTTTTGTATCACTTTGATCAATCATAGACTATGCAATAACTATTCCGACTAGCAGTCACATTATATGCTTATTGATATTTATTGATTCTGAAAATTAGGCTCAAGAGTAGATACATATATTAATTAGTATAAACATAAAAATGGCTTCGGAGTACATGGCACGAGATAAATGTGAAATTTCTATCCGTTGGGGTAAATGTACTGTTGTCCCAGTAATTATGCCATTATTAAATGCATACATGAAAAAAATGAGTGCTTACATTGTTAACATGCCTATTTTACTAGACAGTCAGACTGCATTTGAGACCCCAAGCAGTCTTAAACGGCGATACCCTGATAGCGCAACATTACTTCGCCGTATACGAGGGCTCTTCAGTAAAAAATGATCACATTTTTTTTTTTTTTTTTTTTTTTTTTGACAATGTCCCTTTACTCGTCCTCATAATTTTGATGGTCCTTCTCAAAATAGCCTCTCCTGAACGCGATGCACTTGCCCAAGCATTTCTGCCAGTCTTCAAAATCATGCTGGAAACCATTTTTGAGATATCCTTCAAAATCGCCTCCGCAGCCTTCGCCACTGCTTCTGATGATTGATAATGCCTCCCACGAAGGTGTTTCTTCAAGTTAGGGAATAGAAAAAAGCCGCATGGGAATAAATCCGGACTATAGGGAGGGTGAGGGATGATTTCACGTTGATTTTTGCAGGATATTCAGCAACAACATTGGCAATATGCAGCCGCACCATTATCGTGGTGCAGCATTCAGCTTGCTTCACGGAAATGTGGTCTTTTGCGCCTGATATGGACTTTCATTGTTTTCAGGACATCCCTGAAGTATTGTCCAGTTACTGACGTGTGTGCAGGTACAACATGCTGATAAACCATTCCATGAATATCAAAGAATGAGATGACCATTACTTACCAGCAGAAGCAACCACTTTTGCTTTGTTTTTTTAAGTAATTAATATAAATTTTTAATAGGAATTAGAATATTATAAGGTGAAATATTTATGGTTCGGTAATGAAGGAGATTTCTACACTGAGCTGTGCTGTTTGCTCTCAGAATCAAAATGATGAAGCCAAGTTTCATCAGCAGTGATTAAGTTTGAATGAAACTCCGGATCTTCCTCTAACATCAACTTTAACTGCATGCGAATGTCCTTTTGTTCGGGAATCAACAGTGTTGGAGCCCATCGTGCACAAACAGTCCCATGTGTAACGTTTCTGTCACAAACGTGTGGGTGGCACTCAATGAAATGTTCAGTATTTCAGAAAGTGAATTCAAGGCAATTCGTCGATCCTCTCTCACAATGGCAGCAGCAGTGTTGATGTCTTAAGATTTGTTGAGACGAAAGCAGAATTTCAAAGCCGCACATTGTTCCTCGAGTGTTACCTTCATTGCAGCTGTAGGCGATACTGAACATGTCTGAACTTGCCTGGTTCTCACAGGCGCGAACCAGGAGTACCAACAATGAAGCTACTACGGCGTGTTTGTTTCACATTAAGCTAACAGAATATAATAAGATTAAATTTTAGTGCGAAAAATTATGACCATAAAAAATTATGATCATTGTTTATTGAGCAACACTCGTACATAAATTAGCGTCATTCAACAGCGATAACCCGACTGTGAATTAAGGATATGATTAAAATGACGCCTAGTTATATAATGCAATATGTACGCCACGATAACAGCTACCTTTTCCTTTCACTGCACATCGAATGACACTAAGCGTCTCCTGCATTGACAACCGAAATTAATCACTTCCGTCGTACTCGGAAGTTTAGCCGACCCTTCCCTCAAGCAAATATCGAACTACCGTACAATTTACAAATAAATTACCGAACAGCCTGTCAATTTAAGGTATTTTAGTAGCTATTTTAATGTTTCCGCACACGTGAACTATATCCACCAAAGAGCTTTTAGCCCACCTCCGCAGAGTAGGTGGCAGCGTGTGTGCCTCACGCTCCAGAGGTTCCAAGTTCGAATCTCGGTAAGGGTCAACTACCTTAATAAGGCTTCTTCCAAGGATTTTCCTTAACCTAAAAGATGATTTTGAGGTAACTCTAAGCTCCATGGCACATTTGATCATCATTTCATTAATTTCACTCATCCTCCGAATTGACTTAACGCTGGAGGACGCTTAGGGGCACTGGGAGGTCCATAGGTTTCAAAAAATCCATTTTTTGTTTTTAATGTTGAAAAATTATACAATTCTTCAGATTTAAAATGATATATATAACATAAGTTGTCATCTGGCATTAAAGTCCTTTGATTCGTTAATTTAAACATGGCGGCGTAATAATATGCCCACTTTCTGAGAATGGTGCTTAATCTTTGATCGTGATTTCCCAAAACCTTGATTTTTTATACTTTAGGTTCATGTTTCTCAAAAACTATAAAAGATATTGGCACAAAATTTGTAGTGGTTATTTGTCAATGTTCGTTGAACACATTCTGATAACATTTATATTCATGTGATTTGTAAAATGGATGAAAACAAATATTCAGTCCTTGAAAATATTATCCTTTTTTTACTCAAAAGTAATCAATTTTTCATGTGCAGAGTATAAACTATATGTGATTTTCATTTAGCCGATATTATAAAACTGTATCTTAGGTTATTTAGGATAAAACTTGGTGCATGTAGCTTTAAATTCCTACAAGTAAATTGCACCTGAAATATAGGGTGCAATATTTTTTTTCAGAACACACAGTGTGATTTATGCCCCCTTTGCATGGACCTATGTGAACGTAATTTAAATATTATACAGTAGTTAAATGCATGCATCCTTATACAGTAATCGTACCAAATTTCAATTCCTGATAATGTTTAGTTTTCTATGTATTCAAATTTTAATATTGGTAAAAATTAGCCTTGCCTGGATAAAAATATCCTCCTAGTGCCCTTAAAATAATTTAATTATCAAGTTGCACTTTTACCTAAGCAAAATACACCAATACAGTTTTCTCCAAAGATCGCACTTGCTAACGAAGATAATTAATACGATCTCTTTAGAATATGTGTTCACATAAAACAAAGCTACTATAAAATACGTGACTCAAGAAATGAAACATTTCAAAAACCTAAAAACAAGCTTGAGAAAGCCGACGGCAAAAACAGTGAAAATGCGCAAGGTCGGAACACGGTGTACGATACAACGTGGAATTAATGTTTTCCTTTTATGGGAAGCACTTTACTCACTAATCTTGGATTGACTAGAGAATTGGTTTCAGGATTGATTTTCGGTCAGCGATTTCCGTCATTATAGTAGATCCTGTCCGCTTTGCAATACACTGTTGCAGTCAAAGAGCGCTATTCGACGTAGCATCAAAGATTTTATGCAGCAATAGAAATAGGCTTGGTAAGTCCCATACCTAGACATTAGTTCCTTTCCCTCTAGCCTGTCACGGCGCAACGGCGCCCATTTAAGGCTAGACATACCGCTGCCTAAGACAACCGCCTGACACATCAGACGATTCTATTATACTGCCCAGATAAAGCCGCAATAAGCGGCTAGGTGCTGGGCAGCAAACACTCCGTCCAGGTAAACCTGGACGACTCGATTCTTCTGCTGGTCTGCTGGTACTAAAATAATATTACGAAAGTACACTTGATCAGTTGTCAAATACATATATATTTCTGATATCACAAAAATATCTTGTGGAATATTAAAAATAAGTTACATTGATAGGACTATTTCTGTGTGCAAGATATATTTTCAATTAGGTTATGTTTGTAGAAAAAGGTTGGGGAAACTAACCCATAAATGTGATAATTTGTGTACAAAGAGCAGTGGCAGAACATATTTTTCTTAACGTTGTATGAAGGAAAAGCCACTATGCTAATGTTTAATGGTAGTCACATGTATAGGAGAGCCGGTGGTTATGCAACCGACAGGAGGATGATATAGTAAACTATATTCGAACTATTGATTAGCGTGTCTGCCTCACGTTAAAGAGGTCCCGAGTTCGAATCTCGGTCAGGGTGAGTTATCTGGATAAGGTTTCTTCTGGGGTTTTCCCTTATCCTTAAAGACGAATGTCGGGTAACTGTAAGCTCCATGGACTCTGGACTCATATGAGCATCATATCACCCAAGTCATTCACCGTCCGATATGACTTAACGTTGGAGGACGTAAATCACAAAACAGAACTATTGATTAAAAGAAGTCACTAATGATGTAACTATTGTTCGCAAGTTATACAATTGATTTTACTACACAACCTGTAAAATAGAAGGCAACATCAACATTAGCAAAAAGAACTATAACGTTTACATTAAGAAGAGAAATGAATTTTGAACGGGCACTCCTATCAAAAGACAGAAAGGTCATAGGGTAGCTGCGAAACGTAACGCGAATCAGTTAACTACAAAAACCCATAGTACATTATTGGAACATACTAAAATTTAAACCTAACCGAGTAACATAATTGCGGTATATTTTCCCCTGTCCCCCAACCTAAGAGCCTCAGAGACTATTCTGCATAGAAATTAAAAATACATAAAGTTTTTACCCTTAAAAAGAGGCAATATTCTAATTAGTATTTTATGTGAGTATACTCTTATGTTCTTATTTCGTCACTTAATGTTCTAGTAACTGCTTTGTTTTCCAAACTTAATGAACTGCAGTTTCTGTATCGGTATCCTATGATGATAATAATGATAATAAACAGAAGGGCTGTATGAGAAACACTCTAGGATGTAAAGGACAATTGATTATAGACTCGGTAGTAGCCAGGATAGCAAAAAATAAGTGTATAAACATTAGTATGGCTTATATTGATTATACCAAACCCTTTGATAGTGTGCCACATGATTTGTTGATTAAAGTACTGGGCTTAAACAAGGTAGCTGGAAACATTCAAAGATTTTTTATTCAATTAATGAATAATTAGAAAAGTCAACTTTCAATTAAAGGTAAAAGAAATAGGAAAGGTAAAAATAAAAAGAGATATTTTTCAAGCTGATGCACTCAGTCCCTTATGGTTTATATTGGCATTATCGCCCCTTAGTCGATTACTTAATGAAAACAATTTTGGCTTTAAATTAAACGTAAAAGAAGAGGAAAGCCGACTGCCACATTTAGTTTTCATGGAAAATCAAGTACAAAATTGAAACGTCTCATAGCAATAAAAAATACATTTTTAGAAGACCTGTGCATGAAATTCGGACATATACATGTCAAAGGAGGAAAAATAATGAAGCCGGACATAGAAAATTGTACTGAATTTCCATAAATGAAAGAAAATGACATATATAAATACCGTGGGATTGAACAAAGTAGTGTAATAAATCATACAGCTAGGAAAAAGAAGTTTAGATTAAAATACAAGCAACGATTAACAAAAATACTTAACACAAAATTGAATGGAAAAAACACGATTCAGTCCATTAATACATGGACAATTTCTATTTTACCTATCCATTTGGAATACTGAAATACTCAGATACAGAATTACATGAATTAGATGCATTAACAAGAAAACTCCTGTATAAATTTCTATATCACCATGTACATGCTGAAATAGAACGTCTCTACCTCCCACGATCTAAAGGGAGAAGGGGCTTGATAAATACATTTGATTTGTGCAAAAAGCAGGTGGAAAACATGAGAAAATACTTTTCCCAAAACCTAAATAAAATTACTCAATATGTTGTTCAATTCGACAGCAAATTTACCCTACCAGATCTGCAAAGAGATGATGCTAGCTTGTCCAAAGTCTTAATTGGACAGCGAACAACAGTGGAAGGTTAAAGTACTTAATGGAAAATACCCAACAGCTTTAGACGAAGAAAATATTAAGGATCAATCCCTGGAATGGTTGAAAAAGAGCTCACTCTATCCAAAAACGGAAGGATTTGTTATGGCTATCCAAGACAAAGTAATAGGGACTAGAAATTATGAAAAACATAAAGTGAAATTAAATACAGTTGACAGATGTCAGAAATACAATTTACAGGGAGAAACCATAGAGCACATACATCTGCTTGACAAACTCTAGTAGATAACTCATATCTACCTAGACATAACCAGGCAGCTAAAATTCTCCACATACAAATAGCTCTCCAATACAAACTCGTTCAAAATCCACCACCGTATTACAAATATACTCCAGAACCAATTCTCGAATCTGTAGAAACCTTGTTATATTGGGATAGAGTGATAATAGATAAAACAGTTGACTTTATCCGAACATATCTACTACTGATTGATAAAAATAGCTCTAAGGTAATTATAATTGAAGTCAGCATCCCAACCACTCATAACGTAAGAAAAGCAGAAATGAATGAAGTCAGTAAAAACCAGAACCTGGCATTAGAGATGAAAAAGTCTTCAAATTACAAACTGTAAAAATTATACCAATAGTTATATCGGTGGAAGGTGTGGTCTCAACTTTCTTAGCAGGAACATTTGACATCGGAATTCCAGTGAAGATAATCAGCAATATTTAACGAACAACACTACTCCAAACATGCCATATTGTGAGAAAGTTTTTAAGTTGCTGAATGAGATGAAATTCATCTCAGCAGGATCAATACCAATAAAAGTTGTGAAAGAATAATAATAATAATAATAATAATAATAATAATAATAATAATAATAATAATAATAATAATAATAATAATAATAATAATAATAATAATAATAATAATAATAATAATAATAATAATAATAATAATAATAATAATAATAATAATAATAATAATAATAATAATAATAATAATAATAATAATAATAATAATAATAATAATAATAATAATTAATAATAATGATTGCTGCTGCTGCTGATGATGATGATAATAATAATAATAATAATAATAATAATAATAATAATAATAATAATAATAATAATAATAATAATAATAATAATAATAATAATAATAATAATAATAATAATAATAATAATAATAATAATAATAATAATAATAATAATAATAATAATAATAATAATAATAATAATAATAATAATAATAATAATAATAATAATAATAATAATAATAATAATAATAATAATGTTATATTGGACTCTTTCTTACACGTGTTTATTGACATCTGGGTTGGCTTCAATCCAACAAACCAATGTCTATGATATTCTAGTTTTTGGACTAAATAATTCTCTTGTGTGACAGCGCAGCTGAAGAACAGCTATCCATCTGTTGCTTGTAATACGTGCACATTTAGAATCAAAAGATAATACAGCTGAATATGAATTTCCTACGTTCGCTATAGTTTAGGTTATTCTGCATGTAGTTGCACATCATAACGAGCGTTATTGTCGGTCTGGAAGTTCTAAATAAAGACAAAACAGCACTATCGATACAATATGCTGTTGTTAAGGTTGGTTGAGCACTGCTCAGCCTTTAGGGCGTTGTGTGTAGTTTGTGGCTTCAGTATTAGCAGTAACATGCCTCTAATAATGATGTCCTCTGGGTGAGTTACTGTAAATGTCAATAGTTCAATTTCCAACACAGAGTGCGAATCGAATGACGTTAAAACAGCTGCAGTGAAATTCAAATATTATACGGGCTTATGTTTAAGTCTTTTTAAAACTGTTAACTGCCTCAAAATTCTTGAAGCTATAGTCGCAATTGTTTGTTAACTTAATATAAATGTAATGCTAACTAGTGGCTGGTTAGCAAATTATTGTACAGGTGAATCAATAAAACCTAAAACAATACTTTATAATCTTTTTTTAATCGCAGGTATCCTACATTTTAAGAGTTTTTAATAAATACGTACAAATCAATACGATTTGAACATCACGAAAATTTTTTATGAAAGCACTCCCTTAAAACGCATTTATTTTCAATAAATTATCTATTATGAACTACTGCTGTTGTAAACCTTTACATCCAAATCCTTTGATTGTCAACAAATTCGAACCTATATATAAGTTATAAGTAAATTGTTATAACTAAATCAAGTTTCTCATACTTTCTCCATACAGTTTAGATAAAGCTAGTATTTTTAAACAGTGATTGCCATTGTACAGTTTTGAGATATATTGAGGTACCTAGAATTAAACTAATCAATTTAGATGTTAAATATTTTTCAGTATAGGACAAAATTTGTGCCACTAATTCCCATTCTTATTTTAGTAACCAAAAGTTCCATAAGTCTATTTATAACTAAATAGACTGATGGATATTAAAAGAAAATTAGATGCAGAAATTGCTTTATTCGATATTAAGGTCTGGAAATTCCTTTGCTAGATTTCAAAACTTAACATAGGAGAGATCCAGAAATAATAAAGAACAGAATGTGGGTAAGTATTAAATGGAAAAAATTGAAGGAAAAACATTTAAGATGGTCATCAACTTCTTGAAGTTTTAAAATCATGTAATCTAACAAAGCATGCTTTCTATTAGTATTTTGTTCCCGCGACAATTTTTAAGACCTACAGGAGCAACTGGAACAACAGCAACAATGACCCTTTTAGTAATATTAGGAATTTGGCCTATAGATTTAATAATCAGAAGAAGAGCAGCCATCTATTGATTTAAGAAAGCTAGATATGATAATATAGAAGAAGTGATTGGAAAAAGATGTGCAAATAAACAGGAGATTAATGTGAAACTTCTGGATGACTGGCAGGATGAATGGAATGATACTGAAGTAGGCAGAAGAGTATACCAATTTTTTCCGAACATACGTCAACGTCTTAGAATGAAACATTTACATCCAAAACCAGGATTAATACATTTCTTATCAGGACATGGACCGTATGGTACGTATTTTATGAAAATAAGGAGGAAGGAAGCGGATAATTGTGGTATTTGTGAACTTCAGGATACTCCGGAACATGTACTGTTTAAATGAAAAAACATGAAGATCAACTTAGTGAACAAAGGCAATTTTTAGAAGGCAAACTATTAGATGATATCCTTAGAAAGAAAGAAGATTGTGAAATCATAGAGGAACTTGCAGGCAAGGTATCAAGACTAGGGCTGGAACAATACCTAGAAGAAAAGCAGAGAGGACAACATAGGTTATTAATAGGACAAGTAGATCACCAACCACTGAGGTTGTCAGAAAGACTGAGGCAGAATATTAATCTAATGGACTAGTGGAGGAGCAGTCGATTCTACCCAACCCACTTCACAACCGAGCCCGTGATGATCAACCGATGATGACAACTTAGGATATTGAGGACAACATACATTATAAATTGGATTAGTGGATCACCAACAACCGAGGATGTCAGAAAGATTGAGGCGGAATAGTAACTGAATGGACTAGTGGAGCAGTCATTTCTACACTCAGATGACAACCTACTTCAGGACCAGGAGGAGCCCGTGATGATCAACCTATGATGACAACTTTAGACACCCATGGAAGGATAGAGGCTGGTAGATGTAGAATGGAACAACTCGTGATCAACAGGAAGAAATATGATAAACCCAATTTAGGTTAGGTCAGCAATCTTATTAAAGAATGAAAATAACTTTTTATTTTTTAGGCAGATGCTTGTAATTAGTTTAAAATTTTTAGTTGTATAATTTGTATAAAATTGCTGAATAGGTTATATATATATATATATATATATATATATATATATATATATATATATTGTAAGCTGCTGGAAGTCAGCAGCATTAGGTTTATTAGTTATTTAGTTTAATTAGAAATAAAATGTATCTGCACAACTCTGATTTGTAAAAGCATAAAAGAATAAAGTTAAAAGGGATAAAATCAGTAGATACCATGCTTTGGTATAGCTTCTAGAAGCCAAAGCTTTGGCAATGCAGATTTTATTTTATTTCATTTTTAGTATTTTGTTACCGTCGCCCCATAATAGAAACGTTCAAAGAAACACCAGTACGTTGATTTAAGGTAAATGGGTTGTTGTAGAATAAGTACAGACTTAAAAATTTCAATGAGAATTGCAGTGACGAATGTGTCTTATTTTAGTCACTCTAGGGGCGTTATTTCAAGATAGGTAGTTAAGATGGAGATCACTTAGCTTAAGCTTAATCATAACGTTAATTTTTATAGCTCAGTAATAAATTATTCCCTCACCTTTAACGGAGAAAAGCAATTTTTTTTCTCAGTAGTATCGACACGAAATAGAGATCAAATATATTTTGCAATATCATGACATGAATTAAGCTTCTTTACTATTCATACTGGAGACCTTCATTCCTTCTAACCCTAAACATTAAATTAAATGTATGCTGTATAAACTTGGATTCATAGTTTTCAGCTGGCTTTCCATTCAGTGCATGCAAACCTGAATAAGGGTGCTAAATATAAATTTGATAAAAGGCAAAAAAACTGCGGAACTTTCGGCAGGAGATGCTATCTATTCTCATAGAACTTTCTGACTTTCTCCATCTAAATGTAACCCCAAATGAATGAAAGAGTACAGGTTGACCAACTGGCCGCTTAGAACACGCCAAGTGTTTCAGTGATTTTAGGAGAGAAAGCCTCGTTCCAAATGGTCATAAAATACGCCACTGGATGCTGTATTGGAAGGGCAGCAGTTCGTGTCCGCCTGGATTACCAGACACCCGCATTACTCCCACGGCCTGACCATTTGCACATGAATAGCACTCCAGCTGCCGAGTTAAGCCCTTCATTTCCAGCCAACAATGCTCCAACGTCCGCCGCAAAGTTTCATTGCAGATCAAAAGCAAAGGTGCTAAATCTTCCTGAAAACCCTTTCCCATTGTTTTTCCCCTTCATTAAGCTATTAAGAGAGCGTCTGCGGTGCTGCTGTACAATAGTGGGACTTGACAAAAACCCAACTTAGCACCATACAAACGTTCTATTTATTCTAAAATACGCTCCCTCTTCTTGACCCACAGTGCAAGATAGCAGTGCTACTGTAAGATATAGTACTTAAGGAATTAAGGTTAAATGCAACGTAACCTTTGCGGACGTAAAACAGCAATGAAACTGTGAATATTAAATAGGTTAACTTTAAGCACAGCCACTATTAACAAATGAAAAGCGACGCTAAGATTTTGATAGAGGAATGCTTGTATACGTAAAGATATCACGGCAAAAGTTAGAAATAAATATAAGTACCATTCTCAAGCGTGCTTCTTCAAACCACCATTTTATAGCTACCGTGTAAGTACTCCGGCCATCTTTTTCGACTACCTTCGGTCGCTTCGGTCGCGCTTCATTTATACTCACCCTTTTGCTGCAAAGACAATATCGGTGACCACTTAATAATATTGCAGGGTAGTAGAATAGAGTATAATCTTGACTAGAGAAAACTTCCCACTCCCTAGATGGGAATCCAAACCTCCACAGACCTGGTATAAACTCAGCTACGATACTGCCCGCCTCGGTAGCGTAGATGGTAGCGTGTCTACCTCACGTTCAAGAGGTCCTAATTTCGAATCTCGGTCAGTGCCAGTTACCTGAATAAGGTTTCTCCAGGGTTTTCCCTTATACTGAAAGAATGTCGGGTAACTCATAGCTCCATGGAACCCGAACTCATTTGAGCATCATTTCACCCATTTCATTCATCGTCAGATGTGAGTTAACATTTGAGGATGTAAATCACACACACGCACGCACACACACGCGCGCGCACACACACACAAACACACACACACACACAAGAAGTCTCCGATACTGCCACGGATTTGAACTTGACTAAATTCTTCGACCATGACATTCAATGTGTCAGCCAATACAGTTAAATAAGTAATTTTCATAAAGTTAATAATAGCAGCGATATATCCTCAGGTTTGAATAACCTTAAGTAATATTAGTTTATTTCAGGCGTTTTCAGTTTTACGATTCATTGTAATATTATGCTTACTGAGAGAAATTATATTCATGGCACATTTTGGACAATGTAACCGCAGTATCAGGCAGCGATTAGGAGGCGGCGAATTAATCGAAATCAGATAATTAAAAAAGAAGATAAAATAATAAAAATGCTTTACTAAACTAATATAAAAATCGTGTTATAAGAATATGAAATTAGAATGGATAGAGCAATGATTAAAATAGCAGTTGACTTAAAGAAAAAGAAGGAAAGAATATAATTTAATATAGCATACATACTAGCATCCAGGCAACGGAAAGAAAATATTCTTGTAAAAATCTGTACACGTCGGAGAGACAGGAAGAAAGAACCGTTACCTTCTTTGTGCTAGGAAAAGTTCAATGTCTGAGAACTATACAACATTTCCAGTGAAGAATACGTCGGGACAAAGGGGCTTTCAAATACAGTTGAGCATGAACGCTAAAGGGATTTACTTCGCTGATTTGATAACGATGTATACCGTTACAAACAACTCAGAGTAGGCGTTCCCCAATTCAGGGTGGGCTGAACGTCAATGGGCTAGATGAGTTTTGCAAACCAATGCGAAAATTCGAAATAAATGAGAAACCAATAATAATATAACATTTGAGAAGGGTGAGCTAGTTTGGTCATGTGATAAAGTTAGAGAGGGGATCAGAATAAGAATCGGACTGAATCATGAAGTAAGAAAAACTTACTTAAAAGGTGATACTACGACAGGAAGGATGTGTTCATGCGCGTTAAGAAAAGAAGCTAAGATTTATAAGTCTGAAATGTAGGGAAGTTAAGAATAGCGCAACTAGCGTAACTGGAAGCAGCATTAGAAGTTTATTAAAGCAAAGTAGTCGCCATATAAAGAAGCAATAGAAACCGCGCGGAAGTAAATTTAAACAACTAATACAGGGTTTCAAGGAAAATTGAATTTATGTTAGGAATTTTACTAACAGGTTGTCCCATCCAAGTCAATAAGCAAACTTAGTAGGAATTAAACCAAATAATTCTGCAACAAACAAAGCGTTATTAATACGACTGAGTAGCCAACAACCACCAAAATCCATTTCCTACAAGCATTTACCTGAGGATAAGAGAACTCATAGCTCCAGTTAGAACCCAATCAATTTAAACACTGGTATGCGGGTTTGCCGCAACAATCTTTTCTATAATATCTGAAAGGTATGCTTCTAAATTTGCATTAAATAACTGATCGCAATCCCGCAATATAAGGCACCCATAGTGTATGAAATGAACGATTCGGATGTAAATGAATGGTCTAATGCATTGCAGCTTATGTACATATGCACCAGCATGCGTGTGTGGCTTTCTAAAACATGTCGGGAAGAACAAGACCCGCCCCTCTGTTGGGGAGAAAATAGATAAAGAACGTGGCGGCGAATAAATCTTCTGTGCCATTGGATTTCCACGCAAATTTTATTGATCTGTAAAAGGCTCCTGGATGTTATCTCTTGTGCATGAAGCTCCCCAGATATGAGTTTTCTGACTTCATAAAAGGCACAGACTCTGAGTAGTAAAAAGGTGAAATGTCAAGGACGTTATATTCCAACCTCACATCATGTTGCACTGTCATCCTGCTGTTGGTAAGCAATGTCATATCTGAGAAAAATGGCTCTGTTAAATACCAGTTTCGACAGTTGTCTTCCACGTGATCATTTAGTATTGGAAATAGATAACCAGATTATCTGCTGTTATTGGAATTAAATGAATAACCGCGCGTGTTGATTAGCTGCTTGTAGTTCTCGTGTTCAACAAATCTGAAAATAGCACAGTAGTTTCAATTTGTTTTATAAATTCTGGTATCATAAATACGAAAGGAATGAACATGTTCATATTTTAAAGAAATACGCTTATAGAAATGTTTTAAGAAGGCAGAGTATAAAAAGTTCCTTAATTGCATGCATTTTCACAGATTCCTCCAACAGTTTCTTAAAGAAAAGCCTTCAATTCCAGCAGAATACCTCTCTGTTGATGGTAGTCTCACATAGAGTTACCTTTGGAGGTTGCTGCTGGATTTTGAGTATGTGGCAATGTTGGTGCCCCTCAGTTCGGCGCCATTATGTGGCAGGGCTTTTGATTCCAGAGTTGTCAGCCTCGCCAGTGATAATTTGAAAATATCGATGTCCGCGGCTGCTCTCGGAGTTATCCTTAAATTCACGAACATAGGATCTATAGCAAGGATCTCTTGATTCAGGGCGTTTTGGGTGGATCAATTAGGGGGCTTGGAAAGAAAAACAGTTTTACTCTCTTATGACGATCGGTTGTATTTCAATTACTCTCGAAATACATGTTAATTAGACGAACTCTGAATGGTTGGCTTCGCGCTGTCGTGGTTGTACTTTCGTGTCTATAACACGACTCACCGGATTGGCTCCCAGCGGCTACACTAACTTTAGTTGAACGCGATGTCTTTAGTTTACACGTCTGTTCAGTTGGGCCGACAGTAGCAAACTAACTAATGAACGCGACTTCTGTCCGCGTGCTATCAAACGACGTTTTAGCTTGACCCTCAGCCGCCAACTGACTTTGAATAGATATTTGTTCCCAGATAGGTCATATGACACTTCGCTTTCCCCTTCAGTTCATTATTTTTAATTAGTTGATCGGTAGTACGCATATGGTGTCCCTTTTACAACCTCTCTCTCATCTTTCTACACCACCTAAGATGTCCCCTGTCAAAAGTATGCTTGAAAATAAACACCGGGTGCGACCCTTAAAATTTATGGTTACGTCCGTCCTACTAGGGGAGGGAAAACGACCTTTTCAGAGTTTGTAACAAACTTGACAATACACACACAAGATGTTTGAAATTGAGAATACAATATTTTCTGGGAACAACCATCGGTTATGCTCCTTCTTCCGCCATACTGCTTCAATACGAATTTATAGCTTAAGAAACCAATGCGTTATTAATTGCAGTAACTATAGTCACTGTAGTCCACATTGTAGTCATTGTGTAGTGTATTGCTTTTTAAGTGGGGAGAGGGTCTTCCACAGCAACAACTCTTAAGTCAGACAGGCCGAAATCTTTCAGGAGGCGGCGAAGTTTCATCTGGTTCCCAGGAAGCGGATTCAAACCTTTCGGAGGAAGACAGATTTTTTTTCAGATGTAAAAATCCTTAGCACAGCTTCCTACTTAAAGGGATTAAATCTAGTGGTCCCGTGCGGTAGATTTACGGCGCGCAAAATAACCTCAATCTTAATAAAGAGTGCTCTAACGAAAATTAAGCGGTCTTTCAGTCCAGTATATAATGAAATGCTGTGAACCACAGCAGCCAAACAGCGCTCATAAATAAAAACATAATTGATGTTCCTCTATTGCTCGTTTTGAAATGGACATTAGTTGGGGAAACAATGACATATTCAGCTAATATGTACACAACACAAACTTTTCTCTTTCGGCGTATTATTCGAACGGAGAACACCTGTTTTTCTGCTTTTGTTGCTATTATGTTGCCATTTGTTACCAATGCACAGCAATGTGCTCCCAAATGGAATATCATGATGAAAAGCTTTATGAGTTTACAGTCTTCTTGTGTATCGATCACGTTCATAAGGGTTTGGAATACCTATCAATATATCTTTGGAAATCGAAGCAATCATTAATAAAAGTTCTCACGCTATGCAGCTGTGAATTGTAAACACAGCCAGCACACAAAGCGGGCAGTCTTTCGCATAATTGTACAGAAATAAAATGTTAAAAACTTGATTAATTTTGTAATTTTTGCATGAATGAGTTCATTCAATATGCCTTTGCTCATTTTCATATGGTACAGTTGTGATTGTTCCTAACTTTCTTATTTTCTAAGTCGTTTAAATGTTGATTTTACTATCGCCATTTCTTAATATGTATCTATAAATCTGCATAAGAAAAAAAAGATAGGATAGAAAAATATTATGCATTTAAGTATTCGCTGTAACTTACGGTAGACGGCTTGCTTATCCCGACTTGCATTCAGAGAAATTCAACAGGAATGTCTTTAGAGGGTGAAGTGTATATAATATATTCTGGTCTTGCTTCCATGAGCCCTTTGCTAATGATCCTATTTAGTATTATTATTCCCAAATCATGATATTCTGGTGATAAACTCTTGACCAGATCTGTACTTTTGAATGCACTAATTAATGTCACTTCTTATAGAATTAATTTATTTTAATTCATTAATGCACTACCAGGTACAAAACAGGTGCAAAAAGGATATACTTGCTTAACAGTTAAAATTTTCTCTTATTTTTAGTGTGCTTCAACAATTTTCCTTCTTTTAGTTTGGAACCATTCCTGAGTGGCCCGGTAGTCCAACAGACATCAAAGCAAGCATCATCGTTACTCGATTGTTAACGCCACTCTGGTCTGAGTGGAAAAAGGCAAAGCGCTACTTCATTTGTTTAAATGACGCTGTGATCTACAGAAGCAAGTCGAGGTGCAAGAAACCGCGAACTTCTAAAGATGTTTGATGTCGCGCAAGGCTTACATCAATTGTGTTCGGCTATGTGGTAGTAAGATGCCAAAGTTAAACCGTCGCGCAAAATTTGAACAGGCATTCAGAATGGTTGTGAATGTTTGCACAAGATAGAAACCCTCAAATTGTGTTAAATACTCGTACAAATCTGATCTACAGGATGTTACAAAAAGGTACGGCCAAACTTTCAGGAAACATTCTTCACACACACACAAAGAAAGAAAATATGTTATGTGGACATGTGACCGGAAACGCTAAATTTCCATGTTAGAGCTCATTTTAGTATTTCTCTTAAAATGTAAATTGAAATCATTCGTGCAGACAAATGTCAAAATACCCATAGTGGTTCATGCACGATGGAGCTCCTGCACACTTCAGTCGAAGTGTTCGTACGCTTCTCAACAACAGATTCGGTGACCAATAGGTTGGTAGAGGCGGACCAATTCCATGGCCTCAACGCTCTCCTGACCTCAACCCTCCTAACTTTCATTTATGGTGGCATTTGAAAGCTCTTGTCTACGCAACCCCGGTACCAAATGTAGAGACTCTTTGTGCTCGTATTGTGGACGGCTGTGATACAATACGCTATTCTCCAGGGCTGCATTAGCGCATCAGGGATTCCATGCGAAGGAGGATGGATGCATGTAACCTCGCTAACGGAGGACATTTTGAACATTTCCTGTAATAAAGTGTTTGAAGTCACGCTGGTACGTTCTGTTGTCGTGTGTTTCCATTCCATGATTAATGTGATTTGAAGAGAAGTAATAAAATGAGCTCTAACATGGAAATTAAGCGTTTCCGGACACATGTCCGCATAACATATTTTCTTTTTTTGTGTGTGAGGAATGTTTCCTGAAAGTTTGGCCGTACCTTTTTGTAACACCCTGTATATTCATACAGAACATATGTGATCACAATGGTGCCCTGCCCATTTTTTATTTGATGTTCAAGATGAAGGGTGATGGTTTGTTTTGCATATTTCTTGAATGCCATACATCCCGTAAAATGTGGATTTCTGGGCGCTAATGTTAGTTTTCCTTCTAATGTACATGCTGGGTCATCAGTAGCTAATATCTTTCCGTGTTAATTGTTATCATAATACTTTCAAATGAGCCTAACTACAGAATGAACTTGCAACTATGAACTCAAGGGCGTCTTTCTAAGAGCAACAGGTAAAGTGGGTAAAGCATACCTTAAACCATAACTTTAAATCATTCCGTATAACTCAAATCTTGCTTTCATAACTAGAAATTTATAGGAGGTGCTCCTATCAAATGCTAACCTAATCAGCTGAGCAGCGCATCTGCGAAATTGCAGTTCTGAATCTGTATGTGGCGCCTGGGAAATGAATTATTAACGAGATAGCATCCTCAACTTACCGGCATCATATCCAGTTGCCTTATATGGCAAATTAACTCGCTTCTTGAGAATCCGAGTTACTAAAAGCTCTAGTGCAGTTCCTCAGTTTACGTACACCTCCATGAATATTAACGGCGAAATCTGTATCTGAAGTTCTCCTTCCAAAGCAGAACCCCAAACTTGTCTGCGTTAAATGATTTGTATGAAAACGCCATTACAGACCCTTTGGACCAGTATAACGCAGGTGCCGGCGTAAACCATGATAAAGTGGCAGCCGAGCTCTAATGAAGAAATACTCGGCAAGGATTGAGGAGGATGAAGGTATTTTTTTGTGAAGCCATAAAACTTCACAACGAGTTGAAGCATTCATTTTAGCGTTGGCAACAAACCGAATTACGTTTACGGGGTCCCTCGCGTAGAAAATTGAATTGAACTGCGAGTGGAGAATTCACGGTGCCGCGAAGTATTGCATGGGTGTCTGTAGGGAGAAATTTTACCAGTAGCGAATGCTATTAAAGTAGAAATATCGATGGATTTAGCATCTTGTAAATCTGAGTTACACCGTGAACATAAAAGCTTCACAAATTCCCGCATCAACTCACCAGGAACGTACTCTGCACAGAAATCTAATACAAAAATATTCAATGCCCACTTTTACTGAGTGCAAAGATTTCATGTTAGTGTATGCTAAATCACATAGTGTGAAATGCTGACACTTTCGCAGACTGGCGTCGTGTCTGAGTCATTATAGCTAGCATCGTCGAATTAAGTAAGTTCAATTTGCTCAAAGAATTCACAGTAACATATAGCACAATATTTATTTATATATGGTTTAGCGGTTTTTATTTAAATATTAGCTAGCAGGCGAGAAAGTGTCCTGTACAGAAGCTGTTTGACGCGATAATAACACAATGGCAATTGATGAGCATCTGTATATCTGCACATCACGATTTTCTCATTAGGCTTTTGTTTCCTATTCATGTTTCAGAAGTACTTTCAGGTTTCGTGGCATGAATGCGTTGAAGGACATAGGGTGGACGCTTTCTTCTGAAAGAGTGTTCCCCATGAACATCAAAGTACTGATAAGTCATGTCTCGGCAACTACATTACTGTTTCGGAACTTCGAACCAGGTAATGTTAGGTACTTGTGAAGGGACTCTTGGGTGACTGTGTCATGTAGCCTTCTGCTGTTCCTTAGCTCATCCCTTCTTCTCTGTAGGTTGAAATGTGCAAATTGTGCCTTTCCACTCAATAACTTGAACCTATACCGATTACTCTGCCTTGAAAAATTCTAGGTAACACATCTGCTGTAGAAAACACATTCTTAGATTGGTGAATTCAAACAATGTACAGTTTGTAACATACTCATTTGATATTTTAGCTTTGAAGCAATATATTCTTGGCAAGGGTTCCACGTTGTGGCGACATTTTGAAGCGAATTATTGGCGAGCAAAGAGTTCCACTTTCCGCTATAGTTTGATACAATAATGTTTAGCTCAGGGTAAAGCAATGAGGTTTCTCACAGGGTATGCGTGGGTATGGATGAGAAGGATGGTTTAATGACACTGTAATGCCCGTTTAGAATCTGGTTTAATGACTGCTTCTTTTATCCGAACATCAAACTTGAAGTTGCCGACCAAGGGTTACCAATATCACTGTTTAGAGTTACTGTTTATGAAATGTTTATTACTCCATAAAACTTAATTCGTTCTTCACGTATATATGAACCGACAAATATCTTCTCTCATCATTTTCTGGTCTGCCAGGCCCAAGACAGAACAAGAGGACTGTCCTAATCGCCCTCACGCCTCGCACTGATTCACTGTCCTAATGGTCACAGCTGCCCGTGAGTGTATGTGTCACTTTCACTTTCTGGAAGCCCCTTATTCAACCAAAGATTCCCTTTGTGGCTATTTTGTCATGCCATTATGAATGGTCCGAAGAATACCCTATTCAAAGTCAAGTGCCACCCTTTAGAAATCTGCTAAGGACACTGTTTCTTACGTTTCTTTTGTTAAAACAACTTATTAACCAAACTGCTATTCGACTCAAATGCACCTGCACGTGTTGTAACAAAGAACCAACATTTCTTTGAAATCCATCATGTTTCTTCATACATTGCAATTCTTAATTTCAGTATCAGCTTGAATTAAAAGTTTTAAAGATATTATATTTATTTTCCTTCTTTAAACACTTATTTTAAAAGCAAATGGAATGCATCTTTGAATAAACCTTACATTGTACGTTTAAACATTCATTGCAGAGACTCAGCGCATTTTCGCAAAAGTAACTTAAAGAGTGCATTGTAAGCATTATTTTAAATTTTGGTATACGTTTTAAAATTTAAAAATGAATATAATCAATCCATAGTTGGAGAAAGTAGTGTTGAGCCGCATTAAGACGTATTTAAATCAAGTGGCAGATCAATTGTTTACATATAATTAAAGTAGATATATCAAAGAATTTCAGAGGAACCATAACAAAATCATAGGCAGAAACATTTAGTTCCATAAACAATAAATTTATATGAGAAGAAATTATTGAAGCCAGCATCCTTTTGAGAGATCAAGACTGTTTTTTCCTTGGAAACATCAATGACAAATTCGTCTGTCAGTATCAAGCACCCTCTAGCTTTATTTCATAGTGATGCCATAGTTATCTATTACTTTTATACCTGGTACATGCCAACAACAATAAATAACTGCACAGAAATGTCAAACACATTTTGTAATGAGCACCACTCTTAAAGAACAGGCATTAATGTTAATAAAGGCAAATGTCATTGAGTGCCTCTTTATCAGGCTTGTTCTAAAAAAAAAGTACCATAATGGCTTTACTTCCTTGCCAAAGGAGTCAAGTTAATAGAACGTCGATATATGTTATGTCACTAAACTCTTTAACAAGAAACGGGAAAGGAGCACAACTTCTCAAAATATGTCACACCTAAAAGCTGGAAAACGTTAAACATACAACAGTATGTTTATACTTAACGCCCTCCCACGTGAATCATATCGGACAATGAATGAAATGGGTCAAATGGTGCTCAAATAAGCCCAGGTCCATAGAGCTTTGAGAATTTTAGGTTTAACCGCTACTGCGGAATATTTTTTAGCATCGCTTTGTCCTCTCATGTAAAATGCATTTTCAAACGAATGCCATCCGCCACAGTATGAGTTAAAAGTTTACTTAAAAAATTTGTACAAATATGTGTTGAAACCTTTCATATTTGGTTGAAATCGATGCAAAATTAACGTACCACATTTTCAATATAGGCTAGCCACTGCACATTGAAGTCTAGATTTTGTAAACGTGAGTTTTAATGTGCTCATGCATTTCAATTTCTGTTGAAATCGGTACAAATCAAGGGTAGTTAATATAGAATTTGTGAATGAAGGTCGCAGCTATGCATATATAGGTATTTGACGACCGCTGTTGAAGACTTTCAAACTTCAGTAACTAACTGGTTTCATTTAATAATATAATAATTAGAAGCGATGTGCACCATAATGGAACAATTCAAGATATTTATTAAAATATTAATTTAACACCTTCAGTCTTAAATACATTAAAAGCATGATTGGTTATCCCAACTTGACTGATTAAGATTAGTTTTTAAAAATTATTTATTAAATTAAGAAAACTGGTGCAAGTATAGAATAAATCTATTTGACTGCTTTTTCTTGTCAAGTCAATATTCGTTTGTTTATTTTTTTTTCGTATAAGAGTCATTGTTTTAAATATACATACATATATATAGATATCAGCCCGCCTCGGTAGCGTAGATGGTAGCATGTCTGCCTCACATTCAAGAGGTCCCGAGTTCGAATCTCGGTCAGGGTGAGTTACCTAGATAAGGTTTTTCCAGGGTTTTCCCTTATCCTTCAAGACGAATGTCGGGTAAGTCTAAGCTCCATGGACCCTGGACTCATTTGAGCTTTATTTCACCCAATTCATTCACCGTCCGATATAACTTAACGTTGGGGCGGACGTAAATTAAATATATATAAAGGCTTTAGGAACCATATATATTTACAAAACACCATATTATCTAATCCATAAAGAACTTAATGTAGGTTAGCTTGCAATTTCACACTGATGCAAAACGATCGGGCATGTTAGCATAATTTTAACTACAAGAATACAAGTGAATGTTAAAAATGTTAACAGTTAGTGACAAAAACTTTCGTAAAATCAAATTCAGATCATTCAAATACAGGTCCAAATAAAATGTAAGCATTAATACTCGACTTTCGAGAGGTGGTAATAGTATAGAAGTACTAAATGCACAAAATAACAAAATCTTAAGAGCGTGCATTGTATCCTACTATTTAAATGAATGTGGATACATTTACAAAACTTTTATTAATATTCAATTAAAAACAGTTGCTTATAATAGACAGCTGTTTTAAAATTTATTACTGTACTTTTGAGACTTTTTCATAAAATTACTATTTACTGTTCAGGTGTTTTTTTTTTTTTGTTTTTTTTTTTTTTTTTTTTTTTTTGTGGAGCTAGTGCTAACAAAATTGCTTGACTTTCAGATTTTACTAATTATTTATTAAGTTAAGAAAACTGGTGTAAGCCATAGCGTACGCTTTTTTATTTTATTCTTTTGCAAGCCATTTCAATATTCTTTGTTTCTGGTTTGTTTGCTGATGTCATTTTTTGTATGCGAATTTTTGTCTTTCGTCTTTCTCTTCTACTTCATGGAATTATTCTACTACAGCGATGATCTTCCATATGAATACACACAAATTTCTCTGTACAGCTGTTAGGCCTTATTTGGGATACGTGATGCTAACCTTCTATCACTAGTTTGAAGTATGATTGGTTCATTTGCATTATGTGGAAGATACAACTTAATATGGTTAAGCTGTAATGACTAGATTTAATGAATTGCAAGTTACCGGAGGAATCTGTTTAATTACACTCGCTGCATGATCAATGTTAACGTCACCTTGGTTAACAAAATTGAGCAGTTCCCTGTTTAATTACTAGCTTATTGGGATTCCATCATTGAATCCCACTGAAATCTCCGCGTTGTCGACTATAACTCACGAAAATATGTTCATTTCAAAGAATATTTATTATGATTATTTAGCACGATATAGACTGAGTTATGATATTTTCCATGCTATGCAAACTGTCAAAGATGCACAAAACATTGCATGTAATTTTATAAGGGTGACAAAGAACAGTGATTAATGCTAGAAATCATTCATAGTGAGCTATTGCACTGGTCTACTGAGTTATGATATTTTCCATGGTATGCAAACTGTCAAAGATGCACAAAACACTGCATGTAATTTTATAAAGCTGAGAAAGAAAAGTGACTAATGCTAGAAGTCATTCATATATACGAGGGCTATCCAGAAAGTAGATTACGTTTTCGTCTGTTTCCGCTAGAGGCGGGGCTAGCGCGGCCATTTTGGGGTCAGAGCGTTGCGCAGCTCAGTCGGCATCTAGCCGTGCTAGTAAGAGGTTCGTGCTGTGCTCCGTTCAGATACTGTGACGGTTTAAAATGTCTGCGTTAATTTAAAATCCCGCGAGCTGCGAGGTGCGTGCAGTAATAAGGTTTCTGACTGCAAAAAACTGTAAACCGATAGAAATCTATCGGCAGCTTTGTGAAGTGTATGGGGACAACATTATCACTGAAGGTGGAGTGCGTCAGTGGGTCATCAGATTTAAAAATGGCCGAACCAATGTTCACGACGAAGATCGAAGTGGGAGACCCACCATAGTGACTGCCGAACTTGTCGAAAAAGTCGATGCTAAAGTCCGTGAAAATCGAAGGTTCACAATAACGGAACTTTCTTTGAGTTTTCCACAAATTTCGCGAAGTTTGTTGCACGAAATCATCAGCGAAAAGCTTGGTTACCACAAGTTTTGTGCAAGATGGATTCCAAAAATCTTGACAGAGGACCACAAAAATCAGCGAATGGCTGCAGCGTTGAACTTTTTGGACGTTTACCATAAGGATGGTGACTCTAAGATCTTGTTGATTCACGACAACGCCCGGCCCCACACGGCAAATGTCACTCGTGAAGTTCTTGAATCTTTTAAGTGGGAGTTGTTTCCTCATCCGCCGTACAGTCCCGACCTGGCACCGAGCGACTTCCACCTATTCCCAGCAATGAAGAAGTGGCTGGCTATGCAGCGTTTTGATGACGACGCACAGCTGCAAGAAGAGGTAACGAAGTGGTTGAAGGCGCAGGCGGCCGAATTTTTCGACGAAGGAATTTCCAAGCTCGTACATCGCTACGATAAATGCCTTAATTTGAATGGTGACTATGTCAAAAAGTAGTATTTGAGTGTGGCTTTCATCTGTATATAATAAAATTTGTTTCCTATACTTTTGTTTACTTTTTATTCCAAAACGTAATCTACTTTCTGGATAGCCCTCGTATATATATATTCATATATATATTCATATATATATATATTCATATCGAGCTAATGCACTGCTCTATTGTTTCCAAACCACAAGTTCACACCCAGTCCAGATAGGTTGTTTTTAAGTTGGCTTAAAAGTCACATGTTAATAAATTTTCTGGCAAGTAAAAGAACTCCTGAGGGACGAAATTGTCCTCTCCTGCGAAGCTGATAGCATCGTACCCGAGTCAAGAGAGTTTCGGGTGCAAGAATTTTCTCAAAAATCTTCGGAGCTTTATCTCCGTATAAAGCTGAACTTAAACCTGTTTGCTATTTATTAAACATTTAAATTGATAATTAGATTTTTCAGTGGCCCGTGCGCTGCCTTTTACACGCACGCGCGCACGCACACACTCCCCTTAAACAGAACACACATACATATCGTAGATATATAGGCCTATACTGTATAGATTTTGGGTGGAATGCAATATTTTCTCTGTTTACTTACGGTAAGAGTAGAAGAAATAAAAACGAAAGAACCAGCAAACGTAAACACTTTCAAAATTTCCCGCCCCCACACCGAGCTATAGCTCTAAAAATGTTTAAGTTAAATATAGCATTTTTACATACCGATAAGAGCAGTAAAATGGTAACATGTTGTATTGTTATTGGGCGATGCTTTAAGTTCTCTTCATTCTAAATTAATTTTCCAGAACTTCGTATAACTAATAAACAGAGATAACACAAAACCCACTTAAGAAAAAATGTAATTCTCATTTAAATATTACGTATATATGAAATACGCGTTTGTAGCCCATTTCCTGCTGCACTTAGCGCACTATGATTGAACATGTTGAAAGTTTCCGATTATTTGTTGCTTTTGTATAGCAAGTTTATATTGGGTAGAGAAAGCTGTGTCATTATACCTTCAGTTTTGTTAGATATCTATGGTCTCATACTACAAATGTGTATTTCCCTCAGACATCCCTTACATTTTGGGAAAAACATGCTAATAGTATGATAAACAGGAAGTGGGGCCTGTAGAAGTAGTGCAGTAAATGTCTAGCCCCTCTCTCTACTGTGGGATAGTGTCTCCCTCAAACTGACGAGATAATGATTTGAAACTCAGTAAGAGTGAATTACCAGGATTTTCACTACCCTGAGAATGAGAATGTCGCGTAACATTGTGCATATCCCAAGGCCACGTGAGCATCATTTCAATTATTTCCGATATGATCTATCCGGTAAATAGCGTTACACTTCAAGGAAAAATAATAAAGTCAATATATAAATGGTTGTACACGGTAAAAGTGGATTCAGTGTCAAAAAAAAATACTTTATATGTATAGTTTCACGAACAGGAGAAATTGTTACTTTCATGTGGGTCCCTTCACACAGCGGCATTAACGGAAATGAAGAAGGGGGCAAAGCTGCTAAAGAAGCAAATCAACTCACAGACTTCGATGAACAACAAGTAGTATGTTATCAGGATATTACAAAATACTTATTCAGAGTAATAGATACAAAATGGAAACAGATCTGGAACCAATCGCTTCCAGAAAAGTTTCATAGGGTAAGGAAAGGGGACACTAGCTGTTCCCCTGTGTACTCTCTTAGCAGGAAGGAACAGGTGATAATCTCACGTCTTCGCATTGGTCATTCAATGTTAACCCACTCACACCTCCTTAGTAAAGGCCAGCCACCGCAATGTGAAGTCTGCAAACCCGTCTCACAGGAAATCATCGCCTCACAGAATGCAAGGTATACGCTTCACAACGACAGCTTCATCACATCACTGGAGACTTATCCATCATTCTGAACACGCCATCCAACTTCAAACACGTACTGCTGTTCCTCAAAAGTACAAACTTGTATATGAAAATCTAATTGTAAGCACACCAATTTAGAATATACATAAGCTATTATGCAACAAATTGATTGTCTAAATATTACTGTTCTACTGATTGTTATTCACAACTTTATCCTTATGATTTATAGATATTGAATACCTTTGTCATATTGATTAGTTATTTATTGTTTTCATGTTTTTGTTTAAGTAATTGTAACCAATTTATTGTATACACTGTATTATACAAAATAGTCGCGATATGACCTAGTTGTTAAAGTGACTCTAAATAAATAAATTTAAAAAAAAAGACAGGAATCAAAGACAGAATCATACCATTTCACACGATTTTACCTCCCGCACAATATAACCAATAAATAACAAGTAATCAAGTTTGCCATTAAAAGCAACATATTTCTAGTCAGCGTTTGAAGTTAAGCTCCATAAATTAATATTTCGCAACATTTTCTACCGCATATGTAGCATCAAAACGACAAAAGAGTCTGATGGTTGTACACACATGACTTTCTCTACTCTAGTACAAACTGTTCTTCGAAATGCTAGATATTCCTATATCTACAAGATGTTATTCGAGGTAAGCATTTTCTTATTGCCAACTTTCTCGTAAGTTCAATGGGTACGTAGGAATACAGCAAGCTTTAAACGGCAGTAAGATCTTATAAAGCAGGTCGCTATATAATGAGTCTGAATTTCCGTTCTTTTGCGCACAAAAATTTGAAGTGTTGCATTCACACAATTTTCTCTACTGTTGTACAAAGTATTCTTACAAATGTGTATTCCTCCATCTGCTTCATACTAATCGAGATAAGCATTGTCCCGAGTTTCATTCACGGTTAGGGAACGAGTTCTTCTCTAGTCAAGATTATTCCTAATCCTCCCAGAGCTTAGACGTATGAAGAAAGTGTGAATATATGTATGATTTAATATACCAAACCCAAATACCCAAAACGAACATATAGGAGCTAATGCCTATTATTGCTTAAGGGCAACATATTCTAAAGCAAAGGCCACCAATATAATCTTTAACAAAAAAAGGTGGGATATAAATGGAGAAAACATGCTTATTTTCTTGCAGTTCAGAAAGAGTGAAAAGGAATATAGGAATTTAAGCAATAGTCATATCCTTTAAAAATGGTCGCTAAGTGATGCATTTGAAATTTAGTTCTCTTTGCACGACCAAGTAATAAAAAATAAAGGAAAACAATGACTTCATATTTGAGAAAAGTGTACGTATTTTGAAAAGTTCAAATAAATAACGAGGAATGCCTCCAAATCGTTCCATTTCAAAATGCAGTTGACATAAATTGTACAGTCAGAACAGAAAGTATTCGTACACCACTAAAACTTTAAGGAAAATTAATATTATGGTGAGTATTTAAATGATAAATTAAAGCTTACTGACTCAAAAGAAGGAATTCTCAAAATAATTTACATTTTATAAGAAAATAGCAACAGTGTACAAAAAAATGTCCCTTATATAAAAATTAATTTGCAAATTTTTCGGGCACAAAAACAATCCACAGTACAACAAAAATGCTGCTATTCAATACTTCGTTGGGTACCTCTAAGATTTAATTATAGCCTCTTGTCTCCTTAGTAATCAATGGAAAGTTTTTTTAACCTCCGCCTCTGGTATTCGGCTCCATTCTTCCGAAAGAGCAGTTTTCAGTGCTTCTTTGTTGGAAATTGCCCTTTTACTTACGCCCTTTCCGAAGATACTTCACACTTGTTCAATACGATTAATATCTGGAGATTGGGGAGGGGTATGAAGCTGTTTTGGTACATTGTATATATTCCACAGTCCTGTATTACGGATAGTGTATTTTGGATCATTGTCCTCCATAAGCATCCAGTCTTCTTGGAGGCTCATTTCCCCCACACTGATGTGCAACTTTTGCTTAAGAATGCCCATTTACTTCCTGGGATCCATTATTCCATGGATAACATGCAGATTGCCGACAATATATGCTTATACAACCCCAGACAAGGACAGATCCTCCGCCATGCTTTACTGTGGAAACAAGAATTTTTGGCTCCAGCTCCAAATTTTTTCCTCCACACTTTGGGAATGCGATCCGTACCGACTATCTTGAACAAGCTCTCATCTGTTCATAAGCTTTTTCCCCAGATGTCCACAATCTTATCACGGTACTTACGAGTGAATTCTACGTATATTTTCCTGTTTTGTGGGCTGACATAGAACTTCTTATACTCTACTCTGCCGTTGTACCCTTTTTTGTTGTAAGCAGCTCTTACAGTGCTCGCTGAAACATTAATTCCTGCCGTTTGCAACTTAGCAATGATCTGAAGAGCAGTCATTCGTGGATCTTTTCAATGCATCGAAGAATGCTGCTTTCATCTTTAACCTTGGGGGCTTTAGGTCGACCACTCCTGGGTGAATTTAGAACAGATTTTCTGGTTCCTACTCTGTCAATGATGGATTGAATCGTTGACCGTGGTCTCCCCGCTATCTGAGATATCTCCGAAAATGTTTTGAATTCAATAAGTAGTTTCATTACTTTAACAAACGTAGGCTTTCACGGCCGGCGTCTTGTTCAGTAGAACATTCCGGGCAGCAAGACCGTGGTCCACTGGGTTTCTTCATCTCCTTCCCAAACGTTTCGCTTACACCTGCGGCAAGCATCATCGCTGGCGTAGAAAAGTCCTCCTTGTACTCTTGTGGATTTTTAATACATGCATAGCTAATTCAAGAGAATCAATCATAAAAAACCACACCCCTTCGAGCCCAGACCCGGACCAATCAGACAACGGGAGGGCATTACCTCCCAGCATATATAAGCCAGTTCCCACTGCCGACAATTGGGTAAGCTCAAGGGGGCTCTCCATGCTCATTAGAACTTCATTTTTGATAGCATACGAGACCTCGCGAGAGCACTGGCGCAAGGTGCCCCACCGTCACACTTCCAGCCACGCAGTGACACCGCGCCCGAGGGACGCCACCACCAGACCTGCCTCGCCGATACCCTCTAGACTCCACAACTTATCAAGACAACTGCCATAATGACTATTGAGTAAGCAGTCACCACTGCTCAACAAAATTCACCACAGTACCTAGGTCGTAGTCAAGGTCCATTGGATCATGACCGCTACCTTTTCACCACAGCGGACGTACCGCAACACTTGAGTTATCGCCCACAAATAGCCGGGTTGCTTCGGCGGTACCGGCCAACAACTTCACCATCATAGTCCCATTAAATAAGCACCACAGAGTCCAATTAAACAGTATCACCGCAGAATAATATCCCTCCCAATACCCAGCCTTCTTCCTACCCATATACCCATTATACCTTGTTGTTTTTTCCTATTACCTATATTCCCGTCCCCCCCCCCCAAAAACACGACAATTCAGTAGCTACGAAGAGTACAAGAAGGACTTTTCTACGCCACCGATGATGCTTGCCGTAGGTGTAAGCGAAACGTCTGGGAGAGAGATGAAGGAACCCAGTGAACCATGGCCTTGCAGCCCGGAATCTTCCACTGAACAGTTTAATCACTATTTTTCTCTCTTCTGGCGCAGTTCAGTTTCTCCCTCTTCGGACCATTTTACGTCACCTCTGCAACCTACCGTGTTCGATGTTAGACTGGTGCGTGCAGACCACTTGCTGTGAAACAGATAAATGCAGACTGTCCAAAACGAGAGCTAGCTTATAATATAACCACAGTATTCAATCTAGATACCTTTGGTGTACGAATACTTTTTGAACCATCTTTACGATATCATCCAATATTACCGTAGAAAACTACTGATTCTAGAAAACTTCCAGAAAAATTATGATAGGAATAGGCAAATAAATACACAAACCATAATTTTTACAAGTTTAATAAGTTACATAAATAATTATGCTGCAACAACACACATTGTTTCTTCATTTAAGTGGTGTATGAATATTTTTTGGGCTGACTGTAAATATTTTAACGTGTAGTAAAATGTACCCAGTTTACTGTTTACAAGTTATACAAAAGTCATGGAGAATGAACATTTCCAGAACATTTATGGTGTACATTTTCTTTATTATGGAATGTCTTAATTACATGTTCTTTTAATCAAAGTCGTTAAAGCCACTTTTGAGAAAAACAAACATTCTGAAAAAAAAAAAGGTTTATGTAAACGGTAGTTTTGAGAATTTTCTTAAAATCTTCCTGGACCTTCTATAGAAGAAGCTGAATTTGCGTAGCATGTTTAGCATCTAACTGGCTTTTCATGTTTGAGTTACGCTGTTCACAGGGACACGTACACAACGTAATCGTATCTTTTTCCAAAAATGCTTCCTTTTTTTAATTTAGGGGATCTCTAAACGTGTATTCCCGCTCACATTTCGTACAGAATCTTTGAATAACTTCTCTATTTGGTATGTAGGTACGTGTAGCGAAAGTAACAAAATTGAACATTCTGTTGAAATTGAAGAATGTTGAACTGTATAGTACACTCGTATTACAGTGAGTTGTGCCCAATTTTCCAGTTCTGATACCTTATTGATTTTTATGCTTGATTTTTCATAAATGTTTCCAGTTTTTTTTTCTTTTCATTCATGCTATTCACTCGTAGTGCTGTGAAATAATCTGTGCTGATTATTCTTTAATATCCTAACCCTTAATGACCATTTCATATCTTACTGGATTCAAGGTTCTTCCGCGCAGCATCAAAATAGTTTTATAACAGTATGCCTCCGCGCCATAAAAAAAGTGTGATTTGTCTGTAATGCAGTTAATCTTACATTGCTGTGGACAAATATACACTATGCTCCTGGAAAGAAAGCCGGTTGCAGATCAGTTATTGAAAGCACAGAATAAGTCGTGTTTGACAGAGTCTAGACAAATTGGGGTAGGAAACATGCTCCTCTTACTCTTTCTGTTTTGTTGCGTCTTTTGTTCCTGAGAAGTTGGCTTTGTCCTAGTCAGCCGGCAACATCTGCTCTCGATTCGTCATCTCTCTTGGAAATTGGCCAACAGGTTGAAAAGTCGAGTCGATAAGACTGAGTTTGTGGAGAAAAAGAAAAAAGCGAAACAGGAAAGGTATAGCGGAATATAATGAGGAGAAGATGGGAGACAGAAGAACAGCAGGTAGAAGAAGATAGCGATGTAGAAATAATGGCAGTCGAAGGGAATGGAAAAAAATTACTACAGAAGATGGAAGAGCAGGGGTAGGTCTTTAAACCTCATAACTAGAGAGAATGAGTTTGCTCCTATTGATTCTTCTTGTTAGTCTATTAAACTTGTAATCCACTCCCACGTACGTTTTGTTGTGCGCTACTGGACTCCACCTACACTAGTCAAAATGATTAATCTCCTCCTAAAGGTGAACGACACTCCTGGCACTACGTCTTATTAACTGAGATTACATTAGTCAGCTCTATGATGCATACAATTGAAAGTGTCATGGAAACATACTACGCTCATGAAATGATCTAACCAGAGGCTACTGATCCGCAAAGAAATGCTAATTTCCACTCTGAGACATAGCATCAGTTTTATTCCAAAAAGTGTACTAAATATCATTACATCAAATCTACTGTATATATTGTGGCGACTGGCGGCCGACGCACACGAAGGGGCAGATAGTGTAGCGCGGAGATAAGGGACAGAGAGTGCAGCGCGGAGATAAAAGAGCTTGCCGACTGGAAAGTTCGTCTTTCGTCGCGCTTTCTTGTTTGTTACAGAGCATTCCAGAAATATCAATGGACATATAAAAAGGAGCCGCGATTGCCAGTGAGAGAGTCGAAATGGAACTTGATTCGTGAGCGTACAGCTGTGTTTTGAAAGTGAACTCTTGTTTGTGGGTGTGGCGGGTGTGGAGGCTGTATTTGTGTATGTTACGTAATTTGAACTTTTAATTTCAGGAACCTACAAAGTAACAATATTACCATGATTCAAGATATAGACCAATTTCACTACCAAAACAGATTTAAATAAAATTATATCAGCAAACAGAAGAACTGTTAGCTAAATATTTATTTGTGAGGCCCTGCGTAACAAAGCTAATAGAGTAAATACATGGGTCATTAAAAAATTAGTGGCCTGCATTTGGCGCTATCAGCGGTAAATAATGTAAGCTGATTACAATGAAAAATATGAACATCTAGTATATGTTAGCTGTGAGTTTGAAGATAATAATTTTATTTCATAAGAAATTTTTAGTATGTTTAACTGTAGGATGTTATCTTTAGTGCTCTAAATATGTTTGGTAAATGCGAACATAGATGCTTCATTAAAATTCAGGTAGCAAGAGGTATTTGTACCCATGGCACGACAGCCCTTAGAGAGCCAAGGCCTACCAACCCGACTGCCGGCCTCACGCCCACTTTCGCACGGCAGAGGTGGACGATCATCCAACCGATACGGGGAGGAGATGTGGTCAGCATCTCGGCATCCCCCAGCCTGAATGTTGGTTTTCGTGACCAGGGCCGCTTACCTAGTGTAAGCTCCTCACTTTCCTCACGATGCTGAGTGGACACCGGTCCTATACCCGGGACCGAAAATCACCACCACATGAGTGGGATCGAACGCAGGACGCTTTCCGTGACCAGGGACCAAGGCATGCTGCCTTAGCCCGCTACGCCAGGGCGCAGGACTTGCAAGAGGTATAATGCTCCACAATGGCATACAGAATTATTGGAAGCTTATGATAGACAGACTTTACCATATCGTACCGTGGCTAGATGGGCGAATGCATTTCGTAGAGAAAGGGAAAATGTTCATAAAAAACGTTTAGCTGGCAGACCGCAATCAGCAAGTGATGATGTGCATGTGAATTCTTTTAGAGCACTGCTGGAAGAACATCGTTGTTTGGCTTGTATTGAACTAGCAAAGAAAAATGAAATTACCACTTAGAAAAGTTCGCTTTAGAATCAGACAGGCAATTATAGCAGCAGTAGAGCAGTCTGTTCAAACATTAGGACAAGAAGTGTGGATGGCATCCGTCGGCTCCCTGATGTTTGGAGGAGAACTCATGTTGGAGATCACTTCTCAACACTGCAATAATGCGACTGCTCCAAAAATGTTTTATTTGTTGTTAATTCAAATGTTGCCACTAATTATTGAATTACCTAAGTATTTTTATGGCTGAATAAATAGAAGCATCAGTACCGTTACTCTTCGTCAGCACCAGAAACTTCTGTTTGGGATCTTGTCTCCTTTAAACTTGGACATTACTCATATTTTACGTTTCATATTATTTTCATGGGAATTATATTTAATAAATAACCACAGTGAAAACGGCATTGCTAAATTATTACCAACAACATTATCAGAAAAACTAATCACCCACAAGTGGTGATTCAGTCAAATATCCAGAACATGGTTATTTCGACAAAGAGTAAATGTTTTAATAGACTGTCAGCTTTAATAGCCAGTGGTGTGTTTCGATTCTGCTAAGATTATATTGATACAAATTATGAACTGATGATAATCTGCAGTCATTACTCTACTTGTGTTTGTCCCATATTACGGACAAATAATTGATATCGCTTTCAGATTATGTTTTAATTTCGAAGCGACTCAATACCTAAATTAATGTCCATGCCCAGTTTCGCATTTGACCATTCGGGATATGAATGCCAGCGGCAGTGGTACAGCATACATTCATAAATGAAGTTCGCATATCACGGGTGGCAGTAAACAAGAGTAACGCATCGATTAACATATTTGGATCACTGAAATCAGCGCGTACTAGGCGTGGTATCTGCAAATCCCTACAATAACCAACGCAGCTTCCTGTTTGTGCGCTTGCACGTTAAGTTATTAGAGCTTATTTACTCTTCTTCAATGTGCAGGATGTCACTGTTGTTCCAGTGTGCAGAATCAATATTAGTACAGCTAAACAGCACGGAAACCAAACATTGTCTGCAGCCGGCGGCAGTAGCTAGACATACTAACTTCCGCTGAACGAGAAATAGTCAAATCAGGCAGTGAATAGAGACATAGGAGGTTTACGAAGAGGCGTATAGGGGATAACAGAAATGAGCTCGTAAACTATATCTTCAGGATATGCTTCCAAAGGGTATTATAGGATTCTGACTGCACAAGTTCCTTAACAATAAACGTAAGCAAATACGTAATAAAGTCACATATGAAATGCTTATTTCAATTAGTATGAAGCAGATAAAATAATAACTTTTCGTTGAATGAATTTATTAAGATACATACTTTTCCTTCTCATCCCTACATGTGCTCTCTAACCACTACGAGAAGGCAAGGCAGAGGGATGAGTAACGTATTCACTTTTGCTGTGTATATCCTCTCCGGATACTAGATTCATGTAAAATACATAGTGTTGTCACAGAACTGATCCATACATAATACGCCCGCCTCGTTAGCGTAGATGGTAGCGTGTCTGCCTCACGTTCAAGAGGCCCGAGTTTGAATCTCTGTTAGATTGATTACCTGGATAAGGTTTTTCCGGGGGTTTCCCTTATTCTGAAATACGAATGTCGGGTAACTAAGCTCCATGGACCCCGGACTCATTTGAGCATCATTTCACCCATTTCAATCATCGTCCTACATGACTTAACGTTGGAGGACATAAATTAAAAAGAAAACATACATTATACCTATCACTGCAGTTACTGAATCGAGCATTAGATCTGGCAGCATGGGTGATTCATATGCACTATCATACTATCATTTCGTACTAACAGACCAGATAAGCACTTCAATCTGCTCTCCCCTTAATTCCTCACTTGCCCTCTTGTAGTGGGCAGACAGTACATACAGTAACTAAAGGAAGTATTGCATTCCACCCAAAAATTCGACACCGAGATTTGCCGGAAATAGTATTTTGGAGCTACCGGAATTCAAATAGAGGATTTTTTAGTGTACGTGTCTCTCTGAAAATACCGTTAGTCGAAAACGGAAAGTGGATTAAATATTACCATTAGCTTTTGAGTTCGGCATCTTCCAAAGATGCAACCAATAATTTTCAAGAACGTCTGTCACTAGAAATTACACTTCACAGGCAAAAAAGTCGAAATATTTGATTTTCTTAATCATGTTTTTCTTCGGTGTTTTTATTAAAATGCCACATTTTTAAGGTATTTTCATTTAAAATTACATTTTTCGAGAGTATCTTTTGAAGTTCTCCTCATTAAAAGTGACCTTTGCATACTTAATACGTAAGAGAAGGACCAAAGCTTCCTGAAGTCGGTTAAACACCAGACAGATTTTGTTACAAAAAAGTAGATCTTTTTAAAGGGCAATAATCAACGTAAAAACGTTTTTTGTTATCCTTCGTTATTGGTTTGAATGTTTCATACTTCTGTCACATAGAATGGCGTTATTTTTCTTGAATGTCTAGGCCATGTAAAAATAATAGAAGAGAGGACCCACTGTTAAAATATTTTGCTATGGCTTTAATTTACAACAGTAAAATGCTAAAAACTGCAGTGTGTGCAAAAGCATACTATTGCATTCTCCTTGTTAAGGCCTATGGTATTCCCTTATTCCCTTGTACCTTCAACGAATCATGTAATAAAATGATTTTTTAAAATATTGTTTCGATCAGCAAGCAGATAGAGCAATACTTTGTAAGAATACTTCGTACAGGAATAAATAGGAGATTCATGTCAAGCAAAACCGCAGAATGTTTTCTCTTGGCTATACAAATAGAACGGAGTTTCAAAGCCGTTCACATAGCAACCAGTTCTTAAAATTCATTATCAATTAAGAATAATTTATTTTCCTATTCCCTATATTTATCTGATGATTTTTTTCTCTCTAATTTACTTCGAATGACCTCGTAGATATGTAAATAAGCTTTTGTAAGATTAAGTAGAAGAAAGGATACTAAAATCCATGCGAATCCAACAAAAACATTTTCAATCATTATCCATAAAGTTGCTTAATAACTTTGCAATACACAAGCTTTATATTCAAATTAAGTTACACTAATACTGCTTCTTTACGGTTTCTATTTATATATCGTATTTAAATTTTTCTGCAAGTTTACTTCAGAACTTCATGTTCTTTTTAAAGTTAATTACTGAGGTATTACAGGTTCAAACTACTGTAGTCACAAATAGAGTAGCTATGACGTAAGCCAAGTACCAGAAGCATACCTCACATTGACATGCTATAAATGGCATTCTGCTTACACTGAAAAATGTGTTTCATTAAAATTTAATTTATCAGACTGCTCCTTTACGTGGAAGAAGGGAGACAGCACTGCTCATTTGGGCACACGCCTGAGCGAATTATCTAGGGGAAGACTTTTCTCTCTTGCTTTTCTCTCGTAACAGGATCGAACGCAAACTGAACTGCCATAAAAAAGGTTACATACAACGCATGACTATGAAAAAAGACATAAAAAGCATAAAAGACCTGATATCACATCACGGCATCCCACAAAATCACACCCCTACAGTCCCCCTAGGGGCAAGTGTGTTTCGGTCGAACTTTAAACCCCTTCACCTTCATTAATCACCGTCTACCAATGGAGCAAACACCTGACGAAATATACCATAAATACATACCCGCTCTTTTCAAACCTTCTATAAAAACTTTTACACCCTTGGGACATGCAAAGGAGCACATTTTTCACGTGCTGTCAATCACCAACATCAGCACAATCGATGTCATCAATCATAGAACCTTCTCTTCTCGATAAGTGCTGTAACCGAAATTAGAATTGCAGTCTAGTTCAGCTAAGCCGGTGAGACAATCGTTTCGAATAGAATGAAGCTCTTATTTACACACAACTGAGTCATGTTGGCTTGACTTTATTCGCCATTTTCTCAAAACCTGAGGAAACGTACATCAATTTAAGAGGGCTGTTCAATCAAGAATGATCACAATTTTTTTACACAACGTACCTTTACTCATCCTCATAATTTTGATGATCCTTCTCAAAATAGTCTCCCCTGAATACGATGCACTTGTCCCAGCGTTTCCGCCAGTTTTCAAAGACATGCTTGGAAATCATTTTTGAGAGATCCTTCAAAATTGCCTCCGCAGCCTTCACCACTACTTCTGATGATGGATAATGACTCCCACGAAGGTGTTTCTTCAAGTTAGGGAATAGAAAAAAGTCACATGGGGCTAAATCACTTCACGTTGATTTTTGTAAGATATTCAGCAACAACATTGGCAAAATGCAGCCGCGCATTATCGTGGCGCAGCATCCAGCCTGCTTCACGGAAATGTGGTCTTTTGCGCCTGATATGGACTTTCAATATTTTCAGGACATCCTGTAGTATTGTCCAGTTACTGATGTGTGTGCAGGTACAACATGCTGATAAACCATTCCATGAATATCAACGAATGAGATGACCGTAACTTTCCCAGCAGAAGCAACTACTTTTGCTTTTTGGGGGGTTAGTGATTAAGGAGTTTTCCACACTGAGCTTTGCTGTTTGCTCTCAGGATTAAAATGATGTAGTCAAGTTTCATCAGCAGTGATTACGTTTGAAAGAAACTCCGGATCTTCCTCTAACATCAACTTTAACTGTTACCTCCATTGCAGCGGTAGGCGATACTGAACATGTCTGAACTTGCCTGGTTCTCACAGGCAGAAACCAGGAGTACCAACAATGAAACTACTATGGCGTCTTTGTTTCACATTAAGCTAACAGAATACAATAAGGCTGAATTTTAGTGCGAAAAATTATGACCGTAAAAAATATTGATCATTCTTTATTGAACAGCCCTCGTAGATAAAGCTATTTAATACATATTTGCTCCTTTTAAATTATGCTTTATAAGATAATTAATGAGTATGTACATCTTAAGTTGATGAATACATTTATACCTTTAGGCTAGTTTTCAAATTATATTTTGTAATATATCTCTTGTATTAATTAACTTGCTTATTCTCATCGTGTAACAGTTGTTTTCAATTTAGCCTCGAAAGAAGATATCAACATTGTTAATGTATTTTATGTTACTTGAAGCTTACAATTATGTAAAGAATGTTTAAAGTGCATTAATATTGAATTGAGTTTTAAAAGTGAAATTGTTAAAATAAATAATACGGCTTATCTTTTTTTTCTTTATTCCATTTATAACCCACCTTTAACTTCAATGGTCATATCGGCGGCCGTTCTCCTTTGGAACATATCGGAGGTATTAACTCGTATTCTTTGGGTTTGTATCATTAAATCACGCATACTTTTGCACTCTCATTCATACTTCCAGACTTGGTCGGAGAAAAATCCCCACCCCCCTTGCCGGGAATCGAACCCGGGACACCTAGCACGGCAGGCAGGTTCCCTACCGACTGAGGTACGTTGCCAAACAATACGTCTTATTGTTTGCTACGATGACGTGGTTATAAAGTCAGGTTACTATGGTGAGGGAAAGTCGGACTTTAAGCTTGAACTTCGGAGTGTAAAGACGTAAAAAGTGTTTGCTCGATCATCTATAGAAAAAGGACGCCTAAAGAGTGATTATATTTGAGAGATTATCAGTTCAATTGTCAATTTTAAACAAGAATTAAATTTAATATATTTAAAAAGAAATTCGGTGATTTATTTCTCTTTATAAATCATTTCTGGAAGAAAAAGTTATCCGTTCCAGACTAAGCTTTGGACTGAGAATTCATTTTTTAATTTATCTAAAAATAAAATTCAACGAACTCAAATTAAAAACTTCAAAATTTTTCACATATCGTCACAACCTGGCGATACGAAAATCAATACATTGAATTATCTCACAAAATTGTCGCCACGACGTGGTGCAGAATCACGCATTCACAAAACGATACTCTAAGTTAATATTACAGTGTTATACGAATTTCTTGATTTTTTGCTCTCTTACTGTGAGAAGTAAAAAATTTAATCTATAAATAACACAGCATGATCCACTTTAAAGTAATAATCGTCCCAATAGATAAAAGTAACATAGCTTAGCGGAGCAGAGACAGCCGAGGTCTATGGCATAGCCAGCGCTCCACAAAGCAGCACATTGTAGGCAAGGTTCAGAAGGAATACTGGAATGCACGTAGTATATGTCGCCTCCCAAGCCCTTTATGTGCTGTGCCCAAGTAGCTAGCATTTCAGCTGGTTTGCTTGGGTCTTAAGAGGATGCATGCATCATTACCAGATGTCCAAGCAGAGGAAAATCTCCATACCAATACAAGAGATATACTCCATAGATGGCTCTTCAGACTGCATGCAGAAATGTTTCTGCAGCGCTACAGTCTCGAGTTGATTCCGAATCAGAGTTGATCAGAGACTTTATTAAAAGTTAAGCAATGGACATAAATATTATAAATAAGCAATTGAATAAATATAAAATGAATACATACAAAATAAATGTACATAAGGTTCTGACTAAATAAGCGTAACTGTTTCGAACGTTCCAACAGTCAAATAGATTTCTGGAACGGTTGGAAATAACTAAAAACTCTAAATGATCCTAGAATACTGGACGGCTAACTGTCTAATAACTTGGTGTTAACTGGTCTGGCTCTTATTTCCCTGATTACGAATTGTATCAAGCTTGGTAATCGATTTGCACTTTTCGATACTGTCGTGAGGCATTGCTACCCCGCAGACATCAGCTACCCCGCGTCGTAGACTTACGGTACGTAAAAGAACCTCAAGTATACTTAAGAAGCCTCTGAGCAAAATTAAGCTGCCTTTCACGCTCAATGTGGAATGGAACGCTGAGAACCGTAGCAGTTAAGGAGGGTCCATAAATCTTCCTCTTCACTTCATGGCATAGGCAATCAAGTGCCTGTTCCGCCTTGAAAGTCCTCCAGCCTTCGTTGAGCATCCATTTTTTAATTTTTTATTAGCATCCATAAATAAAGATTCAATTTCAACTTCGATAGCTGAACCGCCATTACCGATTATCTTTTACATAAATGAGCTTCAGGGCCATTTCTAAGTATTCAAAACCGATGGCGCCGATCAGCGTTTTCAGTGCTCATGTTCTTCTCACTATTTAACTTGGACAATTTTGAGAACAAGAACATTCATTATTTTAATCTCTCCTCGCAGGGCTATAACTGGATGCGTCCCACTGCAGATCCTGAGGACAAACTGTACTTGACACGAGGAGTAGTGGCTAAGCGCGTACTTGGTTGGAGATCGAAATGCTAACCACATGCCTAACATTCCTTCAGCACCGTCCTCTAGCCAAAGTATTCTGAGTAGATGGGGACAAGGAATGCAGCGGTTGTGAGCTAGTCCTCAGACCCTGCAATTCGGTCGACTTAAAAAACTACAACACAAAACAATATAATAAAAATGATAATGATAATAATATCTTGGGGAAATAATTCAGGAAAATGGAAATGATAAAAAAAGACAGTTCAATACTGTAGTTAAACCAGAGTGCCTATATGGAGCAGAAATATTAATTTTGAATAGAAAAGCAGATATAGAAAATATAGAAAAAGAAGAAATTATTAGAATTTTTAGAACTCTTAGAAAACTCTTAGGTCCACAAGTCGTAGGTGAAGAATACATACTTAGAAGTAAAAATGATATATATCACACGCCGTGCCGCGTGCCGTAACTGTTTGTAAACATACCGACATACTCCGCAGTAGCTTGCTTACTACCATTAAGAATTTCCTTGGCTTATGAAACAGCAATAAAGAAGCTATTACTGAACTATTGCTTATGAGTGTTTAACGTGTTCCAAAATCCAATTATATCAGTCCGTGATGGCAAATAAGTTGGTGGACATATGCAACTTATACCTTAAAAAAAAAGAGGGAAGTTAATGTTAGTGCGGTTGAGGATGGAAACATTAAATGATAAACAGAACAGAAAACATAAAAAATTGTATATAAATTAACTAAAACTAAATGCCTTATGCAATGAGACGAGCATTTTATTTCACGTGTTTGATAATACTAAATAAAGCATTTGTAACTGAAAAGGAAGCTTTTGATGTTTACAGTAAGTGGTTGAAAGTATTGTACAATTAAGATCATAACAAAATGCTCTGAAGTTAAACAAATAAAGATTATCATTAATGTAACTATTTTTACAATTCATATTTTTAATGAAACTAAATTAATCGTGCGTTCGTTGAACTCCCTTCAACTCTTCCACCCACCAAAACCATATCCGTCATTTCGGCGTTCGTTTAGCGCTCCATATTGCTTGGATTTGCTGTCTAAGTACGCGCAAAATCCTCCCTGTTAGAACGGGATGTGTAGTTTTACACTGAAGAGCAACGTTACACCTGTCCGAGTTATTGGTCGACTTTTGCACAAATAACTGCTCTTTGCCCCATTACCTGAGAGGTAGGCTAGGGTTACTGATAAAGAGCAAGGAGCAATTCATTTGTTTTCGTGACTGGTGCGTCCCAATAACAACTTTTAAGGTTCGTACACCAGTGGTTCCTGCGCTGCATAATCACAAAATCATCTAATATTTAATGCTGCATAAAATTATACCTAACAGAACTTCGAAGCTGCGATACCGAAATTCGGACTAGTTAAGCTATCAACTACGCAACGGCTAAAATCGTTCGATGTCGTTTTGAAACAACCTGTCCATATACACAGACATCCATGGTGATATTAGGAAACTGAGTTTAACTTTTATGGACATGTAAAACGATGAACTTCAAATACTTAAAACAACGGAATGTTACGAAAAGAGAAGTAAAGCACAAGTAGACACTGTGAAATGGATTGGTGAAGTAAATAATGCTTTAAAATTGGCAGGGACCACTCAAGACCATATCCTAGACAGGGAGATCTTTAGAACGAAAGTGCCTAAGTGGCAAGCTGACCACGAGGATAAATCGAACAAAAAGACTGGAACAACTCAATAGACGACAGAAAGAAAGCCCGCAGCCAAAGAATGAGAGAACTTTGGATTCATACAAGAGCTACGAAACGTCTTTGCGTTGTCCTTCATAGGGTCATTCGAAAAAATAAAATAATTTAATAATAATAATAATAATAATAATAATAATAATAATAATAATAATAATAATAATAATAATAATAATAATAATAATAATAATAATAATAATAATAATAATAATAATAATAATAATAATAATAATAATAATAATAATAATAATAATAATAATAATAATAATAATAATAATAATAATAATAATAATAATAAAGACCACAACAATAACCTATAGCTATTCATACATAAAATATCTTAAGTCCAACTGTGTGGAATCATTCAAAAGTGTTCTTTTCAAGGAATATAGTTCCTGTATGCATGTAAAGTATCTATTAATACATTTTTAACCATCTAGCTAAAATGCAGAATATTTCTGAGAAATTTAAATACATAAAGCGTTAATATGAGCTAAATTACGAGTAGCAGGAATGAACCAATGCAACAGTGGAATACCATCGCGGTAAAAACAAATTTGCAAACAATGTGACCATCACAATTACAAAACAAACACAACCACATAATGTCTTTAAAGTCATTCATTACTTATTATCGCGTTTCAAAACACACAATATCCTAGCTGTGTACGAGTCACCAACTAAAATTAGTCCATATTGTTTTCGTGCTCCCATACTGCACATGCACGATGAGGGGCATCCAAAACACTGCTCATTTAGACTGTGTGCAGCGTGCGTAATTATATGGTTAGATTGCGGAGCTGAAGAGACAGTTAAAGGTTATTTGAAAAGTTAAGCAACCTAAAAGATTTCAGTTAATAATTACATGTTGGCAGTCATGTTGACTGAATACGTACGATATAACAATGGTGGAGGACGTAAATTAAAAAAGAAACAATAAAAATAATAAAAAAACCACGTATGTTGACATTGTGCCGAGATAGTTGATATAATGACACTTGTTACAACTGAGCAGTTTCAAAGATTTTTTTTTTTTTTTTCATCTGACGAGAACGATAATTTTCAGTGCGATTTAAAATGACTAATTCAGTTACATTTAACTTTATACGAATGGAAATGAAATGTGTAGTGTTTAGCGCCCGCTTTTACTACATACGGCACCGCAGGCGATGACACTGATGATACATGAGATGAAGATGGAGCACCGTTGGAATGAGATGGCGGGGGAAACCGGAGATCCCGGAGAAAACCCGCCCCAGTGCCCGGTTGTCCACCACAAATCTCACTTTGCGGTCGCCTGGAATCAAACCAGCGCCACCTTGGTGAGAGCCAAGCTGTCTAACCACTGAGCCACGGCGCGGCCTTACACGAATGGTATTGACTACTTAACAGTACAGTACTTTTCAATGTAATATCTGTATATTTATGAAGTAGATTATGATCGGAATATTGCATTAAGTGAATTATTTCTGAGTGCATTCTTGGTTAATAATTATTTGACATGTGCTGAAGAAATCTGTTAATTAAACATGGAAGGTACGTGTTCTATGTGAAATTTAGTATGTGAAAATTATAGAATTAATATATATTATATGTGCATCCAATATTTCGTGTAGTATAATCTCTGTGCAATGGCTAGTAATACCGCTGCAGTTATTTTCTGGCTAGTGACTCGAATTATTCCGTTGGTTTTCAGGTCCATTCATGAGTCGTGTACCGACAGTCGCGGCAGACAGACGTGTTTTGTGCGCGCTGCTTCCGTGAGTGTTTACAGTGTAACTGTGTTTAACTGTGGAATACGATATCTTCTAGTAAACTGTATTTTCACAATCAGTGCAAACAGTGTTCTTTTACTAACGTGTACTAGTGCCCTTTGGGTACAGGTGTGTTTCTTTCTCTGTCTCTATTTTTTTTTTCTTTTCTTTCCTCACCTATTATGTCTCTCACGCCGGAAACTACCGGCCATCTAGTACGCTCAGCTATCGATATGGTTTATAATACCACTAGTGAATTCCCACAGTTACCAGTGTCTCTACAGCAAGCTCAACCAGTGTCTACGCAGCCAACCCAGGTTTCTCGCACCAATACTTTTAATCCTAATTCACCAGTGCGTCAATCACCCTTACGCCCGTCACAATTACATCTTACCACGTCAACTGCTGCTATAGTTACCGCTAAAACTACGAGTGACGTTATCATGCATGAGACTGCCCCATCTAACAGTTCACCTGCAACCAGCTCTAGTCGCGCTGCTACACACGCTGCTGCTGCCACAGCTGGCCCGAGTAAGCGTCGCTGTACAGCTCCCCATCAGAACAAACAAGTGCCTCGCGCTATGCTTACTCTTTTTCCACGCACAACCGCTTCGCACTACTAGAAGACAACACAGCCATGGACGAGACAAGCAACTCCGAGACACCTAAGGAAAAAGTTCCACCAATTTGCTTGCGCAACATTGGTAACTATCAACTTCTATTACAACATCTAAAAAATAATGTTACCTCTGAATTTCACACAGAGCTTCGCGGGTCTATCCTTAAGGTTCATCCCTCTACTTCTGACGATTTCCGTAAACTTACTACATACTTCAGCTCCATACAACAGGAATACTACACTTACAGAAATCCGACAGATAAGCTTTTCTCGGTAATTATCCGAGACATCCCTCCTTCGCTCACTGATAAGGAAATCTATGACGAACTGTGCTTACAGAACTACCCAGTGCGGAAGGTCACTCGACTTATGAATCGGTCGAAACAACCCATTCCTCTCTGTGCGGTGGAATTGTTAAATAGCGATGATGGTAAAGCTATACTCAACCTAACTCGCCTGTTCTACAGTGTTGTTAAGGTGGAACATCGCCGTCGTAACACTGACATACCGCAATGCACCCGCTGTCAGAATTACGGTCACACAAAGAACTATTGTCAGCTGACCCCGAGGTGTGTTCGCTGTCTAGAGAATCATCACTTCTCACAGTGCACTAAACCGAGAGACACTCCAGCTCAGTGTGTTCATTGTCATGAAAACCATCCAGCTAACTACCGAGGTTGTCGGCATTATTTAGAACTGAAATTCAGAACACAAAATAGCAACACAAGGCAACAGCCTGGGAATTCTCATCGCTCCCGTCCCCTACAACAATCAGACAATCCTGCACAGCAACCATTACAACCCCCAGCTGCATCACCAGTACCTCCAACTTCTTCACCAGCAACTTATGCCAGTGTAACTTCTGCTTCCTCGACGAGGCGTACTACTGCACAACAAGATCCCTCTGACTCTTCATCTCTCTCGGCTCTGCTAATTAGCCTGTTCACTCAACTTCTAAATTCTTTATCCACGTTCCTCACTCCTCTCTTACCGCAATTTACACAATGTTTCCAAAACGCTCTTCTAACTACTTTCCGAAATGGTGGCGTGTAATAGGCCATCTCTTTCATCACTCACTCTCCTGAACTGGAACGCTAATGGCATACGCACTAAACGTGCCTCCTTCGCTGCCTTTCTCAGCTTGCACAGTATAGATGCTGCCTGTATCACCGAGACTCATCTTCTCCCGAATGAACGTTTCTCTGTTCCAGGCTACAAGATTTATAGATTTGATCGGCATGCACCTTCCGCCTCTGGGGGAGTAGCTGTGCTAGTTAAACGTTCTCTGACTCATCATGAAATATTCCTACCTGTGATTCCCGGTTTTGAGGTAGTGGGCGTTAAACTCTCTCTTCGCGATAGCAACGATCTCGTTCTAATGAGTGCTTACAAGCCCCCAAATAGTAAGCTTAATACTCACTATTTCTCTTTCCTTTTCCCAGCAGAAAGCTGCACTCTCTTGCTAGGGGATTTCAACTCGAAGCACACTTCTTGGGGCTGTAGAGTCACAAACCCGAATGGACGGCGTCTGTTTGACACTATTAATGCCACTGGTCTTCACATACTGGCTCCCACAGAACCGACTTACTATTCTGGCAACCCACAGGTAGCTCCTGACATTTTGGACATTGGGGTACATCGCAATATACGATTACCTGCATCGATTTCTGCACTGCCAGCGCTCGATTCCGATCACTGTCCAGTGTTGGTCACATTTAACCTCACTCCTGATATTTTGCCACAAATCCCGCGACTCATCGATGGTTTTGTCAACTGGGACATCTTTCGCACACACCTGGATGCTGCACTCCACACATCTTATCAACTGGGTACTGCGGATGCCATAGACACTGCCGTTCACCATTTTACCTCTGCGCTCTCTTCCAGTGTACGATCCTCTACTATCCGCAGTCCTCAACCTCGCCATTTCCCCTCCTTGCCTATCCATATTACTCAACTCATCCAAGAGAAACATCGCATCCGTCGATTGTGGCAACGTCAGCGTCTACCCTGGCTGCGCCAAAGATTAAATAGTCTCATTCGACAAGTACGGACCGCACTAGAGCAACACCGATTTCAGGAGTACCAGCGACAATTAGCCACTATCCGTCCCGGAGATCATACCTTATGGAACATCACTAAGAGGATTCTCCGAGAGCCGACAGTGATTCCACCTCTTCAGGTTGATGGGACCCTTTTGAGTGACTCTGCTGCCAAGTGTGACGCTCTAGCTACTCACTACGAGCGTACATTCACGCCTAACACCTGTCTTGACTCTAATATTCCCTCTTCCGTGGACAGGGAACTCCTTGAGTACCAACTTCGTCCTACAGCGCACAACAGAATTTCGTTCACTACTCCACGTGAATTGTCCCGCTTTATCCATCGTCTTCCCGTTAAAAAGTCTCCCGGTCATGACCTTATCCCTAACGTTGTGCTGAAGAATTTGACAAACAAAGCCCTAGCTTATTTATCATCAATCTTCAATGCTGCTCTGCGCATTGGTCATTTTCCATCTACATGGAAACATGCGGAAATTATAGTCTTCCACAAGCCCAACAAGCCAAAAAATCTTCCCTCAAGTTACAGACCAATCAGCTTATTACCTACACTTTCTAAGCTTTTTGAAAAGATTATTCATCAACGTATTTCTCATTTTTTGATCCATAATCAGATAATTCCGTCTTTTCAGTTTGGCTTTCGCCCGAAGCATGCTACCACTCACCAATTGCTCAGAATCACGCAGTCTATTATTCAAGGTTTCGAAAACAGGCAATACACCGTAGCAGCATTCCTAGATATCGCCCAGGCATTCGACAAGGTGTGGCACAGTGGACTACTACTTAAAGCATATCGCATTGGTCTCCCTTATTATCTGATACAAATCATAGCAAGTTTTCTCACCAATAGAACCTTTGTGGTGCGCATTGCTGGTTTCACATCCACCCGACGGCCTATTTTAGCAGGTGTACCTCATGGTTCAGTACTTGCACCACTCCTCTTTAATATATTCACTTATGATCTTCCTGATATAGCTCCAGTTTGTACGGCGTTATACGCAGATGATACTGCTCTCTATTATTCTCACGCCAATATTCTTCATGCCATTCAGAAACTGCAAATTGCCCTAGATCAATTAGCTCATTGGTTCTATCACTGGCGCATTTCCCTCAATACTAACAAGACAGAGGTTAAGATCTTCTCTTTACGACCTTATAGGGATCCTCCTTCACTACGGCTGCTGGGGGAACCGCTCTCATGGTTACGAAGCACTGTGCCAGTGAAATACCTTGGGGTGTTACTGGACACTCGACTTACTTGGAACGCCCACATCTGTCGGTCTGTTACGCTTGCATTTGCCCGGCTATCAAAACTGTACCCTCTACTCAACAGGCGCACTTCACTTGGTTATGAATCCTCCCTGCTTCTTTACACATCTCTAGTCCGTCCCATTTTTACCTATGCAGCTCCAGTCTGGGGTGTGTAACCGCAGTATCAGACAGCGATTAGGAGGCGGCGAATGAATTGAAATCACGAGAATTAAAAAAGAAGATAAAGTAATGAAAATGCTTTGCTAAACTAATATAAAATATTGTTATATTAATATGAAATCAGAATGAAATTAGAGTAGTGATTAAAATAGCGGTTTAATTAAGAATAAGATGGGAAGAATATAATTTAAGACAACTAACATGCTAGAATCCATGTAAGGGAGAGAAAATATTTCTGTAAAATCTGAACACAAGTCGGGGAGACAGGAAGAGGTGACCGTTAGCCTCTTTGTTTAAGGAAAGGTTCAATGTCTGAGAACTATAAGCAAAAAATGTGTAGGAACAATAAGGTTTTCAAGATGCGGTCAGGCGTAAGACCTAAAAGGATTTACTTTGCTGTGGCGATAACGATGTATACCGTTACAAAGAGCCCAGGGTAGGCGTATCCCAACTCACGGTGGGATGTAACGACAATGAGTTCGATGAGTTTTGCTAACCAATAAAGAAAAATTGAAATAAAATGAGAAACCAATAATAATGTAAGATTTGAGAAATAGGAAGAAGGGTGAGTTATTTTGGTCATGTGATAAGGGTTAGAGTAGGGATCAGAATAAGGTACGAACGGAATCGCAGAGTAGACGAAAGATCACTTCAAAAGTCATACTACAAGGGGAAAGACGTGTTAGTGCGCGTGAAGGAGAAGGAGCAAAGATTTCTAAGTCCGAAATGTAGGGAAGTCAAGAATAACGCAACCAGCGTGAGAGAAGCAGCAGAAGAAGTTTATAATAGCAAAGTATTCGCCGTATAAAGAATTAAGAGAATTCTGTTAGGAAGTTTAGTAACAGGTGGTCACCGCTACCAATCAATCGGAATCAACGAATTGAGTGAGAATTAAATCAATTTTTGCAACGAACCAGTGTATTATTGAGACAACTGAGCAGCCAACAAACAACAAATCCATTTCCTACAACCATTCACCTGAAGAACAAGAGATCTCATAGCTCCAATTAGAACCCAAATCAAAATTAAACACCAACCAATTGAAATCTGACATGCGGGTATGCCGCATAATGGCGCCCAACGTGGGGCTTCGAATTGTAGGAAATGGGTGAAATGTAACGACGAAGGACGACTACAAGGAGAAGTGAGAAGAACGACGACGAAGGACGACTACGAGGAGAAGTGAGAAGAACGACGACGAAGGACGACTACGAGGAGAAGTGAGAAGACCGACGACGACAACTACGATGAGGACAGCAGAGACTACGAAGAAGACGGCAAAAACAACTACATAGAATTTTCCCCCAACCAAGAGAGAAGTTCAAGTTCTTTCGACATCAACTGAGCCTACTAGACGACGAGCAGCACGACAAAAATTGGTAAAGACATCACATAAACACCACAGCCGTACAACAGAACTGTGAGTTACACATACTCAATTTATTTTTCTTGTAAATGTAATATCATTCAGTGAGATCAATATCTATGTAATGTCTTAGTAATAAGTATTTTGGAAGGGAAATTAGAAAATTTAAAGGGGAAGTTCAATGCTTTTGAGAAATAAGAAGATCGTACAGAATAAATTTAAAATGGAAAATTCTGGGGAACAAATAATTATGGAGACAGAGAAAGAGTTGGAAGTTGTTAATGAAGAGATAATGGAAAGCAATGTTATAGGATCAGTAGATGAGGGTGTAAATGGTGTAAGTAGCTTAAATGTAAATAGGAGAAGTGACAATCCTGGGGTTATGGAAAATCTACAAGAGATGTTCCAGAAACTCATGGCGCAAATGACTATTCAGAGTCAATCACTAGAAGCTAAATTAGTAGAACAGAATCAATCACTAGAGGCTAAATTCGTAGAACAGAACCAATCACTAGAGGCTAAATTAGTAGAACAGAACCAATCACTAGAGACTAAATTAGTAGAACAGAACCAATCACTAGAGGCTAAATTCGTAGAACAGAACCAAACACTAGAAGCTAAATTAGTAGGACAGAACCAAACACTAGAAGCTAAATTAGTAAGTCAAATTACAAGCCAAGGGAAAGAAACAGAAACTAGAATCACAGTCAGAATTCAAGGAATAACAGGGGAAATTCAATCTGTAAAAGAGGCCCTGCAGCGAGAAGTAGGTACTATAAGAAGTGACCTAGAAGCTACCAAATCTCTCGTTGCAGGAGTAGAAAATAGAATAGGGGAGGAAATTAATAAGGAAAGAATAAGATTAGATGAACTGACCACGACACAGGTAACTTTTGTACAAGAGATAAATGACCGGTTTGACACTGTAAACAATAGTATAGCAGCTGACATGGAGAAGTTAAAAGAAAAGGTAGCACGTGTAACAAATATTCAATCAGAAAATACACAAATGTTGAGGGAAACAGTAAGCGAGATATCTCAAATCAGAGATACCGTAACTGGCTTCCAGCTGCGACAGCAAGGGCAGGTACCTGAGAGTTCCAATTGTACTATACATACACACAATGGAGAGAGGCAGAACGAACAGGTTAGCGCCCCTTCTGTCTCTCCTCAAAGCAGCAATAATAGCGAAATAAATATGCAAAACGTAAATATGTATCCAGCAGTGCACATGAATTTTCTAAGCGAATTGCCCCTCCCGAAATTTAATTGTCGCAATGACAACGCAGTACAATTTTTGGCCGACTTAGAAAAGTATTTTGTCATCAGAGGTGTACCCGAGCAATATAAAATGATAATAGTTCAAAGGGCGTTAGAATCTGCCGAACTTAATTGGCTACGAGTAACTGTGGGAGAAGGATGCAGCTACGAGTTGTTCAAAACAGCTTTCCTAGAAAAATATTGGAACGCCAATGTCCAATACCAAGTGAGGAATCAAATAACAAATGGCCGATACCAAGGTAATAATGGAGAGTCTATTACTGATTATTTCCTGAGATATTCGCAAATGAGTAAATATCTACAACCTCCATTACAGGAAGCCGAACTGATTTCTCTTCTCACTCCCCACCTTCCTGAGAACATTAGAAATCACATGGTGGTAGCAAGACCTCAGACATTGAGAGAGGCAATTACATTGTTAACGGCTTTACAAAGCGTTGGGACGCAAAACTCACAAAATAGACATGAGAATCGAATGCCAGTGAGAAGTCCACACAGACCGTGGAATAATAATAATCATGACGGGGAAAGGGCACACAATCCCCGAAATTTTAACACGAACCATATGGCTACTCGTCAAAGATACGATGCCCACGTCCCGAGGGAATTCCCTAACAACAATAGAGGGAGACAGGGACCACCAAATTCAAATTCATATAATTTCCCTATGAGATATGTACATGTAACTAGGAATGGAAATAGGGGTCAACCCCCATTTCTTCGAAGAGGGAATGCAAGACCGACGTTCCGACTACCAGAAGCTAATAGACAGTATCAATCACGTGACGCTGGTAGAGAGAACCATACAGACAGACCTGAAGTAAGACAGAGGAATCAACTTCTCTCAAGAGAATGGGTGCGTTCTCCTCCACCCACACCGAGGGACGCGGCGCCCGAGGTAGATGAAAGGCCAGAGACGACACAGCATACGGGAAACGAATCCAGGGTGCGATAGAAGACGTCCCGCATCGGACCCGGATGAACACGCTAGTTCTTAATTTGAACAGGGACACAGCTCTGAGTAGGGTGGTACAAAATAAAACAGAAACAGAAATAGTAAACGGTACTCAAATAAACAATCACTTAACAGAATTGCAAGAAGTGAGAGATGCTCCACGTATTACTGCAATAATAAACAAAGAAAAATGGCACATTACCATAGATTCAGGATCCTCAGTTTCAGCTATAAGTCAAGCATTCTTTTATCACTTAAAAGACAATGGAATGAAATTGCAAACATTGCCCGTGAAAAGTGCATATTGTACTCTGGCGGTAGGTCGCGCCAAACAAAAGATTAATACACAAATGCTTTTGAAAGCCACCATTGGGGAGGATACAATAGAATTTGTATGTTTTGTTATTAATAGGCTATCTGTAGACATTATTATGGGTAATGACGTGTTGTATGCGCTTCAAGCTAAGTTGAATTATCAAATGGAAGCCTTGGAAATCAAAATTAAAGACGTCATAGTTAAAGTTCCATTTAGCTCAAGGGAAGCAGAAAATGAGATAAGATTGACAGATGAAGAAAAAGAAATAGATGGAGAAACATTTTTTGTAGAATTTATACGAATAGGGGGAATGGAGCTAGTTAAGATGAAACCATTAGAAGCAGAAGAGATGGGAAACTATGATAAAGAAGTGTACGTAGCGGCAGAAGAAGGGCTTTTAGAGATGACGTCATACGGACTTGGGCAGACAGAAGCATGTGAACAGGAGATAATTACCCTACCAGATGATTTCCAGGTAGTCGAAAATAATGTAAACATGACCTATAGAATAAGAGAAACAGTAGCAAACTCGAACCTACTTAACGACCACCAAAAAGAGATTTTTTATAACATTTTATGTAAACACAGAAATGTATTTTCGGAACACACTGGGACCTATAATGATTTTGAGTATGAATTCGAGATACATAATGTTCCCCCATTCAAATATAAGTGCAGACCTATTCCATTGGATTTACAGGAGGCAGTGAACCTTAAAATACAGGAAATGTTGGAAGATGGAATTCTGGAGATATCTACATCAAAATTTATAAGTCCCCTATGTATAGTCAGAAAAGCAAATGGAACAGTACGACTGACGATAGATGGACGTCATATAAACCAATATATTGTTCCGGATAATTTTCGAACCCCAGCAATTGAGCAAATTTTGGCCGGTATTGGGGCACAAAGGTATTTTACTTCACTAGATGTGACCAACTCATTTTTGCAAATTAAGTTGAAACCTGAATTAAGGCAATATACCTCATTTTTGCACGGAGGATATCAGTACCAGTTTACAAGAAATTGCTTTGGACTAATCAATTCTGGAAGCGCATTCCTACGGGCGATGCAGAAAATACTCAACACGCAAAGGGAAACATATGTGTCACAGTATGTAGATGATTTATTGATATACAGTAGAACAGTGGAAGATCACCTTACCTATTTGGATTTAGTGCTCGGAAGGCTAGCAAATGCTGGATTAACACTGAATTGGGCCAAATGTAAATTTTTCCAGGAATCAGTTAAATATTTAGGATATATCATAACAGGCGAAAATATAGCTCCTGATCCAGAAAGAGTGGAAGCCATTTTGAAAATACCACGACCTAAGACACCAAAACAAGTAAAACGTTATCTGGGTGTACTTGGGTACCAATCAAGGTTCCTGATAAACTATGCAAAGGAAGCCGCACCGTTGCGAGCACTACTGGAAAAAAATCGAAAATGGCGATGGACTATGGTAGAAGAAAATGCTTTTAAAAGATTACAAGAACTCTTCAGTGAATCCGTATTATTGACATGGCCTGATCCAGATTTACCTTATCTCATATACACGGATGCCTCCATGGTGGCGTTAGGAACTATTTTAGCCCAAGAGACACCGACTGGAGAATTAAAGGTCATAGCCACAGCCTCCCGAGGGTTAACGAAAACCGAAAAAATTGCTTGCATAACAGAACAGGAAATTACGGCTATTTACTACGCCATTTGTAAATTTAGACAATATATATATAATAAAAGGATTGTGATATTCACCGATCATATCAGCCTATCATTTATACGAAATTGCAAATTGACCAGTACAAAAATTGCGAGATATATCCACGAGATCATGGCTTACAACCCAGAGATTAAACATATACAGGGAAGTCTTAACATCTTTAGTGACATGCTTTCACGTATAAAGCCACAGGGGAATCTTCCAGAAAATATCAGTAGTAATGGTACAGAATTACCATTGTTAAAGATGGATGTAACCTTCAGTACAAAATTAACAAAGGAGATGAGAAGATTGTCGGAATTACAACGCCAGGACTGGAAATTAAAACAAATTATGGAAAAGGCATTGCCCATAGAACAAGCAAATTCACAGAAATACGGAGTGCTAAATAACATATTGTATAAGTTACAGGGTGTTTCCAAACCTGCTTGGAAAGCATATATACCCGCAGCGCTGGAAGAGTTAGTGATTTCTGCTTACCACACAGCTCTTATACATGCTGGCGTTGAGAAGACAATGATTTCCATAAGCAACCATTTATACATATTTAGATTAGGCAAGAAAGTTAGGACCTTTATATCTACATGTGACATCTGCCAGAGGGCAAAATCATTAAATTATAAGATAGATCGACCCCCTGTATCCATCACCAGGAAGGAACCATTAGAATTAGTTGCAGCGGATGCATATGGTCCACTCCCTGCAGGAAGAGGAGGATTAAAATATTTATTTGTACTTATCGACGTGATGTCGAAATTTGTGAAAATATACCCTCTCAAGAAATTAACAAGTGCAGCATGCGCGAATAAAATAGTGAAAGACTATATAGTCAAATACGGGAAGATGAAAGCACTATTAGTAGATAACGCGTCCATACACCATGGAAGACGATTCGTGCACACCATTCAGGATGCCGGAATTCGCATCTATAACACAACGTCGTACCATCCGTGCTCTAATCCAAGCGAGCGCGTAATGAAAGACCTAGGTGTTCATCTCCGAGTCCTTTGCTCATTGAAACAGACTACCTGGCCAGACCACATCAACTATATTGAGTTTATATTCAATAATTCAGTCAATTTAACCACAGGATATGCTCCTATCCAATTGCATAGGAATTTAACACCGGAACCAATAATAGAGGGTGTTCCGGAAAGTATCCAAGTGACGACCGAGACAGATCGAGAACGGATCCAAAATGCTGTTAAAAGAATAATGGAAAAAGTAGAGAAAAGAAACGCAAAGAAAATGCGGTATAAGAAGAATTGGGAACCAAAGGTCGGCGACTTAGTTCTAGTGAAATCGTTCGACAAGTCAGATTTGTTAGGAAAAAAGACTAGAAAGCTATATATGCTATGGAAAGGCCCATACCGGATTGAGAAAATATTTGGTGACAGAGCGTATGCCCTAATACACCCAAGAAATGGTAAACCAATAGGCAGATATAACATCTCCCTAATAAGGCCATATCGTCAGAAAAACGTTGTAAACAGTACAGAGCAGACCCAAGAATCACCTGTGTAAATGTGATTGAAATTATATATACGAAGATGTAAAAAAAAAAAAAAATACCAAGTAAAAGTTATATAATTAGTACGGGTAACGTTTTCGTTTGAAATTCAAACACTGCGTGGGAGTTGCAAGTTCCAAAATTCCTGTGCACAAACAAAATGATAATGTAATAAGAATAACCACAGCTAATGAACATGTTAGAAAGATCTTTAAAAATAATTTGTGAAATGTAAATATAGTATAAGTACTGATGTATTCATGTGCCAAAAGGCTATGTTGTTATTGTAAAGGTCACAGACTTAAGGCGTGACAAAGTGAAAGAAAGTTGAGAGTGAGAAGTGAGGTGGAAAGACAGGACAATGAACTGCCGATGGTTACTGTCAGGTAAACGAAACACCTGATTACAGGTAGACAACTGAGTGCAGGTAGAGGTAACCATATTTGGACATCATTACGCAACCTATAATGTGAGGACGAATGTTCTTACGGTGAAGGACTGAAAGATAAAGAAACGTCCCAATAAGTTAATATAATAATAAAAAAAAAAAATCATTGAATGTAAAATGCAATATTGTAAACTGTAATATAGTAACATTAATGTAGTACTTAAGGAATGTAATAAGGTAAAATCAAGTTGATGTCAAGTGAGACAAGGATAATTCATTGAAGTGTATATATAGTTGAGGTATCACGAATGTTATTTGTATATAGGGTAATAACCACATATACGACAGTGTACTTGTCTATGTACGTAATGTATCATACCTATAATTCTATGTATATGATGTACCATATTGACCATTCTATGTGTATAAAGTAACACACTGATGAAGATGAGGGAAACGGTGACCACCGAAAAATGTTTCGAGTAGGGAATGAGAAATTATAAGATCTAAGGAGGAAATGTCATGACGGGGGTTTGACAAAATTTAAATAAGGGGTATTTCATTTTTGTCAAACGGGCATTATGTAACCGCAGTATCAGACAGCGATTAGGAGGCGGCGAATGAATTGAAATCACGAGAATTAAAAAAGAAGATAAAGTAATGAAAATGCTTTGCTAAACTAATATAAAATATTGTTATATTAATATGAAATCAGAATGAAATTAGAGTAGTGATTAAAATAGCGGTTTAATTAAGAATAAGATGGGAAGAATATAATTTAAGACAACTAACATGCTAGAATCCATGTAAGGGAGAGAAAATATTTCTGTAAAATCTGAACACAAGTCGGGGAGACAGGAAGAGGTGACCGTTAGCCTCTTTGTTTAAGGAAAGGTTCAATGTCTGAGAACTATAAGCAAAAAATGTGTAGGAACAATAAGGTTTTCAAGATGCGGTCAGGCGTAAGACCTAAAAGGATTTACTTTGCTGTGGCGATAACGATGTATACCGTTACAAAGAGCCCAGGGTAGGCGTATCCCAACTCACGGTGGGATGTAACGACAATGAGTTCGATGAGTTTTGCTAACCAATAAAGAAAAATTGAAATAAAATGAGAAACCAATAATAATGTAAGATTTGAGAAATAGGAAGAAGGGTGAGTTATTTTGGTCATGTGATAAGGGTTAGAGTAGGGATCAGAATAAGGTACGAACGGAATCGCAGAGTAGACGAAAGATCACTTCAAAAGTCATACTACAAGGGGAAAGACGTGTTAGTGCGCGTGAAGGAGAAGGAGCAAAGATTTCTAAGTCCGAAATGTAGGGAAGTCAAGAATAACGCAACCAGCGTGAGAGAAGCAGCAGAAGAAGTTTATAATAGCAAAGTATTCGCCGTATAAAGAATTAAGAGAATTCTGTTAGGAAGTTTAGTAACAGGTGGTCACCGCTACCAATCAATCGGAATCAACGAATTGAGTGAGAATTAAATCAATTTTTGCAACGAACCAGTGTATTATTGAGACAACTGAGCAGCCAACAAACAACAAATCCATTTCCTACAACCATTCACCTGAAGAACAAGAGATCTCATAGCTCCAATTAGAACCCAAATCAAAATTAAACACCAACCAATTGAAATCTGACATGCGGGTATGCCGCAGGTGGCACCAGTAAGACTAATCTCCGCCGACTGCAGGTACTACAAAACAGGGTGCTTCGTACAGTTATAAACGCTCCATGGTTCATCCGAAACCAGCGGCTTCATCATGAGTTTGGTCTTCTACCCGTTCACCAATACATCCGACGCCTGGCACGTCCATTCTTTTACCATCTCCAGGAGGTCCCTGGAGCTGTTACCTACCGTCTCGGCTGTCGCACTCGCCAGCCAACTCGCCTGAAGCGCAGACCGCCCCAAGATCTTCTCCTGAGTGACGTCTCCAGCACAGACGACTCAGACACGTGATTACTACCATCAGACTTTAAGTTCTCAATTTGTGTTACAGTTATCCTCCATATTTAGTTAGAGGAGTCGTTCATGGCTACCTCCATTGTTATGTGTCCTGTTCCTATGTATCTTATAACAAACATCTGTAAAGCATAATTGCTGATCGATGGATAAAATAAAAAAAAGGTCTATTCATACTGGATTGCTACATCTTTGTGTCAGTGAAGTGAAGGATTATGAGTGAATAAATTCTTTAAGAAATAAGTGTAGCACATGCATGATATGTGCCCTAAAAAGAAAAAGATGCACATAACAAATGCCCACTATTGCATACATAAATAATAAAAAACAACCACATTCCGATACTATCGGTAATACTGTAATTCTGATCGGATCCATTAAATACGACTGTTAATGAACTTGTGTGTCTATGCTACGCTTCTGCAATTTACATCGCTACCCTTTGTATGCAATTTCGATGAGATAACATACCAATTAAGCATAAATTTAGAAACAATTTTAGATTAAACATTTAATAAACAGACATAGAACATTATTTTACAGATATCTATAATGCCCGGCGGTATAGGTGCTATTTATGGTTTTAATGAATAGTACTGCCCAAAAATACATGTATTATATTCATATACTTGGTGTATAAATAAATAAAACTGTATAGGCTGGCCCCGTAGTTCAGTCGGTAGAGATCCTGCCTGCCGTGCTAGGGGTACCGGATTCGATTCCCGGCGGGAGTGGGGATTTTTTCCAAGCAAGGTAATTCCTCATCTTCCCCAAAGTCTGGAAGTATGAATCAGAGTGCGAATGCGCACGTGATCTAATGATTATTAAAAACAAAAACAAAGAATGTGAGTTCACAACTTCGATATATTCCAAAGGAGAACGGCCGCCGATATCTCCATTAGAGTTAAATGCGGGGTATGTAAGGAAGAAAAAAAAGGTACAATGGCAAAATACGAAAAATACGATGACCCCGTAATCGCATAATACATAGTTTTAATGGTTGTACGACAAAATTCTCAGCTTGTTTTGTGTAGTAAGCAACTTTATCAAAACAAAAAACATACCGTCTTCCAGAAACAACTTTTCCCATCCAACAGAAAGACAGGGCTACAAAAGGTATCAATCCAATCCCTCACAATGTTACAAGGGTAGAATCTCAAAATAGAAGACCTGATAATGTGCTCCATGGTAGACGCCCCAAAAGGAGAAAAATGTTCACTATAGATCAAGTAGCAGAAGAGATGTCATTTCCCGTATCAATGGATATGATGTAATAAGCTATCAGCAAACCTCAGCCTTTTCCGCCTACCCCAGAAAAAACGTCAGACAAATTGTGGGACGATAACGGAAAATTCTTAAAGAAAAAAGCAAAAGAGGTTCGCACAATTAAGAGTGTTTTCATTATCAATGACACATGCAAATGTGGCATGGCTTTTGAAAGGAAAATATAACAGCATGACTCAATCCGCTGAAATACGTTTGCTAAACCCGATAAAAGCATTTATAAAATATATGTGAAGAACGAAGATATTAGAGAAAAAAAATAAGCGCATTTTCGGTTAAACAAACTATAGAAACCACCCAACTTTTAATAGAGTTTTAAGCTTGACTTAAGTAGTTTTATTTATTTTTTATCTTATGTCCTCCAAGTAAGACATACCTATCCCTGGAAAAACCTTAACTATATCACTCATTCTGACCGAGATCCGAACTCGAGACTATTTGAATATGAGGCGGATGAGCCTCCACACCACATGACTTTAGTAAGTAGTCCTATTATTGTTAATTAGAAGAAGAAAGTTATTATGAATCAATCGAAGTAGCATTAGATATAAAATATATCTTTAAGGCTTCAGGAACACTCGTATACCAGTTCTCTAACAGCTTTTTCAACCCTCAAAAGACCTACTTCGTTTGATAACTGTACGTTACCATTTTACTTATCTCATATTTCTTCAATAACAGATTTAAATTGTATAACATATTTTAAATGGAAATACGGATACATATTTACGTTTTCTGTCATCGTTTATTATTTATTTATCATTTATTCTCTAAGCTATCGAATTATGCCTTTACCGCTTACTCATTCTTGCGGATTTTGGTTATTCTGATTTTAATTCGCCAAAGCATACCGTGTGGAAATTTTTGTAAGGTATAGCGCGACCCATGTAAACCTGAACTATTTCAATAGGTCATAACTTTTGAACCAATAACAGGACACACGTGCAACTTTGGTAGAATATAACACACTATTGGGACATTACATTACAATATTTACTTCTCAGAGAAAATGTTAGGGAAGTGTCCTCCATCAGCATCTATATATATATATATATATATATATATATATATATATATATATATATATATATATATATATATGTATGCACTCGTCTCACCATATTCTCTGAAGTTTTACGGAGACGATATCGAATTGAGAGAAGGTTATTTCCAGCAAGAAGGAACATCGTGCCATACATCTAATGACACCATGGAATTTGTAACCAGTTTCTTTGATAATCAAATAATCCCAAAGGATCTGTGGCCTCCCAGATCCCCTGACCTAACCTCACCGGATTTTTTATTGTGGAGGTATCTAACAAATAGAGTGTACAAGAATAAGCCACGGACAATTGATGTTCTCAAGGAATTCATTCGAACCGAAATAAGTAACATTGGCGAGGATACTCTCCGTAAAACTTCAGAGAATATGGTGAGACTAGTGCAAACATATATAGATGCTGATGGAGGACACTTTCTACCTTTTCTCTGATATGTAAATACTGTAATGTAATCTCCCAATTGTGTATTATATTCTTCCAAAATTGCACGTGTGTTCTATTGGTGGTTCAAAAGTTACAGCCTATTGAAATGGTTCAGATTTATATGGATCGCTACTAAAGCCCTTCGACCAGCTGGTGGGAAGTATAAGATAAACGAAAAATTATCTTCAGGATTCTCTGTTACACATAATGAGGACAGGTAGACCTGTAGATCTCTTAAAATGTGTTAAGAGTATCTAACCGAAAGTTATTCTGAGTACTTTAGCCGTGCAACAACCACAGAACTTAGGCAGCCACGTGCGAAGCCACCCACTCAAGATTTGCTTTCACACACCCCCTCCTTTTCTTCTCTCTTGGGGAGTACAAAAAACAACTTTGCTGAAAGAGCTGAAAGCCAAGAAGTGCACGCGGGTGGTTCTGGCGAAAAGCCAGCCATGATTCTTGGAAGTAAATTAATTCTCGCTTCCGGAAGGGACCATTCTGAGATCTTTGTGGAGTAAGGCACATAGGCATACGCCTTTACATTCATTGCAGTTCCAACCGCTCTACTTGCTAGGAAGTTGGGACCCTTCACGCCGCTCTGAACCTACCTCGTGTAATTAAACGTGTTATACAGGGCGACGCAAAGCTTTACGGACCACTTGCCTTTCCTGTGCCAAAGTGCAATATCTTAGATTACTCGCTTATTCAATGAATCCTGGCTTGAAAATATCGATAGCGTTACTAGTAATTTCACCATTCGATATAATAAATTTCTTTAATATTGTAACTTTAATCCTTTCTGTATATTCTTGGATTAATTTAGTAGTTACTGGCGTTATTCCAGTTATGCCACCCATAATATTCATAAAATTATATCGTTTTGTCCACTATCAGAGGTGGAGTCTCCAAAGGCTCCGTAAAATTCCCAGAGTCTACGTGACTGACCTTCCCACATAGCAGCACGTCAATATAGCACAATTTGCTGACGAAGTGCTGCTATTCTCCACAGATAAACACCAATGCAGAGTCTTCAATCCCATACAAAGACACCTCCACCTCATCCAAGAATCGTGCACGCTCTGGCAGTTGTCCATAATTACGGAGAAAAGTCAGGCAATCTTATTTACTAAGAGCCGCTTTCCCGCCAATCTTCCCTTATTTCCATACTCCAGGCGTAGGATAAGGAGGTCGAACTTCATTAAGTACTTGGGACTGGAGCTGGACTTTCGGGGAGCATATTCGGGATTTGTCGCGTCGGGCGTACGGAACCTCGGCTTCGTTATACCTGGAATGCCGACAGCCGTGCTCCATCTAATGCTCCATACGTGTGAAGTCTGGAGCATGACTGCGGGCTCCAACCTGCTGCTACTTCAACGAGTGCAGAATAGATACCATCGTGTCCTCTATTCTGTAGTTCGAAGCTTCCCTGTGAGATAGCTTCACGAAGCCTCATCCGCCTGATATGTGGAGGATGAAATTAGGCGCATGGCCACCAAATTGTATGAACATTTGCCTGCCTAGGTTGGGTCTCCGATGATTATCATCCCAGCGATTGCCGCTTAAGGCAATACCGGCTACCCCGCATGTCTTAAGTGCACTACTGATACACCTAAGGTTACTAACCACAAAATTACTCCTCCCAAGAACTAGTCTGGGATATTTAAAATTATGGTTTTTAAACATTTTAATTATTAACTATCAATGGTGCACAAAGGGTAGTTGCACCTGGATCCTTAGCCGTTGAGGTGCTTAAGCCCTCTCCCTTCTTTCTCTCCATCTAAAACTCATCCGTCACCCTCCATATCTCTTATTTCTATCACTACGTAGTCAGGTCCTCCCTACGACAGGCACACATACTATATCACACCTACGGACTGTCTCTCAGCCCGCCAACTGCACGGCGACGATATCAGCAACGACGATATTTATCCAATACAATTTTGTATTTTAGCATTACTTTGTTGATTTCTAGATGCAATCATCTCAAGTGATACATCAACACTGATAAACCAAACTAATAATTTATTATGACTTTATTCATCTGAGGAAAAATTAAAACGTGAAAAAGTTCAACTGTTATTTGCAGTGTGTTACTACGGTAAAGCCAACAATCCTGAGGAAATGCAAAGCTCTGTTAACTAGCATTTGCATTCTAATCCGATAGGTTCTCAAGTCGACGTCTCTGTGCTAGTTCAGTATCACAATTCCTGCATTGCCTTACTTAATTTCCTCTCGGCATAGGCAAATGACTAAACCACGGTGTAATAGAAAACGCACACCCATTTACCTCGTTACGCACTATTACTCGTGTAAATGCTGCAAACACGGGTTCATTTCCAAACCTACCACAAAATTGTATATATTCAATAGATCAGCACTTCTTTCTAACATAGGAGTGTAGAAAAACGATGTGCCGATTCTAAAAATTGGAAAATTTAATACGTTTACAAAATATTAACTGCATTAAGTGTGCTATAACTCTTTAAGGAGAATAACTCGAAAGTAACTGGGAGTTAACATAAAATGACTACAAAAGTGATAATTACATTTACTGATCACACATAAACCTGCTAGGAACTATACTATATGCATTATAATTCAGCGGTTGGATGTAAATACATACGCCATTAAAATAACTACTGTTGAAGGAAGCTAAGCAACAAACACTCCCACATTAGCCCGCCTCGGTAGCGTAGATGGTAGCCTGTCTGCCTCACGTTCAAGAGATCCCGAGTTCGAATCTCGGTCAGGTGAGTTAACTGGATAAGGTTTTTCCGGGGTTTTCCCTTATCCTTCAAGACGAATGTCGGGTAACTCTTAGCTCCGTGGACCCTGGACTCATTTGAGTACCACTTCACCCAATTCATTCACCGTCCGATATAACTTAAAGTTGGGGCCAACGTAAATTACAAAAAAAACTCCCACATTATTTCACAATTGTAATATAATTAAGCACAAATATTATTACATATACTTAAATGAAATAAGGATTACGAGACAGTGCACGCATGTATTAATTCAAGCATATTTGCTTACCAGAAAGTAAGCAATTAGCGCTTTCAACTGTGTATATGGGACTTACAGCTTTTGAGTGTCATTTTTAGTGCTACAGGTAGTTTAGTACAACTCACTCCAGTGTAGGTCGATTAAAGAGCTCCTGGTAAGAATACTCAACGTGAACATATCTGAAATCAAAATAAATTCATTAAAGATTGAAAGCAATAAACAGTGCTAAAGTGTTCAAGTCACTAATGCAGAGAAATTCTAAAGAGCCAGTAAATGATGATGTGCAAATCAATACTGTATATAATACAATTTGTAAATAATTTAGAAACGTGTCTATGCTGAAATAATTCCACAATTGCGTTAGATTAAATGGACATTTTGTAGATTGGCTATCCATTGCTTTTCTGATAATGAACCGCCAATAATAAATAACGTTTCAAACGTAGTCCACCATATTCCAGATTTGCTGAACACAAAGATGCCCTTATGAATAGAATTTGGGAAGTCGAAAAAGATAACGTGATAATGCACAGGGAGAGCGCATGTGGAGGCACAAATGTTTCAGAGTTATGTGTCAATATAAAAAAGGAAATTATGCAATATATTGCTGAGATGAAGTGAGGGACATATTACCAATAAAGCTTGAGTCAATACCGCTACTGTAATAGTTCTTTCTATTATTAAATTGGGCTACGGATAACGAAGCTGTTTTAAATATGTTCTTCAAAGCTGAGAATGTAGTACGGTTGCTGCTGCAGCAGAAGAAATGAGGAGAATTTAAACGATCAAACAGCAGCAGTTTACATTTAGTGGGTTTATATTTCTGGATAAAGTATGACTCTGGTCTTATCTCTTGAACTCAAACACCATTAGGTACAGTCCAAGCAGTTTATCTCAGTCCATATATTTCTCGAAACTGTGAGCGACACCGGTTCCAGAATTTAAAAATCTCCCTAAAGGATCTGCTACAACATAGTTATAGTTTCTATCCCCCATAACTTTTTCTCAAAAAGATGCTTCTCATATGTATCCTTACAGTAATTTAAATTATTTAATTTTCCCTGCTGTATACGAGGGCTGTTCAATAAAGAATGCTCACATTTTTTTGACAACGTACCTTTACTCATTCTCATAATTTTGATGGTGCTTCTCAAAATAGTCTCCCCTGAATGCGATGTACTTGTCCCAGCGTTTCTGTCAGTCTTCAAAGACATGCTGGAAACCATTTTTGAGAGATCCTTCAAAATCGACTCCGCAGCCTTCACCACTGCTTCTCATGATGGATAATACCTCCCACGAAGACGTTTCTTCAAGTTAGGGAATAGAAAAGGGTCACATGGTGCTATATCCGGACTATAGGGAGGGTGAGGGATATACTTCACGTTAATTTTTGCAAGATATTCAGCAACAACATTGGCAATATGCAGCCGCGCATTATCGTTGTGCAGCACCCAGCCTGCTTCATGGAAACGTGGTCTTTTGCACCTGATATGGACTTGCAATGTTTTCAGGACATCCCTGTAGTATTGTCCAGTTACTGATGTGTGTGCAGATACAACGTGCTGATTAACCATTCCATGAATATCAAAGAATGAGATGATCATAACTTTCCCAGCAGAAGCAACCACTTTTGCTTTTTGGGGGGGGGGGTTGTTGAAGGAAATTTCCACACTGAGCTTCGCTGTTTGCTCTCAGGATCAACATGATGTAGCCAAGTTTCATCAGCAGTGATTACGTTTGAAAGAAACTCTGGATCTTCCTCTAACATCAACTTTAACTGCATGCAGACCTGCATGCGAATGTCCTTTTGTTACGAAAATATAAATTTGACAATTCTCTTCCAACATATAAAGATATATCACCATGTTAAATAACGAACTAATTTTTACCGCAAAACAGTCTATACTACAACAGCAGCCAATGAGAGGTGATAAGGTCACGTGACCGTTAAGAGATACATGGCAAGCTTATGTGAAACAAGGATTAAGATATTTTAATTATTTCAATACCAACGTAAGCATATCTAGTGTTATGACTACTACGTTCCAAAACAAGGTCACAATCATAATGATTCTAGCTTAGCAGCTTACGTAAATGGTAGTTTAGATCGTTGTTATAATGAGTTAGGTTTGGCAGCTTTTGGGAACAAGCTCCTCCATTGTGAAACAAAAGCTGGCGTGTCCTGTGATCGATTTCGGTTGTAGCCATAATCGACTGTATTGTAGTGTGTATTCATTGTACTCATGAGGGCCATATTGGCCAGCACCAGGTTATGGCATGTTTTATATTCCGAGAGCTATAGCTCCATAACAAAGCCTCTGCTCTTCTTTTTAACTTCCTTTACCTGCCCTCGGTTTCTACTGTCGTTGCACACACATCACAAAAAGTTAAAAGGAAGTACAGACACAATGTTGAAAGACATGAGTAAACAGAAAAAGTAAGAAAGATTGGCAAAATTTATTTTGTTTGAGGAGCCCCTCTACAAGTTCAACAAACTCCGTGACTGTGACGTCAAAGGTTCGATATCAGATAATAGAGCTCTTACCGAGCCCATTCTTTCTCAGTATTTTGTACCACTCTTCTAGCGTCGCAATTCACAGCCTCATTAATTTTGTTCTAAGGAAAGACCGTAGTGCTCGGTGGAAATGATGGTAAGAGATATGCAAAGTATTTCAAAAGGAAACGAAATATCTTTGGAGTATTTTACATATAATTCTTGTAAATTACAGAAATAAGAAACATGTTTTCACAAAATGATCATCACTTCAGAGCTTTTTTGTTCAATTGAGGAATTCTAGGTGCTTTGTTATCATTTAGGTTAACATTATTATAAATCAATGCTCATAGTACCTTTTTCAAACTCCAACATACAAGTCTATAAAAACTTCCTTATGCGCATCACTTTCATTATGTTCAAATTATTAATTTTCGTTCCGTTTTCCCTGATCAAAAAAGTAATGAGAAGTGGATTTCAAGATATTCACGTAGAATATCATTAAAGATAATATCCGCCTTGCTGAAAGTCCTTTGCCACATTTAGTTCTGAAGCAGTGTCGAATTAAAATGGAGTTACTGGATTTCATCTGACCTAAACATTTATCAATTTACCATTATTTAAATGCACTTATTTAACTCTCAAGAATTTGCTGAACATTATCAATTAGCATGCATCAGATGTTGATATATTGCAGAGAACGTCAAAATACAACGAATAGAATTAAAAAAAATACACGCAATTAAGAAGAATGAATTCCAAATCCTAGAGTCCATAGTTCGATTCCATGGTGGAGAATGCTAATTTTTCTTTAGCCAGGATTGGGTCCCGTCCTTCAGGTCGGAAAGTATGAGTTTTGAGTTTAAGTGTAAGTGTGTAAGTGTGTAAGTGTGTGTGCGTGCGTGCGTGTGTGTGTGTGTGTGTGTGTGTGTGTGTGTGTGTGTGTGTGTGTGTGTGTGTGTGTGTGTGTGTGAATTTAATGTTATAAAGAAAAGTTTATGTAAAAAAATTACAAAGTGATATGAGTATCATTCCCAATGAGCAATTGTTTTAAACAAAATGTCACCAATATGACCTAAGATGTTAAAGGCACTATGTAAATGGAGCATAAAAAAAAGAGACAATGAAATGATCAGAAATCAAAATAAACGTAGAATAGCGTAAATGCAAAAGAGGACAACCAAAGGAGTACATAGTGGTTACACATCAAGCGTTATATCTCAGAGTTGCTTTGCTATTAAACATGAAAATACCAATAGCGTATGCCTAATAATAATTAATAATAGTAATAATAATAATAATAATAATAATAATAATAATAATAATAATAATAATAATAATAATAATAATAATAATAATAATAATAATAATAATAATAATAATAATAATAATAATAATAATAATAATAATAATAATAATAATAATAATTAATAATAGTAATAATTAATAAGAAATAATAGTAATAATTATTAATAACAATAGTAATAATAATGCACAAAATTATCTGGAAATATTGATACCAGCGGAAAATCAAGTTAATGGTGAGTGAATACCACTGAGCACAGAGCAATGTAAATGACAATATACAGTGAGAGAGACAGGATATCAATTTCGAATGAAAACCTCAAAACCAAAGTATGACAACAGGCAGAAAAGAAAGCAAAAAGGGTAAAGAGAAAGAAAACAAAGAAAAGAAGAGGAAGGAGGCAAAACACATAACTTACCGTTTCCTGCCCAGGAGAAGGCTGCAGAGGTACAGCTGCTGTAGCTGATCTGCACTCAACTCTCCGGACATGACCTACATGATGACCCGGCCTGCCGGAAGCAGCCGCCACAACTCTTGTAGATCAAGTCATCTTACACACCACACGCTCAATTCCACTTCTCTTATCGTTAACATTGCACATTGTTACCACTCACTATATCCACAGCAACTGTTCTTTATTATTAGCACACACTCGCGAACACTATGTCAACATTCATGCTGAACAAAACCTAGCATTGTAAAGTCTCCCACGGCTCATTAACAACGCAACTGTATCCCTTGTTGGTATAAAAGGCAAACGTCTTTCCACTCTATGTTAATCGCAATACATGTTTATCTAGAAATGGTTTCAATATGGGCTATGCTGATTTGGTTACTTGTCAGATCAGACAAAAACACTTATTTGTTTATGTAGCATGAGAAATGTTTCAGTAATTAGTTGTATAAACAAACACAAAGTTTCAACGCATAAATTAAACAAACGCAAGACAGTCAATTTCAATCTGAAAAAGTATGAAACACACAACAATGAATATTTCGAAAAACTATTGCTGCGAAAAAAAAGGCTGTCTGATAAATAAGTTATATTAATATTATTTACTATCGTCTTCCAGTAGGGGGTTTATTTTTTTCATTTCATAAGATTCCTTAAAAATCAATGCGAACGAAGTGAAGTACACTAAATATTACAGAAAACTGCAAATGTATCATTTATTTGAGTATTAAAGATTATAATATTTAAATTAAAGTCATAAGAGCACTAGAGAAAATAAACTATAATGGGAACTTTTAAATGTACAGAAATATTTGAGGAGAGAGAATTTCACTAATAAGTTCACCTCATGCATTCAGGTGCTTAAGTGAAGCACGAAATTTGATATTTATTCGATTTAACTTTTTGACACACTCAATTCACATAATAAATTAGAAACAAAAATATCAGAAAAAATATTAACACCAAACATAGGAAACCGTTTCACTCTATTTTTAAGTGCTTAACGTTCAGTTTTACTAAATGTGACTACGCATGATACATGAGGCTGATGTGACACTGATGATACATGAAATGAAGATGGAGCATTGGTGGAATGGCGGGAGAAACTGGAGTACCCGGGGGAAACCCACACTGAAGTCGTTTTGTACATCACAAATATCACATGTGGTCGCCTGGGATCGAACCTGGGTCACCTTGGTGAGAGTCGAGTGAAATACCACTTATCCACGGCGCGGCCTATTTCACTCTGTGATTAATACTACACATCAGAAACCGTTAGGCTTTCTATGCATTTCACTCTGTGATTATTTTTCGATAATAATAGTATTACTATTTGCTATTCAAACATTTACTTAATTTATTTTTGTATCTTTTTTATTTTTTTTCCTCACCATAGGGTCCACCATTCAATATCAGACTATCGGTGGCCAGACCGAGAGGAATGGCTTCAGGCGGTTTCGTCTGTGGCGCGCATTCGGAAGGCCCGGGTTCGATTTCCGTGACCAACCTACCTGAGCCTACCTGGTCGCTAGGCGAATGCTGGGTAGGTTAATTACATCCTCCGAATTTCCTGTCCCTCTATTTCTCCTCCATTATCATTTCATATCATCTCTCATCAGGTGGTCTCTTTCAGGGTAGAATTGTCGGCGGGTGTTTCGGCGGTGCATGGCGCAATGAAATGCTCTAAGGTACACTACTTCCTCCTCCGGTGGGTCGGTTGGCGATCTCCGCGCCTCTGCTGGGACCATGTCGGGACCGTCAGCCAGGGACCTTTAGGGCTCGGATCGCCAGCCAGGGTCCTTTGGGGCTCGCATGCTAGGCTCGTTGCCGTCCCGTAGTAGGGGAGCATGTCCGTTGTCCTGGCCTGTCGGGGGAAGTCTAAAGTAAACTATAGGGACCCTGCCCTCTGCAATGTTGTGCCTCCTTAAGTCGGCCGCCCTCTGTCTCCTCTCGCCTCATCCTTCCTGCCAGGGGTGCCCCACTTGAGGGCACAGGAACAATGGGCCCAGCATGGTGGACTAAGCACCGAATACCCTCCGTAATGAAATCCTAATCCTAATCCTAGTCGGTGGCCAGGGTGCAAGTGTTTTTCATATTGCAATAGCTTAATGGCAAGTCTAAAATATATATCCCAAAATTTACGGATGAAGAATCATGCTGGAAGCAGAGTTACAAAACGAGTATATCCCAAAGATATTAAAACAATAAAATTAAATTCTATAATTTCACGTAAATAATAAGTGAAAGGCTATGAAAGGCAACAGAAATATATATATATATATATATATATATATATATATATATATATATGTTTCAAAATATGTTAGTGTTTGAGCTCTATTAAATTCCCATATTCTTCGACTTGGATGGAAGAGAAGGGAAGATACGTTTTCGATTATGGTAATCGAAACTTATTGTGAATTTGAGGAATGGCAGGAGTCGACAGTCGTCTAAAACGGTAAATCAGGTTATACAATGGAAAGCAACAGAGAGATTTCTTACTCTAAGCAGACCACTCTGTCATCTCTCGGAAATCAAATGTCTCAGAAGTTTCTTCTTCTCTATCTTGCAGAATTGTAAAGTACTCACTGGAAGCTTAAATCTCCTTAGTATGTTGACAAATGAATTTACTTACAAGCTATATCGCTTTTAAGTGTTAACGCTTAAATATTACATATTCTAAAATACGTATTATTGGCAATAAATGCTCCTAGCTTTTAGTGCTAGACTTATAAAAACTGATATTCATTTTATTACAATTGATGGTATCTTACCCCACCTCCCACCAATATAAGCTTTCCAAAATGATATTTGGAAAACATACATTTGATTTGGAAACAAATTAGAGTCTACCACCACCATAGAAACATAGGACAAAATATAATTTAGGAGTTTAGATCTAAAACATGCAATCAAATATACTTTATCTTTGTGCTGGATATCTTGGGTGAAGTATGACATAATCTCGTTTGGTTTTAATTTTTAAGTTATTCTAGTAAATGTATGAACTTCCTGATATACCTATTATGCACTGCAAACGCGTAGTTTGAATATACTCGTAAAACAGCTGCCTTTAATTACATAGCTTCACTAAGTCGCGACTATCGGTTTTTGACCAATGTTTCTTTAATTGGAATAAAGGCCATCTTACTTTTAATAACCTCCCTGGCAGGCCACATATGGTGCAACATATTGGCACCAGCAGATACACGTCCACTGTTGACACGTTTTTCCATTTCCGCTGTGAACCTTTGAGCTCTCTTTAGTGAGGAATATGAGAACGTGCAATTCTCCCATGCAGCAAGGACACTTTTTCATCGAAGATTACAGCGTCTGAGCCCTTTGGAGTAACTGCTATCCAATTTTGGAAAAAGAGAATACTGAAGTCACATGCAAAGGTGTATCCAATTCTCACCTATAACGATGAAAGGGGATGCAGTATTCTAACAAAGGTCAAAGCATACAATCCATTATGCGCAATCAATGTTAAATCCGCGATATTCATTACACCTTTGGTGTCCATAACACTAGCTATTTCTCTGACAAGTTGACAGTTACTGTGGTGTCGGCTTGTTTAGTGTGTAAACGTCATGCAGCTACCCCATACTTAATATACACTGTTTGTTGCACTGCTGAGATTAAGATGTGAGCGGCTAGTGATGGCTTTTATATTATTTGCATGACGACGAGAGAAAAATATCTTAGGCATAGGAGCATAGCATCTGAAGGAAGTATTAAATTCCGAATAAACAGCAAATAATAGATCGACAATGTAAAACCCCACAAAAATTAATTGACAAACTGGTTATTTAATTGTTCCATGTAAAGCCCCTTTAACTTCCATAGCAATATCGAGGGGCTTTCTCTGACTTTTAGAAATAAAAATGGTCTTACTAAATAGATATGTAGGTAATATTTATTTTCATTAGGAAACGTGCACATAGATACCCATATTCATACTTCCTCAACCGGGAAGTCTGAGTTGAGAAGCAGAACTCTGACCACTCGACCGCAATGGCAGTATCCACAAGTAATTACGAAGTGTTTGTCCATGACTTACCATTTATCAGTTATTTAAAATTATACAACAGTGCAATCCAAATTAAGAGAACTCCTTAAGCTATTCCCAGAAAATTCAAAAGAAACATTTTATTTGTCATATATGTTTATTCGCTGCCTCAAAACATACATAGATTTTGGGTAGAATCAATGTTTCCTCTATCTATTAGGTACATATGTGGTAGAGAAATAACAATAAAGTGATCTAGAAATTAAGAATGAAGTGAAAATAAATTCAGTACATGCTCTCTATCTAAACAAGTAGAATATTCCTCTTCAGAATAAATTGGTATAATTTTGTAACGTAAGAAATTAAAAAGCTGATTAAAGGAAAATGTAGATTTCATTAAAACGCGTAATTTATGTAAAATAACAATGTTTAAAAATAGGTTCTAGAGAAGAAGGTACAAAAAGTAATGCGAACATAACACATGACATTCTGATTTTCTAAATTCAAATTAAGTTCATCGATAAATATTAAATGAAAATTAAAGGAAATGATTATCATCTTAAAATTTCAGTTGCTCATTTTAAAGCACGCTCTATTCAAATGTATATAAATATAAGCGGGAAAAGTTAGCCACAAAGGAGACAGTATTTCTGAATAGGTTATGGGGAGTAATGGGTGAAATGTGGACCAAGTTGGCTTTGTCATACATTACAGTATTGTCGCGGCGAAAAGCACAGAAATTTCGGTGCCGAGAGATAATCGCGGCTTGAGTACACAAAGAACCTGCAGATAAAGATAACAGGCGGACAGTGCTTGCCAGATAAACCTGGCGCTTGAGATAAATGATTTGCCGGCCCAGATAGGGTTTCACGTAAGGGAGGTTCTAGTCATATCTCGATTGTCAGAGAATAGTTGTTTTTCTTATTTGCTCGAGAAATCTCTCGAATTTATCAAGGAGGTATTTAAGAGAGCGACGACTCGCCAAGAGTCAGTCGTAATTGCGAACAGATGTTGTGTAACACGAGTGTTGTCAACAGTGGAAGTTGAGTAAGCTGTTTGTTATTGTCATCAACCCTGGTGTTGTAGATTGTGATGTGTGATGTAATTCTGCTGCTACGCAGTGTGTTTCTACGGAAATACAAAACATTTAGAATTTCGGCAAATTGGTTTTTAATTCTACGAACCCACAAAGTCACAGTAGAAATAATTCAAGACACGTGTGCAGCTTTATTTAAGTAGTTTCTAGGAGTATTCATTTGGATTGCATTAATTTAAAGTAAGCGATTTTGTACTGAATAGCATGCACACCTTTACAGCCACTTTTCAGAAGCTTTAATTTTCGCTACTTGTGTACACGTTGGAGTAGCATATGGGCGCCGTTATTTGTAATAGGCTGTCACGAATTTCCTAACCGCAAAACAATTTGCAGGCGATACCGCTACTCTAAGTAAAGGAGGATGGCAGTATAGACTAACAACGTATAATTATATTTGTTAACCTGTTGAACACCAGGTGCAAGGAACTGAAACTGAAAATTAATCTCTGCACGTTTAAAAGTTTAAATACGAAAAACCAAAATCATAAAATTAATTTCGAAGAGGACAAAACTATTGCCACTTATCAAGCCACGTCGTATCTGACTGCTGAACAGCAAAATGAAATGGTGGGAGCCTATTAAGAATAAGAGCCACAAAAACCTTCCAGCTACAACACATGCTTCAAGAATTTTAACTGCTACTTTGTAAATAAGTAGCAGCTTTCTTATCTCTCTAATAAAAGGATGATTTAGGAATATGGCTGTGCCACATGGATTTCGGCCTCGGACTCCCACGATAAAAGGCCTAATACAGAGAATCGGGGTTCAGGGACCTGAACACTTCAACAATAGATTTCACTCCTCATTTCTCTTACACTCGACTTGATCGTTCCTTCCTACATCACTCCAAAGAATTATTCAACAGTAGTTCAACTCACATTCTAATATCATGACATCTTTACAGACTGAAACGTAAACCATATTGAGAATTTTGTTGTTGTTGTAATTTTACGTACTCCAACGTTAAGTCATATCGGACGATGAATGAAATGGGTGAAATGATGCTCAAATGAGCCCGGGACCCATAGAGCTCAGATTTTTTTCGAGTGGAGGACAATTCCATTTATGGATTTCCACTGTGTTGGAGGGCTTCACTTCAAGGGTACTACTGCACTAAAAAAAATTCCACCGGATTGGGAAGGAGAAATGTGCTGCGGTACCGCCTAAAGCACCCGCGCATTCCAGGAGGTGATCTTAGCTGTCTCGCAGTGCGATTCAGCTCAGTGGGTTTCTGATGCAGGGATACAGGCTTGAAATGAAGCCCAGCCTGATCCACTGCCTATTTTGGATGGTATTTGATAGGATTCCAGGTGTTATTTGTGGGAAGTTTAGGGTAACTTATTACGCCGTAGCGCTGTGTCTTACATTTAGGTGTTTTACTGTCACTGCAAGTAATACTTGCAAGCATGTCAGTGATAGTCTATCATACCTTACTGCTATCTTGCTAAACCTAAATGTAAATCTAGTTTGCATTATCGGCATTTGCCTTTAATGATCAGTTGTAATTATCTGCCGTCAGCATCGTTAAAGTGTGTGAAAGCCTTCTCATAGTCCATGTATCTGCTTGGTCGATATTTTAGAGTGCGCACTTAGCGGGCGGCCTACCTATTCAACTGTAGGTGCGAGCCTGTGCCACTCACGGGGGACCCTCTTTCGCCGGGGCCACCTTGGCCAATGATTGGCGCAAGGACTTGAGGGCTGTGGGAGGTGTGTGTGTGTGTGTGTGTGTGTGTGTGTGTGTGTGTGTGTGTGTGTGTGTGTGTTTAACTCCGATCAGCTAGAGCTCAGAGTTACCCGACAATCGTCTTTCGGGATAAGGGAAAACACCGGAAAAAAACCTTATCCATGTAACTCACCCTGACCGAGATTCGAACTCGGGACCTCTTGAACGTGAGGCAGACACGCCACCATCTACGCTACCGAGGCGGGCAATATTGAGATTTATTGCATGATTAAAACTTTTGGCACTCTCATGTAATGAAGCCAACCACTGTGCAGCACTTTGTTTATTATCTATTGACACTAACTATTGTAGTTCTCAGCGTCCCATTGTATACTGAGCATGAAAGAGGCCCCTTTATCACGTTTGAGGTTGTTTTATGTGCACGACACCATCGGGTTTACTTCCCTTTCGAAGAATTTTAACCCGCGATATCGGTAGCCGGAGCTAGCATGTTACCTCCAAACCAGGAGGACGAATAATGAGCAGCTATCTCAAAACATCTGATATCTATTACACATCGTACTGTTTTCCTATAATTTTTATACTTAATCTGAAATAAAATTTACTCAACTGGAAAAAAAATCTATTGTGTGAAGTTATATGATTTTCTCTATTAACTCTTGCATAAACTATTCTTAAGTACGCTTATTATTCTACCTAAGCTTATTATTCATATTAATGGAAATAGATATTTTTGGAAATTACTATTATTACATATTTCCTTATAGGTACAATGGAAATAGAATACAATAGGCTTAAGCAATAGTCAAATAATTCAAGAGTTCGTCGCAATGGCACACAACTCTTTGCGCATCCAGGGCATAAAAATATCACTTCCCATTTAGAAAGGTGTAAGAGTTGGAAAATTCAAACAAGCAGCTAGCGTTAGGTATCTCAAAAATATTTCAGTTACAAAAAAGAGTGATCTATAGTGTTAAAGTACTAAGATTTTATGTACCTATAATGGCTTACCAGTTATGCAAGTTCTTCAGAATAAAGAGGACTTCTATGAACATTACAGAAAATTCAATATATTTCATAAGCGTAGTCGCGGATATATTAATGAAAAACGTCGTGTCGATTCCTAATAAATTAGGGGGAGCTATTGCTTTAGTTATATCAATTGCAATTTTATTTTTAATACCTCTTGATAATGGGTGATTTAAAAATAAAAAAAAAATAATTCTTAATGTAATACTCTTAATAACAAATATAAAATATCAAAGGATAGTTTAATTTCTTGGAAGATGCTGAACGTAAATATAAAGTTTTACTGTTCACTGACATATTTGTGTTTTAAAACGATTTTTTTTCTGCAATTAACCTCCTCCAATGTTGTCATATGGGCGATGTACAAAATTGATCAAATGATATTCAAATGAGCTTAGGATCATTGAGTTTACAGTTACCCGACATTTAACTTTCAGGATAAGGAAAACATCGCGAAAAAGCACCTTATTCACATAACTCATCCTGACAGAGATGCCAGCCTTGGGGACCTCTTGAACAAGAGGCAGACAGGCTATCACCTACACTAAAGTGATAAAAGCTTATTTTGTATTTAGGGAGCCTCAAAAATGTATTTCGATTGAAATCTTGGTATTAAAGGAATTGGAATACAAGAATGTCACGGTAACGGGCATTTAAGTTTCGGTGCAAATAGGTAACAGACGGCGGATAGTGTTTCACGGTAATAAAGAGCTTGCATAAGCAGTTAACGATAGCGCGGCTAGTGTTCACAAAGAGCCGGCAATTAATGATAGCTAAGATAAAGGTGGCTGGCCCCGTAGCTCAGCCAGTGGAGCACCTGCCTGCCGTGCTAGGGGTCCGGGGTTCGATTCCCGACGATGGGGATTTTTCTCCGATTTTTCCCCATCTTCCCCAGAGTTTGGAAGTATGAATGAGAGAGAGAGAGAGAGAGAGAGAGAGAGAGAGTGTGTGTGTGTGTGTGTGTGTGTGTGTGTGTGTGTGTGTGTGTGTGTGTGTGTGTGTGTGTGTGTGTGTGTGTGTGAGTGAGTGAGTGTGTGTGATCTAATGATTAAAACCTAACGAATACGAGTTAACACCTTCGATATATTCCAAAGCAGAGCAGCCGCCGATATGACCATTGTAGTTAAAGGAGGAGTATAAATGGAACAAGTAAAACTTGCCGGCACATATAGGATTTCACATTTGGAAGGTTCTAGTGATATCGTGATTGACAGAGAAAAGTTGGTTTCTGGTTTGTACTCGAAACTTCTCGAGTTTATGAATGAGATATATAAGCGATTGTGACACGCCAGCGGGAGTTGTAAATAAGCAGAAAACAGCTGTAAAGTGTTATTGATGCTGTACGAGAGCTGAACGCTGTCTGTTATTGTCATCGACCTTGGAAGATTGACATTTAGAATTTCGTCAATTTGTACTTTTAATTCTACGAACCCACAAAGTCACAATAGCTACTTTCTCCTATATGCAATAGAGAAATTACAAATTTATCTAATATATATTTTAAAGGCTTTCATATCTTTCCATATCATGCTATTTTACTGTTATATATAATTACAGTTGTTTTCAATGGCACTGTAGAAAAGATTTGGAATATGTACGAGTACACAGAGGGCTAGCTTTGAAAGATATAAAGCAAATAGTCAATAGTTTCAGTTATAAACTTTAAGAGAATGTTTAATTCATGTAGTATCATGTATAGATACTCTTAAATATGTGTCTTCCAATTGTCTTTAAATATTTGGCTATTTCTTTAACAACCGTTTTCCTGAAGTGAACAATTCAATGACTTTAGTAGATACATTGGATTAAGCTGCCAATTATACTTTAGGTAATTACGGCGGGCCACTTTTTCAGTCTATGAATGAACAGTGTTGGGGAGCGGACAAATAAAATACATTAGTGCTGATGTGTAAGAGGGGACAGCGCACACTTGAGCCAGTAGCTGTAACAAGGTTTCCATGTTAACGTTTATGTAATTTATACATCCTGGCTACCGACAATCAGGATTCATTAGATAACGGCTACTCCCCTCTCTAATATTAACAAGCACTTTGCTTTTCAAAAGTAAGGCTTCACTGATGCTAGCAACTTGGGTTGGCAGATTTCGGAAGAGGGGGTGTCAGATGCATTACTATAAACAACCGAATACATCGCTGCCCTGCCTGCCTTCGCAGGAATATACAGCCTTAGTAAAGAAAGAGATAGAGAGCCGCTATCAGAAATAATGTTGGCTTCGGAAAACATCGGAAGCATTCGATGTCGCTGCGTTTACAATATACGCTTTGGAAAGATGAGTCAGACTGAAAAATTCAATGCCATAGCCGAAATTTGGCCCACACACGGCTAATGTGAAAGAACAATTACTGTTTCCAACATACGCTTTGATATCACTCTGGCGTCATTTCAAATCTATGCGACAGATACAGAGATGCTTTGCGGCTTAGCCGTATGCATGGTAGCCAAGCGGTACAACGTATGTGTCTCCTAAGTGAATCAACATGAGTTCGAATCCTTGATGTATTTTCCTTTTATTATTGTTACTTTAATAGCAATGTCTTACTTTTTCTTGATGAAGATAAATATTAATATTTTAACTTTCGTTTATAAAAACGCAAAAAACATATTCTTGTCGTTTTCAAAATAAATGCAATGTTATTAGGAAATTGCCTTAATATTGGTTGTGTAAATACTCGGGCTCATTCATCTGTTATGTATGTTTCTGGTACATAATATGAAGTATCCTCTCATGAAAATTTCACTAGGTCTAATCCATGCCCCGAAGAATGAAGGCAGTAATAAAAGCAGTTTATACAACCGATACTAAGCTAACTTCCATTTTATTTGATTTTACATATAGGAATAGGACATTTCAGTTAGTTTTAAAAACAGTGGAGTGTTCAGTTTTATGTATAGGAATAAATACCATAATATCTAGTAAACCTTAGCAGTTGGAAGTTATATTACAATGTGCGTAATACACATTTCGTATTTCTACAATAAAAAAAATCAAAATGATGTCTGAGATTCAAACCTATGTAGGTCTAGTTTCCACATACTTCCCGACAGCCGCTCGGTTATCAGTGTACGTTTAGTAACTGAGACTCAATTATCAGTCAATTATGAGACTCAATTTTTCGGAAGGATTCCCTTTGTGAATATGCACCAATCATATGAAACACACAATGTGTGAACGTTCTCATTATTATTATTATTATTATTATTATTATTATTATTATTATTATTATTATTATTATTATTATTATTATTATTATTATTATTATTATTATTATTATTATTATTATTATTATTATTATTATTATTATTATTATTATTATTATTATTATTATCATTATCATTATCATTATCATTATCATTATCATTATCATTATCATTATCATTATCATTATCATTATCATTATCATTATTATTATTATTATTATTATTATTATTATTATTATTATTATTATTATTATTATTATTATTATTATTATTATTATTACGAGAGAATTCAGTAGAACTAGGTTAGAGAGACGCGTTCCATAACACCATTATAAACTGACCGTAGAAACCCTGTAATAACAGTAATAATAACAACTCATGGACCGACAGCCCTTAGAAGGCCAAGGCCTACCAACCAGACTGCCGGCCTCACGCCCACTTACGCACGGCAGAGGTGGACGATCATCCAACCGAACCCGGGCCGCTTTTCCTGGCCTAGGGCCAAGGCATGCTGCCTTAGCCGCTACGCCACGGCGCAGGACTGTGGAAACCATGTGGACTTGGAAAAATATACACTTCCAGCGTCTGCTTCCCCCCCCCCTTCTTCTTTCAAATGGTGTGTGTACCAACCTCCAAAACTGCTAGTTGATACCTTATAATCTACTACGTCTTACTGTCTCAAGACAAAAAAGGTAAGATTGCATTTATAATAAAACTAAACACTGGGACTTCATTGGAAATGTATATATGTATCTTTGGTGATATTCACTTTTTCTTACGAATTCGTTGCAAACAAAAATCCACTTATGATATTAAAAGAGTGCTGTTTTCGAAATTACAGGCAAACACGTATCCTGATCAACTGAAACAAACAGCAGAATCGCATTTTGTATGAGCAAACTCAACATAAAAGGGATACATATGAACTTGCTATAGGTAAATATGCGTAGGCGTTGTACCTCTGATGTTTGTTAGCAATAATATGATAGATATTAGAACCAGCTTGAGGGTAAATGAGGAAAGGAGCGAGAGAGGATTAGTGTTGTGAGGATTGGTGAACCATTTTTTGATGGACAAAGAGAGGGCCGCTGTAATGCGAGCAGAGCTGCGGGTTTTGTTATTGAACAATATAAAAGAGAAGGATAACTCTTGAATATATCTTTATTGGAACCATACCTCCTAATGTAAATCAACTAACTAGTATAACACAATTCTTTTCCGATAGCTGCATCTAAATAATTAGAATCTATATCAGGCGTCAAACTCTTACACAATTGTAATAAGGATGGAAAACATATTGGAATGAGTACTATTAAGGAGTTGTAAGAGAGGGCAGCCTAGAATGACTTGCAAGGATAACATCATACAGGCAATGAAGAACTTGAATATTGAGTGCACCAACAGAGAAGAAAGGAGAACAGCCATCGGGCACATTAAAAAAAAAAAAAAAAAACACATGATAATAATACTATAAATGCATGCAGGAAGAAAGCAAAAAACCTAACTTAATAAAAAATGAGGAAATGAAATCCTGTGATCAGCGGAGCCTTTTATTGTCAAGTCCCCCCCCCCCCGGGTTTATTTACATCCTCCAACCCTTAAGTCATATTGGAGGAAAACAATGGAATGATGCTCACACGAGCCCAGGGTCCAAAGAGCTTAGAGTTACCCGACATTCATCTTCTAGAATAATGGAAAACTCCGGGAAAAAAAGCTCCATCCACATAACTCATAATGACCTAGATTTGAACTTGGGCCCTCTTAAACGTGAGGCAGACACGCTACCACCTTCGCTACATAGCCGGGCACTGTCCAGCTTTGTGACTCCATTACAAAACAATAAAGCAGTGGGGCCCACTGTCTGTTACACACTAACTGCTGTCAAATACTTTTAACAACGAAGTTTCTGTTATTGATTTTGTCGAATAAGTCAGCTTTCGGGCTGTTCCCAGTTTTTCTACCTTTTTTTCCGGAAACCAAGAACACTTGAAGAGAAAAGAATTACCAAGGTACAAGAGAGGTGGCGGGGCGAACAACAGAGTAGCTGTAGCCGCCTGCAGGTGAGTTACACGATTCTTCCTGCTGTTCACTTCAGAAGTTAACAGTCCTTTTTTCGTTTTTGTATTCGTTCTGCTACAGCCACCGATGGTGTACAAGTTGACGGATTTCTACACGATGCAGTGAACACCAAATGTCTTTACCCATACCAATTAACACATATCCTTTATAACCATTACTAACCACATAAAATGGATTTATTTTTCACTCCTGTTTATCACTATATAGTATTTGTTTAATTAGAGAAATTTATGAATTTAGAATTCGTTAATGACTAAAAGATGTTAAAATTTAATTCTACAACTTGCTTATAAGGAACACAGTGTTGCTTAAATTTAGTCTTTAATGGGTGCATGCTTAAAAAAAATTGCAGATTTTAAAACAAAGAATTAAGTTATTACGCGTGCTCACACACATATAATAAACAAAATCGCATGTATCTCATTTACATGACATGCTCTGTCCACTCATAACAACACTTTATTCTGGTATATAATTCTTATTAATACTGCGACTTTGTGGGTTCGTAGAATTAAAAGTCCAAATTGCCGAAATTCTAAATGTTCTTCATTTCCGTAAAGGTACACTGTTCAATTCTCACGTAACAACATTACATCACATAACAACACAATATTCCAAGGTCGATGACAATAACAAACCGCGTCCAGTTTACATCAGCTCTCTTTACAACACTCTTGTTACACAACTGTCTTTTCAACAACACTCTCAGCTGTTCTCTGCTTACTCACTCTGTATACAACTGACTCATCACTAGCCATGGCTTCTTTTTATGCACTCATTCATGATTACCAGACTGTTCTGTCAATCACTAGATATTTCTGGAATAAACAAGGCAACTAATGACGTAATCCGAATATTCTATCACCTTCCAGAAACGTGAAACCCTAACTGGGCTGGCAAGTCTTTCAACTCTGTGATAAACTATCCGTCTCTTGTTCATCGGCGCTTTGGAAACACTAGCCGCCTATCAGTTCCTTTGTGTGCCTAGCCGTCTTATCACGATCGGATTCGCGACAATACAGATAAATTTTCATGCGCAATTACACGTTTTGTTGTACGGTACAGCAGGTAAAACGACACCCAAAGTTTAAAGAGCTTGTCACAGTGTGACGGCTTTTAAAATTTCATGTTCTTTAGATAACTGCGAGCACAAAAAAAAAAAAAAAAAAAAAAAAAAAAAAAAAAAAAAAAAAAAAAGGACTTAACATTTGGGAACTTTAACTTGGGAACATTATAACGGTTTGGAAATTCAGACTAACAAAGGAATTTCTCGCTAAGTTATTTAAAATAAATTAAGCGTGCTTCACTGAATTCTACATCATTTGTTTGTAAGACTTATAATCTCTTATCGTTTACCAAGTACACGAACGTCGTGGTCAATGAAGAGGACCTTAGAAATTATTTCCATAAAAGTCAACATATATATATATAATATTTATGTAAAATCTGAAACATATATTTAATCGAAATCGCTAAAACCATTTTGGAGAACATGCAAAATAAAGAATACTTTTTTTTTTTTCAAAATTAAAAAGTAATTCTGCGTGGGGAATTTGCTTGAAAAAGTTTTGAATTCTCGTAAGATAGTGACATTTTACCATGTTTGATATTCAACCAACCATGGTTTTTAGTTGTGACATACATATTTATTTATAATAATATTTTATTAGATTAATAGTCACACACAATATGTATTTCCGGGAAATCGATTCTGAATTGAGTGGAATAAATACCCTTGATGTACTAAGTATATGGTAGAAGTGCAATAACAAAATATGGCTACTTTGATCAGACTGAGATAATTATAAAAAAACACCGTGGACTACAAACGAAAATTAAAGTATAGCTGAGAGAATGGTATGACACGATTTTTTACATCTGGATTGTAATCGCGCTTTTGTTCTTTGCAAGCACTATTATATATTGCCGTGAAAAAAAAAAATCAGCTACCAGAAACAACGTTCGGTTCGGAAATATCGGAAGCATTGGCTGACGCTGCGTTCACGACATACGCTTTGGTAAGGTAGAGTGACTGAAAAATTCAATGATTTGAATCCTGGCTAGGGCAATGAAGTTTTCAGTCTGATTCTACCTTCCCATACTTTGCCCAGACTTGTTGTGAAAGAGCAATTAATTTTTCCAATATACGCATTGATACCACTCTGGCTTCATTTCAAAGCTGCGAGATAAATAGGGAGATGCTCTGCGGCTTGGCCGTATGCATGATAGCCGAGCGGTAAAACCATATCTCGTAAATAAACCAACATGAGTTCAAATCCTTGATGTGCATGTTACTTTTTATTACTGCCACTTTAACAGCAATGCCTTATCTTTTTATTGCAAAAGACAAATAATATTTTAAGCACATTCATTTATAAAAACGCAAATAATATTCTTGTCGTTTTAAAAATAAATGCAATGTTATTAGAAAATTACCTTAATATTGGTTATGTAAACACTCGGCCTCATTCATCTGTTATGAATGTTGTTTACATATAATGCGAACTATCCTCTCGTGAAAACTTCACTAGGCATCTGATCTCATCCATGTCCCGTAGAAAGAGGGCAGTAACAGAAGTAGAGCGTTTACACATCTGATACTAACTTAATTTCCATTTTATTTTACATATAGAAATAAAACATTTATTTCAGTTAGTTTAAAATCAAAGTCGTGTGTTCTAGTTTTTATGTGTGAGCACGAATGGCATAAAATAAAGCAAACCGTAACAACTGAAAGTTATATTACAATGTGCGTAATACACATTTCGTATTTCTACAAGAAAAAAAATCAAAATAATATCTGGAATTCGAACCTTTGCAGGTTCAGTGCACGTTTAGTAAGAGAGACTCAATTATGAGTCAATTATGAGACTCAATTATTCCCACACATTAGAGTGTGCGAAAAAGGAAGGATTCCCTTTGTGAATATGCACGAAACACATGAAACAATGTACAATGTGTAAACATTATTATTATTATTATTATTATTATTATTATTATTATTATTATTATTATTATTATTATTATTATTATTATTATTATTATTATTATTATTATTATTATTATTATTATTATTATTATTATTATTATTATTATTATTATTATTATTATTATTATTATTATTATTATTATTATTATTATTATTATTATTATTATTATTATTATTATTATTATTATTATTATTATTATTATTATTATTATGAGTATTATTATTATTATTATTATTATGAGTATTATTATTATTATTATTATTATTATTATTATGAGTATTATTATTATTATTATTATTATGAGTATTATTATTATTATTATTATTATTATTATTATTATTATTATTATTATTATTATTATTATTATTATTATTATTATTATTATTATTATTATTATTATTATTATTATTAAAGTAGGACGAAGCTAAAGAGACGCATTTCATGGCATTGGAAACCGGCCGTGGAAATGATGTGGACATACAATATGCACTTCCAGAGTCTGCTCAATATTTTTTTGTCCTATATAATCACTAGCAGTTTAAGTTTAAAGTATACAATTATATTTCGCTATGTGTTTACCTTAATGGATCCTAATTTAATTAGTGTTTGCTTTTAAATAGTGTATTTGTTTTCAAAATAATAGTGTTTAAATAATGTTTAAAAAGTGGTGTTTCGGTTTGTCTCTCAAATTAAAACAATCAGTGCTCAACAAGCAAATTATTTCTGAAACAATACACCAAAATTTGCATATTAATTTCAATCGTAATGTTAAAGTAAATGTGGAAAACAGGTCAAACTTCTATTTCTCTCTCTCTCTCTCTCTCTCTCTCTCTCTCTCTCTCTCTCTCTCTCTCTCTCTCTCTCTCTCTCTCTCTCTCTCTCTCTCTCTCTTTCTCACTCCTGTTTGTGAGAGAATATAGATTTAAAAACAAGAAAACAGATGCAAAACTGAATGTGAGCAAAATGACCGTGACGTTCAACATGCAATTATTTAGCCGGCACAGCATTTTTAAGATGACGTCCGCATTTATCCAGTGCTCCAATGAGATGAAAGTTATCCCACATGTACCTTAAGAGGATAAGGTAAAACCTTGAAAAAGTCTTATGCACTAACACATTACAAACAAATTTCAATTCAGCCCTCCTGGTTTAGTTGGCAAGCCGCTACAATATGGCATCGCATTTGTTATATATCTCCATTCTTAATGCACTCACATATGTAGGTGCTAAGTATTTGGCCTGATACAAACAACTTTTCAATTTTCACTCAATATCGTTTGGAATATCTGCTTCTGACAGTTGAAAGCTGTACCTTCTAGTTTGGCATGCCAAACCCTTCTTAATCTGTCATTTCGAAGGATTTCAGCAGTTACTGCAGTGATGTTTATATACAAAGACATGGAAGGAGTATATTTCACTTTATTTCTAGGGTTGTCAGAACTGCATTACAAACAGCGGTTTCAACGTTGTACCTATACAATATCACAGTAGGTCTCCATCGTATGGTAGAATGGGGTGATCTTTTTCCTTTCACGATGCTTTTATTTTCTACAGATAAGTCCAAGACGGCGTATATACAATGCCCCCAGGGGATAGAGTGTGGTTGGTTGCGGGGTCCCAGTTTTCTTTATTGACCTGCGTCGCGTTTCCTCCACGTCCATCTGTTGGTAGCATTTGTTTTGATGTCTCCCGGGAACGGCTTATTTCTCCTGCGACGGAAAAGAAACCAAGTTTGCTTAGTTGTCCTTAAATTCAAGGTTGTACGAGTGGTTTCGTTCTTATTATATTTCAGGTAATCGAGTGCAACTTTATTTTGAAAACATGTTAATGATATTATTCCATAGCAGAAATACTGAGGATACTCTCTATTTCAGAATTAAATTATTGTATTTCACAGACACTTCGCTTCAAAACATGGAAAAGGAATGTCTGTATCACGTTGAAAACGTCCTGAGTTCGAATCTCGGTCAGGGTGAGTTATCTGGACAAGGCTTTTTCCGGGGTTTTCCGTATTCTGAAAACGTTTTAGACGCAAATAAAAATAAATAAGTAAAAGCACCATACTAAGGAATTTCATGCTCAGCCCATAAATAACTTAATCTTTTTGCATGATCAACCACACTGGAATTGTTCTGTGTCCAGTGAAATTCAGAAATTTGGTTTGGTGGTTTGTAGTAAGTTGCACATGAACGCTTTTACGTGACAAATAGCATAGGTACATCCCAACATTAAAGCTACAACGAAGGGAAACAAGGTTCTTATGTTATTGTTAGACATGTAACAAAATAGTGCTGTTAACGACATACATTTAACTCCTTCGTTTCAATGGTACTCGTTAAGTACATATTTTATTGGCTGAGAGAACGTCACAGGATTTTTTTTTTTTTTATTTACGTTCTCCAACTTTAAGTCATATCGGATGGTGAATGAATTGTGTGAAATGATGATCAAATGAGTCCAGGGTTCATTGAGCTTAGAGTTACACGACATTCGTCTTGAAGGATAAGGGAAAACCCCGGAATAAACCTTATTCAGATAACTAACCCTGACCGAGATTCGAACTCGGGAGCTCTTGAACGTGCGGCAGTCACGCTACCATCTACGCTACTGTGACTTTGTGGGTTCGTGAAATTAAAAGTCAAATTGCACAAACTCAAAATGTTCTTTATTTCCACCGACTTACAGTTGAACACTTGCCAATTACACAGAATTACGTAATGCACACAATTACGATTCACCAGTTCGTCCGTTACAGTTCCACTTTGCTCTCGCAATTACGTACAGTCCTCCGATGCACGTACACAGTCTTCTCGTCCGTACACTAGCACGGCACTCCTACGCTGCTCGCCAAGAACTGCCTTTCCTCCAGCCCGACGCGTTGCTTACATAGAACCAACTGGCCAATCTAGAAGGTTCCAGATAAGATGAAATATCCTGTATGTTCGAGAACTCAAGGGGAGGGGAAAGAGACGGCACAGTGATGTTTTTCCAGCCATTCCTCGTTACCGCTATAAGACAAATGGGTGGTCCTGGCCGAACACCTACCGTCTGGCCCCACCGCCGGCCGGCTCCACAGGAAGTCCTGACGTTCGAGTGACACTACTGAGGCGGGCACAGGATCATATTAGAACCGCCGGTGTGCTGGATTTTTGTCTGCAGGAGTTCCTTCACATGTCAGTAAATTTACTAACATAGAGCTGTCACTTTTAAGCACACCTAAAAAGCAATGGTCTGTCTTCACGACACGGAATCAGTAAGCCAGCGCCTTAGGCACGCAGACCGATATCATAATCGTACGTGAGGCCCGCTGGTTTCTTCGAAAAGCAGCAAATTGATACCGCAATTAATGGATGCAATGAATAAAGAATCGTAATGGATTTCAAAGGAATCTTGTATCTTTGAGAAACGCGTACACGTGCAGCTGAGTTGAGTAGTGTAACAAAAGACACGGGAGAAAGAGGGTTTCTTAGCCGGAAGGAACTTGACTCCGTTTGAATAGGTATTCTTCGGACCCTTAATGATGGCATGTTCGAGACTAATAATCACAATGGACAAAATAGTCACAAAAGAGTTTGGGTGTGAAAAGACAGGGCTTGAAGAAGTGAAAGTGTCACACACACACACACACACACACACACACACACACACACACACACACACACACACACACACACACACAGCTGTGCACAGTGTGGAAAGATAGTCCGCGGCTGGTGGCCGATTAGAACAGTCATCTGTTTTCTGTCTTGGGCGAAGGCAAGAATTAAGTACTATCGTGTACTAAGTATTCTACATACGGTCACTCTAAACAGTGAAATATTAATAACCGTGGTCGGTAACTTCGAGTTTGATGTGATGATATAAGGAAGCAGTTATTAATCCAGTTTGAAACTTGCATTCCAGTGTCATTAGAACCATCCTTACTCACATACATATCCACGCATACCCCGAGAGTAAATCTCTTTGCTCATATCCTTTGCTCACCAAGCTTTTCGCTTTAAAATATAGAAAAATATATCATGTAAGTGGAAAATGCCATCTTTACATCATAAAGTTGTTGATACGCTTACAGCTTCAGAGTGTCAGTACAAATGAATGGTACTGCGTTTGTTACTTTGTACAACTTATACACGTTTCATTTTGTCACGTTGTGTTCTACCAGTGTTCCTAAACAAAGCATGTATTAAAATATATATTATGTTCTAACTGATAAACTCGTTCATTTAAATTTATGAAAATGGTTTCCACTTGTATCACACGACTACATATAAGAATATCACATGAACTTTCGCTTCCGGTAAGACACCATGGGGAACAATGTCAGAGCCGTAATGAGACTGGATATTCAATGTGCGCCTGGTCACAGTGGGTACTCGAACAGGTGGGTACTCACCCACCTCACCAATACCTCACTGAATGCACGCTCATAACATACATGAGCTCATTTCGAGCTCAAACACTATAACTCAGTAATGAATCTATCCCAATCCTCGTGCAATCTGTTGGAGTTTGCAGACAGCATTCAACATACCTGTTCTACATGGCTGCCAGTGATCCTTAGTTCGCTGTTTACATTTTTGTATTGATACCTATGCATTGAGTGTAGATAATATGAATAAAAACTGCTTAAGAATCTCTATATTAAGATAAGGAATGAATGTGGCGTATGTATATAAGGATTTCCAAGTACAAATAGGAGAGAGATATAGGAAATAATCCGAAGATATCTTCATTGAAAGACAGCAGATGAAATTAAAGAAAGAACTAAAACCTGTGTCATGATGCTCCAATTTCGATGAACTAGTGCTTGATCACAAGATCAACAAACGTGTGAGAGAGAAAGAGAGACAGAGAGAGCGCGAAAGAGTTCTTCGTGGAGCTGAGCGTAACCTGGCAAATTAAAAAGAAAATGTACCAATCCTACGAAAGTCTTATCCCAGAAGAGCGGCAAAATACCACCAACAATATTAGATACGGCATAGGTTATGATCCGCCTTCCTTCTGCATTTCAATAAATAAAAAAAGATCAATTTTTGGCAAGATAATAGGTACTGCAAAATTTACAATTATGAAGATATTAAGAGTGATAATGGATTAACATTGTCCAGCCTTTGTAGCAATGGGTTTCAGTTGATCTAAATGGCCCTAGAAGGATGGTTGTTTTCTTCCTCTTCCTTTCCTACACGTCATTTTCCTTTCTTTTTGATTTTATAATGTAATTAACATTAAAAACTGGTCCCCCTACGTAGAATTACTTTCATGTCCTGCTCTCGTCTTTAAGTGTTTGCTTGAGAATCATATTTCTGTTGACTCACTGAGACCTTATGAGGCAATCAACCGTTGACTCTATATCCACCTTCCATTGAATAATGCATTTTTCCAACTCCGGTTTTAACACAATTTAGTGTGTATTGCAATGCATCACAGGGATTTTATGCGACCTTCTTGATAAGAAAGCACAACAACGACGACAAAACTTTGTTTTAAAACATGGAATATCTACTAGGAGCTTCGATACGAATCCGGCAGATAAGCTCTGTTGTATCCACTCCCATTTCTGTGTACTCGTTCTGATGATGTCATCGGCAACTGGGATACTTGCCAGATTCCTCCGAATTATCGACAGGTGTGTCGTTGAGATGACCTTTAACAGGATCCACAGGAAAAAGTCAAACTGTGTCAGATCTAGAGATATCCTACTATATACTGGTAGTTGCCCTCGTTTATGTAAAGATGAACTGATATGAACAATCAGAACTAAACTCATACGGGATCACGATGGCGTATCAGCTCTTATGAAGCAAACTGTTTGGGAGTGCATCGTACAAAGCTAGACATTGACGAACAAGACGTGAAAGATATTTAACTACAAGGCGGTAATGCCCTTACCAAAATGACTGGCGTATCTGTATCAGCAGCCGGCGTTAAATAAAATTGCACTAAACTACCTAAGGAAAAATTCTGGCTTTTAACTTAGAGGAAGGAAAAAGAATATTAGTTTACTTGTTCTGGAATTTCTCAATATTTCTCATCCTACTCCTTTCAATAATCCTTGAACGTTTCATCAATTAAATACAATTGTTTGTAGGTTTGCAAAATTAGAGTTAATATTTTGGTATACTATAACATAGTGCAGTGAAGGTGGACACCGATCTGAAGAAAGAAAAAATATAACCGATGTTATCCTTACTAGCTACTCGGTTTTTGCACCTTCAATTATTTATTCCTCCGTCGGTTAAAATGTTTTGATAATATTGCCAATTGCATATAAAAACTGCGCCCTAAAATACATATAAACACCTCGCATGGGTAAGTACAAAAATCATTGTAATTTTCAAAACTATAAAAGTAATAAAATAAGAAGTTGTATAAACGCCAGAATCGTAGACTTATAAAATTTTTCCTTTTTGCAACTTAAAAATAGCAATTTTCTCATTCCTTCAAGAAAAAATCTTTTAGTCAAGAGAGCTCGAACCGTAATTTTTTTTTTCGAAATTTGCTAAGGAAAAGGTAAAAAATAGTTTAAAAACAAAAGATCTGAAGAGCACTTATCTTCGATTGTTTTCATGTACTTGTGCATATGTATTTACATTACTTTGCTCACATTTTTATCTTAACATAAAATGATTAACAAAACTGCTCAATATGATTAGTAAATGATTATATATATATACACAGAATGTTTCATAGTTTTACAAACTTCAGGTATTGGTTCCTCACACCTAAATATGGAAAAAAGCTCATATGAACAGATGTTCCATAAACCTTGGTTTTCGCGTTATTTCAGTCACAATGAAAGTGTGAGTTCAATGCCCTTCGGGATCCAGCCTCAAAACTTCATTTCTCTGTGCACTCGTAGAAGGCTTTGGCCTATTGTACTACATATGGTAGATGGCGAAGTATTGTCATGGAGACTTGTTTACGTTTCTCATTTGTTATCACTCTGTCTTCAACGTTTAAATTGTGTACATGTTAACTGCACGTGTTTCGCTCCACCATGTCTGGATATTCATTTCATGAACAGGCAGACATGATTTTTATGTATGGTCGTGCGAATGGTAATGAACGCGAGGCTGCACGGCTCTGTCAAATACCGAAGACAACTGAGTCATCCAACATTTGTCGCTGTTTATCATCGCCTTGCTGAGACAGGAACCATTGCACCACGGACTATTGATCGAGGGAGACCAAGAGTTGTTCGTACACTAGAACGCGAAGGACAGATGTTAAAGTGTGTCGAAGATGATCCAGGCATCAGTACAACACATTGGTTGTGGCATCTGGTACATCACACGTGACAGCATGGAGGGTACGTAAAGAGCATCTCCTATATACATATCATGTTCATTGTGTGCAGCGCCCTTCGCCTGCTGATTATCCACCACGGGATAACCTTGCCGATGATTTGTAGCACAAATAGCCAATCAATTGTTTGTCTCGTCGGTTTTGTTTACAGACGAGGCAACGTTTGGGAGAGATGGAATTACTTATTTCCACAACGTACGCCTATGAGCAGATCGTAATTCTCATGCTGTACTTCAGGCTAGACTTCAGCCAAGGTTTAGTCGGAATGAGTGGGCTGGCATTGTAGGTGATTGTCTGCTAGGTCCTTACGTTTTACCAGCACGTCTTACTGGTGCTGTCTACAGGGATTTACAGTAGGGGAGGAGATCCGTCCCCTTCAGCTGCCGTGGTGCGGGCGCTGCGGACCCCAAGCACTCGTGGTACCTCTGACGTTACTAGACGAACCTCGGGCCGAACATTCGAGACCCTCCCTGATAGGGAGTTGTTCGGATTGGGTTGGACTCAAGGGGGCAGTGGTTCCCGATACCCGTGGGAGATCGGGTACGTCTCCCGACGGGGTTGAGGGAAGCCGTTAATATTCCCGCGTACTAGCCTGCATAGCTATTAGAAGGTGTGTTAGATCACCAGGCGGTCTCGCCGAGGACATATCGGTAGCCTTCCCATTTTGGAGTTGGCGCGCGTAAGTGGCGTATCCACTTCCATCCCGTCTTGAGTCCACAGGCCCATATGGGGGGGGGGGGGCTTGTTAGTCTCTAGGTCTTGCGCTATGGAAAGCCCCACGGAGGCGCCAGGCGCCCTTTTTGGGACAGCTCGGTAACTCCCTGGTCGAAGGAGGCCCGGGTCCTTGGTCCTGCGGGTCCAGGACTAATGGGAGTAGAATCTCTGGCATTAACTGTCTATAGGGACTTTATCCAGCACTCTCCTAACCCACTTCACGAAAACCTTACCCTGAAAATAAGGAAAAAAATGTATTTTTTTTGCATGAAGGCGCCCCGCCACATTTAAGTCGCATTATTCGAGATGCACTGGCTGGTATCTAACATGACCCATGGATAAGCAGAGGAGGACCAGTTCCATGGCCTGCACGTTCTCCCGATTTCAATCCTGTGGATTTTTACCTCTGAGAGCATCTTAAATCATTGGTTTCTGCCATCCCGGATACAGAAACCCTTCATCGAAGTGTCATGGAAACCTACGAAACCATTCACCATAATCCCGGAGCTTTTGAAAGGGTGCGGCATTCCATGATTCGACGAGTCAGGCATGCATAGAAACAAGAGGAAGACATTTCGAGCATTTATTATGAGTTTTGCGTGTTACAAGTGTATTGCTGTGTTGAACACCTCCTAACGAGAAAACAAAGGATTATGGAACATGTGTTTCCTTCTTTTGGTGTGAGGAACCTATACCCGAAGTTTGTAAAAGTATTTTTGCAACATCCTGTATATAATGGTGATAGGCAGACATTTTCAAAATAACATTGTGGTGATTGTGCTGATTACACTATGACAATACTCTGCAACTATTTTACATGTAAAAGCAATTCGTGCTTAGTTCACTGTTTTAATTATTCGAAGAGCACTGCTCAGAAATGGATTTATTTAACCTACTGTTCTACGACAAGGCTTGGTGTAAATGCGACAGTTCGCTTAAATGGCTTTCAAACAGCGCAACTTGACGAAACTAACAGAAAGCGGGCACATGCAAACTATGCAAACTGCATGACGTACTACTCCAAAGTTGCTTTGACGGCGTTCAACACGACATATTGTGCAAGAGTCGCCGTGTTTGTCCATTTCCATCCCAGTTCACACTCAAAGCAAATGAATAGCCCTTTATGCAAGATAAACACTAGCTGCCAGCCCTTCGTCTTGTGATACGTGACTTCATAAACCAAGAGATACGCATTTCCTTGTAGAAAGTCGCTTATCTTGTTTCCAGCAAATGTCGGCAAAATGAAACTTTTGGTATAGTTGGAGTACCAACACGATTTCATCTCCACTACTAAAGTTTACTAGCGTCTATATTTTCTCTTCACCTTTTTTCTATTTGCAACTTTTTAAATATTTAAATCAGAGACCCGTCCGTACTAAGCCAATGTTTCCCAAATGAAGGGGAATGGATTTAGAAGAGCTCTAGCAAATTCACTCATAATAGAACTAAATATTCATGTTAACAACAATAACAGTGATAACCACAATTTAGTATTCATAGTATTAATGCAAAATTTCAGTTGCCAATCACTTTAAAAATACACTATTATGTAAAATTATGTAAAATTATTTTAATGTATGTAGGGGGATAACGCCTAAAACGACCTCCTCTACCACTATCTGTTATTAATCCACATACATCTATTTTATAGGTATGCTATATTATGTATACAAAACGTGATTCTTCCATTCAGGTCACGTTACTGAATATATGTATTTAACTTGAAATTACGAATGCAATGCCTCGTTCTATTTTCCCTACTTTGCTGTCCGGAGCAAATTAAACTCACTTTGAACAGTGTGGAACATATTATTTTTACATTCTCCAGCAGGTATTACTCGAAAGAGCATTGAGGCGCATTGACCTTCAGGTGATTAGCGCTGCGATCGTCTCTTATCGGGTCTTATCTGGTGGACTAGAAGAGTGCAATATTAGTAAGTTGATGTTCAGTAAGTTATGACACACAAATAGAGCGATTGGAAGCTGCGTGTGTCTATGTTTTCTCGCGCCGGCCGATGTATGACACATTACTGTCCAGAAGACATAATTATATCTGAACAGAGTATATATATACTGGTCTCACAGTGTATGTGCGATAGGCTGAGGCAAACATCTCTGTGTTGTAACTTTTTTCCGATACGCCTTTTCGCTTTGCCATGTAGTACATATTAAGTTATACCAAAAATTAAGTACAGAGAACTCAGAGGAAATGCATGTTTTGCGGTTCCCTGAATATTTTTTTTTAATAAGACCGTGATTTGATGTGTGTGTGTGCAGTGAAAAACATAACTCAAAAACGAAATATTGTTTAAATAACAAATTCAGCATCAACTTTTAAGGATACGACATGAAGTTGCTCAAGAAAGTCTCCCAAAATCTCCCAGGTATTCCTTAAAGAAGCATTTATCCAAAATCTTTATTTTCTCAAAAAAGGCTAACAATTTTGATTAAAATATATGTTTAAGGTATTTTCATAACAAATGAAATGTTTATCTTGATTTTCTGAAAATTTCAACGGAAGACCTCTTTATTCTGTATCTTCGAATAGCTGGTGCACCGCAAGAAATAGACAAAACCTTACTGCATGCTATTGTGTTGTGGGTTCGTAGAATTAAAAGTCCAATTTGCCGAAATTCTAAATGTTCTTTATTTGCGTAGAAATACAACCCGTAGCAGCAAAATTACATCACATATCACAACACAATCTTCCAAGGTCGATGACAATAACAAACAGCGTCCAGTTTACAACTCTCAGCTGTTCTCTGCTTATCTCTCGGGACTCACTCACGTTTCACTACTCATCACTTCCTTAAATACCTCATTCATAATTCGAGACTGTTCTGCACAATCACTAGATGTTTCTGGAATAAACAAGGCATCTAATGACGTAATCAGAATATTCTATCACTTTCCAGAAGTGTAAAACCCTATCTGGGCCGGCAAGTCACTTATCGCAAACGCTATGTTTATCTGCTTATGCAAGCTCGTTATCTACGTGAAACCTATCCGTCTGTTGTCTATATATATATATATATATATATATATATATATATATAGCTATATTGCACTGTTTAACTTTCTGTTCAAAGTAAGTTAAGATCACGGATATAGTGAAATTATTCTGAGCATGTTTAGCATAACAATATGCTGGAAGCCATTTTTTTAAATATTTGTCATACCGGGCGATAAATGGATAAAATGGCGAAGGAATGCACAGATGAGCCCAGGGTCCATAGAGACATTTACCTCTCAGTATAAGGGAAAACCTTGAGAAAAAAACTCATTCAGATAAGTTATCCTGAACGAGATTCAAACTCGAAACCTCTTGAATGTGAGGCAGTTATGCAGTCACATAAGCTAAGAGGCCGGGCTAATGAAGCTATTAAGCACTATTTTATAATTCTTTCTAGGTTTTTCGGGTAGTAGTTCTAATTTTATGGTTTTAGCGGCTGATGTAATTTAACTTGGTCCCTTCATTTCATTTTCTTCAAAATTCATATTTACCGCCATTTAAACTACGTTATACCAGATAGACGAATAACGTGTTAGATCAAAGAAAGCAGAAGGCTGCCAGTATGACGTATAGTTGAAGTCTACAACGAAATGCAATACAATGAAGTATGACGATTTTATTGTGATCAGTGCCTCGAGATTTAATCATGTAGACAGGCATAATGAGAAACAAAACCCAATCAAATCGAGTCGAATTATATTAAACCTGTTCAAATAAAAAGCGAAATTGACATGTGGTTGGACCTGAAATCAAAGTTAGTCACAGTGTAGTGGTATAAAAATTTATTAATCGCACTAGTTAAATAATTTGAAGCTTGTGGCAATATATTAAAAGTTACAGTTTAATGAAATGCTGTCTAAAATCGAGTTAATGAGTTACACTCCCACGGCCTCTCTGTGTCGTCTATCGCTTACATTACGAGAAAGTATTTTTCTTTCATTTTATTAGAGCTGAACTTGGGCTGAAATAGTTACATTACACATTTAGTTACAGTACTCATGGAATAGTGACAGCCAGATGTTGAAGGATTATGAACCTTTAAATTTCAAATTCTTTCCATGCAATCGCTAAGATACCACTGGATATCGAAAGCACTTTAAGTAATAATTCAAACAATAATAGATATCTCAGAACGGGTTTGATGCAGTAAAAAGATTTTTAAATTAATTGCGAGTTTGAAAGAGGTTTAAATTATTTATGTAATACCTCTTCATCTATCACTTAACTGTACCAGTTATACAAGGTTCTAGAAAATCCTTTCCTAATGAAGAGGAATCCGCAGCCTATTTCCAGGTCCTGCAAGATACAAGTTTTATTTCTCATGTAAATATCTGTAATACGTAGCAGGTATTTAATTCAAAATAAAAAAGTGAATACCGAGATCTCATAGGAATTACACGATTTGAATCCCTGTAAATAAATCATTAAGAGGCAGTTTAGGAACATGGTACGCACGCGCGATTCTTCTCAAAATGAGAATGCCAAGCTAGAATTTAAATTCTGTATCTTCCTGCGTTAGGACATGAATTTAAGAAAATTTGTCGCACCAAACCATCCCATCATTTTTTATCTAATATTATTATTTCTATAATGACACTTAATACTTTTAAAATTCTTTATTTTTAACATATATTCATGATTTTAGTTAATTGGTGGAATTTAATCATTTCTCCACTCTAGCCGTATATAGGCTAAGATATTTGATGGATAGAGTCAACATGAAAAATTCAATGCCATGGCCGGGATTTGAACCACGGATCTCCTGGTTTACGTCCAGTCGCTCTTAACCTTTGAGTTACCATGGCCAACGTGCCGTGCTGACATTAAATTCTGCAGTTGACTCATATATTTTCCCGGTAGACCACTAAAACCAGGAGATCCGTGGTTCAAATCCCGGCCATGGCATTGAATTTTTCATGTTGACTCTATGTATCATGAGATATTCAATGTACCTCATGAACTTTTGGGGGGGGGGGGAAATTAGTCTATGGATTACTTTTAAATAACCGAAAAATCTTACAACACAGAAAATTGTAGATCACGTTGAAGCACACAACTTAATAGGAACAAATTTAACTTCATTATTTGTTATATTTTGGCTTATGCACAGTTAAATATATTTATGTACCCTGTATATTAACACTTATACCTCCTTTGTATTGATTTTTAACACTAAATGTTAGTAATGAATTTGAAATGGTTAACATTAAATATAGCTGTGCTGTTTATAAACAATAAGGTTAATAGAAATTCATTAATCATAAAGCAAATAACTTGATCTTAATGACTCATGAATTAATTAATTGTAAAATATTTCTATAATGAAGAAGGATACAGTTTACTTTGAACTTCATTTAAATGACTACATTACAAAGTAAAAAATGAGGTTGTAAATATTGAAAGGTATAATATATCTAAGTTTTTTTAAAAACTTTACAGTGTTTAAAGAAAAGAACAGCATTGAAGGCGTGACACAGATTAAAAACTCTGCAGACTGCTATAACATTGAATTGCTCGTGCTAAAATATGTACTTCGTTAACAAGCATGCCTTCTTTGCTTCATTCCGTTAGGCGTTTTTCTACTTAGAGTGAAAATATTAAGAAGCTAGACCTGCTGTTTGATCCCCGTTAGTAAGGAACAACCTTTCATATCTTCCTCATATTCTGCTCCTGTCTTGCGGAATATGCTTGGCGTTGCTGGTATTTGGACTTCAGAAGGGTCAGAGAAATTCCAGGAACTTCGATGTACAGGCAGCACTCCATACCAACCCCTAGGGATGGAAAGATATCGTCTTCCACCATCCTGAACGCGGCTTTATCCTGCAGAAGGTTCCATTACCCTTGTACCTTGTCTGCCAATGAACGTATCAATATAAAGCTATAGAGACAAAATATTTACACATTACGCTTTGCTGTCAGTATAACAAGGAAACACTAATCTAAAGTGACTGCTAAAGCTTTGCTATTTTTAAATTGAGAAGTTCCAAAACGTATTACCGGCGAAATCTCGGTATCCCAATTTTGGATGGAATACAATAGTTTCTCTGCTTCACCTAATACAGAAAGTTTGATGATTAAACCCAACGGTTGGAAATATTTTACAACCTACATCCGCCCTGCAGATTTTCAATGGTGAAGGAATTCGCTACCCACTCACAGCTTTTGTCTCTTTATATGACAATTCTTATAACACTGGGTACTCATAATCTTATAATGGCCCTACTCTCCAGTAAGATATACGAAATAGAAACCAAATAGATGGTAAAAGTCGATTACGAATCTGAAGGGTTCACGATGATGTATGCAAACCACAGAACAGAAGTTCATAGATCATTGAGGTCCACTTTGAATTAAATCAACAGCAATAAGAATGTGGTGTACAAATTCGACTGTGTGTATTAGAAAAGGACTTACAGATAGCATTCCATTAACAATCTCGAAATTAAGATAAAGCTAAATTAAAATGACGCTATAAAAGAAAGGAAAGGTTAGCCCGCCTCGGTAGCGTAGATGGTAAGGTGTCTGCCTCACGTTCAAGAGGTCCCGAGTTCGAATCTGGGTCAGGTGAGTTACGTGGATAAAGTTTTCACGGGGTTTTCCTTTATCCTGATAGACGAATATCGGGTAATTCTAAGCTCCATGGACCCCGAACTCATTTGAGTATCATTTCACCCATTTCATTCATCGTCCGATATGACTTTACATTGGAGGACGTAAATGGCAAAAAGCAGGGGGGGGGAAAAAAAGCAGGTTTGTTTGAGACTTTAAACATTTTAGATGACAAATGCTGCCGAAGACCTACGCACCTATAACACCAGCTGCCGTTGTGCAATATTGTGACTTGCGGGTTCGTAGAAAAGTTGCAGAAATTTAAAATGCTCTTTACTTCCGTAGAAACACACTTTGGTCAAAGCTTACAGTAGCAGAATTACGTAACATACACAAATACAATCTTCTAAGGTCATTGACCACAAACAAAAGCGTTCATTTTCAAAACAATTGCAGGCACACGATACTGAGTTCCGATTACACTTTCATTTCGACTCCGTTTACGACTGTCACTTGGCGAGTCGCGGCTTCCTTAAATGCCTCTACTCATATTACTAGACATTTCTGGAATCTTCTGTAACAAACAAGAAATCGAAACTTCCAGTCAGCTATCAGTCTCTTTATCTGCTTCGGCAAGCTAACGAGTATCATGGCCCTACCATTAAGCAGATACATAAAGTGACCTGCCTTCTCAGGACTACATGATGAAGCAATATTTGAGTATGAAGACCTTCTCTCATTGAAGGGTTGAAAGGCTGTTAAAGGTTTCGATCACATTAGATCAGTAATCAGAAGAAAAAAAGTGTTTCTCTTTTTCTGTATTCATTTATATGTTAAAGCGTAAAATGTCAACCATCTAGAAGGCGCGAGTCTCAGGGCGCCCTTCCGATTGACGCATACTTTGGCCTTCGTACATAGCAAACGATAGGATTCGAGCCTTTCAAATTGTCCAGCAATTTACATTTTCATCTTCGCATTGTCCATAAAATTAGAAAATAGTCAAAGAAAATACCCACGAATATATTACATGTACGATAACCACATTATATATTTTACTTCATGCTGTAACTTTTAGTTTGGTGTCCATCTGAGTGTACGGTCAGAACCTCATGGAAAATGGAGATTAAACTAATCAGAAGTTTAAGTATTTGAAGAATTGTGAGATATGAATGGCGGTACAATTCTCACACGTATTTAAAATTGCTCCGATGTTTCATTGCTTTTTGTTCTTTATTTTTTTATTTTTTTTACAACTTCTTGGGTTTTAGCGCCGAAATGTCTTTCACAAATTTCCATACACAAGCGTTGAAAGTCTTCAATTATAATGCACCTATATGTTATACGGCAAAGGAAGGCTATCTGGTTTCAGAAATATTTATATGAACTCTCCAAGTAAATAAATAAAAGGTCTTCTGACGCTTTGATTTCAGCATGGCATCTCTTTCTTCACCCCATCTTAGCCATTTGATGCTTTTCTTCTTGAGAGAGGAACAACGGCGTGGGAAGAGTGTAATTCACTTAATTGCATGTCTCGATCTAAAAGGCGGAAGTTAGACGCGTGTTTTGACTTCCGAAATCAATCTTGGATCCTAAGGCAGTCCTCCTTAACTTGTTAGCTCTAGTTTATAAAACAAGCCACCTAGTAAGTTTTATTTTTATTAGATTGAAGCATTTCGTTTACGAATCGGGTGCCATTTTATTTCTCCACCAACCTACGCATAATAGGTCGGAGGGTAATCTAATAAAATAATTCGACATCGAGATTTCAACCGAATTAAATGTCTTCATATCCGCCAAATTCTAAAACAAGTATTTTTGTCCAACTGTCTGCATGGACGTGTTGTTGTCAACAGCGTAGCTCAAAACTCTGATCAATACCAAACTAAATATTAAAGTTCAGCTCTTCCAAAGATGTGACACGAATATTTTAAAGAAAATCCCCAGGTTAATGTTAATCTCTACGAAGCATTTTTCTTATCTTTTATTTCCTTAAAAATAATTAGAGGATTTTCATAACACGAACATCCTTACGTTATCTGCATGGCTAATAAACTGCATAATCTTGAAGTTTTTTACAATAACTAGTAGTACGAGGGCTGTTCAATAAAGAATGATCATAAATTTTTATGGTCATAATTTTTCGCACTAAAATTCAAACTTATTATATTCTGTTAGCTTAACGTAAAACAAACACGCCGTAGTAGTTTCATTGTTGGTACTCCCGGTTCCCGCTTGTGAGAACCAGGCAAGTTCAGACATCTTCAGTAGCACCTACAGCTGCAATGGAGGTAACACGCGAGGAACAATATGCGTCTTTGAAATTCTGCTTTCGTCTCAACAAATCTTCAGGAGGCATATGGAGCGTCTGTTCTTCCCTACAGCACAGCTCGAAGGTGGTTTAAAACGATTAAAGAGGGGAGACAATCAATTTCAAAGGAAGTTGGACTCGGTGCTACAGTTACTGCTCTTACGGCAGAAAACATCAACACTGACACTGTCACTGTAAGAGAGGATCGACGAATTACCTTAAGATCACTTTCTGAAATACTAAACATTTCATTGGGTGCCACCTACACTTGGTGACAGAAACATTACACATGACACACTTTGTGCGTGATGGGTTCAAAGACTGTTGATTCCCGAATAAAAGAACATTGGCATGCAGGTATGCATGCAGTTAAAGTTGATGTTAGAGGAAGATCCGGAGTTTCTTCCAAACGTAATCACAGCTGATGAAACTTGGCTACATCATTTTGATCCTCAGAGCAAACAGCAAAGCTCACTGTGGAAATCTCCATCACCAACCCCCCCCCCCCCAAAAAAAAGTAAAAGTGGTTGCTTCTGCTGGGAAAGTTATGGTCATCTCATTCTTTGAGATTTATGGAATGGTTTATCAGCTTGTACCTGCACACACATCAGTAACTGGACAATACTACAGGGATACCCTGAAAACATTGCAAGTCCATATCAGGCGCAAAAGACCACATTTCCGTAAACCGGGCTGGATGCTGCACCACGATAATGCGCGGCTGAATATTGCCAATGTTGTTGCTGAATATGTTGCAAAAATCAACGTGAAGTGCATCCATCACCCTTCCTATACTCAGGAGTTAGTCAATGTGACATTTTTCTATTCCTTAACTTGAAGAAACGCCTTCGTAGGAGGCATTATCGATTATCAGAAGCAGTGGTGAAGGCTGCGGAGGCGATTTTGAAGGATCTCTCATAAAATGGTTTCTAGAATGGTTTTGAATAACTGGCAGAAACGCTGGGACAAGTGCATCGCATTCAGGGGAGACTATTTTGAGAAGGACCATCAAAACTATGACTATGAGTAAAGGTACGTTGTAAAAAAAAAATCATTCTTTATTGAACAGCCCTCGTATTATCTTCACTTGATTCAATTTTGTATAATTGGTAAACTTTTCAGATAGGCAACATCTTAGTAGGAAATTTAGAGTGTCGTTAAAACACAAAATATCATGTGATATTAACCCTTTCCAGCCCGGATATTCATTTCAATTTGCCAACACTTTATACATCTTTAAAGTGCTAAGAGGTACTCTTTCACTCTCTCCTTTCTTTCCTTCTTTTTCTGTCTGTCTTTCTTTCTTATTTCCTTTCTTTCTTTCTTTCTTTCTTTCTTTCTTTCTTTCTTTCTTTCTTTCTTTCTTTCTTTCTTTCTTTCTCTCTTATGATAACATGCAAATAAAAAAGTTAGTGTGTAAATGGCGTCCATCTTTTAAATGATTTGTCTATCACTTCAGATTCTTGTGTTTTTCTTCTAGCCGCAACGAAATGTGAATTGATGTTTGTCAGGATTAACATGAAAGAGAATACGAATAAACGTTCATAAGAATAATACGAAGAAGATATATAAAAGTGAACTGAATAGCTTTTGTTTAGAGCAGACGTATCATGCACATGATGGCTGGTTAGCTTCCTTGTCATCGCTTCTGCCCCTTTTAGTTCTCTCGGGAACAGCAGCGGAATAAAGGCTCCAGGGGTTTAAGAGGCACTGAGTAATCGAATCCAGTCTTCTGTGTACACAATGTCTGGGGAAGTTATACCTAAAGCTAACATCGCATTTGATGTGAAATGGTCAATCTTCTTTCCTTGCCAGAAAGAAGAGAAGAACGTTTAATTTGCAAAACGTTTGCTTGCAAATAAATATCAACAGCAACGGCATCTTGAACATCTTTACCGCACAAAGAAATACACTCAATCCAGAGTCATGGAAGGAATAAATTGCTTTGAAGGCAACAAGTAAATACGTTTTGTTTACTTGTGTTTAGCTAATATATTTCTAGTTGCTGACGTCTTGTAATAAAAGCTACTCGGTTGCTGGAACTCCAGGCAAAAGATGAAATATTTACAGCTGGAACGCATTTATTTACATTTTTACAACTCTAACATGCGATTAAAACAAGAATATAAAGATAGAGTTATCATAGTTCATTACAGAACATTGCATTCATCTCACTCTTTCATGAAATTTTATTAATTTACAACCGACAGAATGCCAATACTCGAAAGTCCATACAGACATTAACAGCATTCTCCAATCCCCAGCAAGTTTCAGCAAAGATAGACGCCTTTTGATACCAAATGAGAATTACGAAGTTTTGCGAGCCTAGTTACCAAGAAATGTCGTCAGTATAGCGGGTTTGTCTAGCGTTCCAACAATTCATTTAGCTTTTAACAATGCCATTATTTTTATAGTTATTTACCAGGGGAAGACAGGTAGTGGCGGTGTGACGTCAGCTCCGTCAGCTCTAACCGCCAAATATGCTCCCGAACAAAAGGCAGGTTAGCGTGTGACGTCACCGCGCTGATTTCCGCTGCCCAAGAGGAAGGAAATAGTTTTGATTTGTTGGGGTTCCGACAGCATAGGAAAGAAAGGAAACGTATCGGTTATTTATAATATGTACAACCTACATCTTGGGTGTTGTAATATTAATGCTCACTGCGTTAATTACAAAATTAATCACAGTTTATAAAAAATTACATTTTGGCTCTATGCTATGAGAAAACATATAAAACTTAAACACATAGTTTATCTGAAGGTCAGGCATGTTATAAAGTAAATAAAATAAAACAAAGTTATTTCCACTACAAATTAGAGGAGACCCACTCAGAACAGAATTACGTAGATATTTTCCAAAACTTTGTTTCGTTTTTTTTTTCTTTAACTAGTTTATCAATGTCAGGGTCTCGGAAATTTGTAATCGAAGGCTGCATGTTAGATTGTGATCCGGCAAGGTACTTCGAGGTTTGGACTTAGCTAATTTCATAACAGAAAAAACAAATTGTTCGCACACATATGTCGAACCAAACATACACAATGTCCGTGCGGCAAGTGAATACAACCTCGGAAATCAGGTTTGGGGGACATTGTTGTAAAAATCAGTCAAGTCTTTCTTGTGTGTATATTTGTCCTTCGATAAATCGTCACATTGTAAATTTAATAGTTCTATTTGGTACCTGACAGCTACATTGTTGAGTGCACTACACCTGACTGAACCCTCAGATTCTGTACTCACAGAGCCATTTATATAGGCAATTTTATACTACACGGCTCTTGCCTGACGTCACACGCGCTGAAGGCGTCACTTGCGACTGAAATACATCAAAATCTCGAAGCTGTCTATCTCTGTTATATTCTATTAATTCTTTTAGCCCACAACTGCCGTGTTGTCCAGTTTACTTTGTTACAATAGACAGATCAGGGTACCCTTTTATTATATTATGTAGGAGTACTTATTTAAAAGCGTTGTGTCATGTAACACTATCACCGCATACTACGAAAAATGTAAACTTTTCCGTTTTTCGATACCATGGTACTTTAAGCGAGATTATTGGGAAGGAAACTTTCTAGACCTAGTTTAGGCTACCTTCCCAATATTTGCCACCTACGAGCACCAAGTGAGGAGGTGGGGGGAGGAAAGAAAAAGAACTGGGAAAACTGTCCTGGCTGCATTTCAACAGAGGACCTACCACTTACGACTGTGCTTTAACAAGCTCGGCTAGATGTGGCGGTATCCGTAATGCTTTGTGTACCAGTGATTAGGGTGGCGGTGTTTTAACGTCGAGGTACCGCGTTACAACATAGACTTCCATGCATGTATGCATAGATCACAATTCCTAACCAATTAATTTTTGTATGATCCCTGCACCTTGGATACACAAAAACATTGCCCGCGTACATTATGAAGAAGTGAACAGAAATTCGAAACAACGTTTTACATTAAAATGTGAAACACTATACAGAGCGTTCCCGAATGGTCGTCCACTTTGTACAAATAGACATCCCACATGCCAATGTTAAGATGGCAAAGACCTCTCCTCGACTTTAGTATCATTACATTAAGTAGGATTACTTCCTTCCACTTTATTTCTACTATGTATAAGCTTTCTCATATTCCTAACAATGTCACCGCGCACGATACGTTGGGTTTCATTAAAGTACATGCTTATTCCTTCAGCGTAATGTTTATAAACCTGAATATTTATTAATTTAAAAGTCCATAACATCTACAGTAATTAATAATAATAATAATAATAATAATAATAATAATAATAATAATAATAATAATAATAATAATAATAATAATAATAATAATAATAATAATAATAATAATAATAATAATAATAATAATAATAATAATAATAATAATAATAATAATAATAATAATAATAATAATAATCCACAGCGTATAAGCACAAGACTCCAGCCTGGACCACCAACCCAACTACCAACTACCCAACTACTACTTCTTCAACCTATGGGTCTTTCGACCTTTTCCGTCCTCCCTTCAGCATATTATTATACCATTTTTATGCTCCTCTTACTTGCCGGTATTCTCTAAATATATTTTTCAATAAAACTTTTCGTATATATTTCTCTTTCATCATTAATACATGCTGGTACCATTTAAATTTATTTCTGTTGAACATTTAGCTTTTGTGAGTTTTATAATTTCTTTTTCTCATCTTAATCCTAAGTATTGCTAAATGAAAAATCATTGCGCTGTTTCTTTTATTTTCTATCTGTCCAATTTTCAATTCATGTTTTGGCGTCGGTACTGTCATTATTGCTTAGAATTTCATTTGGTCTCATTCTTTAACATTCTCTTTATTGTTCTATTTATTATCATAATCTGTTTATTTTTACATAGGGCTCTTCATTTTTAGTGTATGATCTATACCATTAACATCTATACCATTAAAACCGGATTGTATTTGGGTGTTGAAAGCTTTAATTTCTATATGTTTATGACTCGTACCTTTCAGATTACTGACACTTTACTGTACACATCTTCCGTTTCTTCGAATATAACCTGATCGTCAGAGAGTTGGATGGTTTTCAGCAGGCATCTATTTATTAAAATATTACAATTAAAATACTTTTCTTCATCATGTAGAGCTTAAGCCACTGCTGCATTCAAAGAGCCTTCTATGGCTAACATAATGAGACAGCTAATACCTGCTGTTAGAATGCAACACCAACACAATTTTAGTAACTTTACTCCCATCTAACTTGTACTGTATTTAAACAAGAACAAAGTTTCGTAAAACACATAAACTGCTCTTCCTACACCAAGTTACCACAAGGCGACAATCCGAAAGGATCATACTTTTTCAAACACATAATACAAATATATCAAGAAAGATTCAACTGCCCTGCTCCATTAACCAGCCCTGAATATTGGCAAACTAAGCTGGGCATAGATGTGTATTCTTATTCTGTTACACACCCAATGCAGGGCTTCATTTGGCACAGAGCTGAACTGTCAATAATGATAGATGAGCGCATGCGATGAAGCTGTGATAGGTTGGGTGTATAAAGCCTGCAACCACAATAAAAAATCTGCGTGCAAATCTTCACCGTCACGGTTCTTATTAGGTATCTATATAGTGCGCAGGTGTTTCTTTCTATTCTGACTTAAAATCCCATTACATTTCTTAGCTACTTATGAAATCGTTTAAGGACTGGCTTCATAGGTCATTCGGTAGATTAATTGTCTGCTTTGCGAGGAGTTTTGTGTTCAATTCCCAAAGGATTGGGGATTTTCTCTGGTCAGGATTATTCTCTATTCTCCCCAGAGCCTGGAAGTATAAATTAAAGTGTGAATATGTGTACTTAGTATACCAAACTCAAAGAAAAGAAAGGAAGAAAATCACTATATAAAAATTACATGTGTTCCAAAGACAGAAGTGTTCCAAAGATCGGTCGCCGATACAACTACTGAAGTTACAGGAGGGATTCAAATAGATAATTAAGAAAATCACTAAGGTCTTTAAACCCTCTTTTATTCTATATGCGTGAACGTTTCAATTAATTAAAGTATATTTACTTGTTTTCTTATTTTTTTTCATTTCTGATTTGAAATTATTTCCAACATTTGTTTATTCTCCCATAACAATCTCAACTCTTCTTCAAATTTTTGCTTTATCTTTTCCTTCTTTCTTTCTCCTTGTAAGGGGAATCCAGCATTCATTCTAATTAATTAAAATGTGTATATCTTATAAGTTTTATTTTTGAAATTCTGCTTTTATTTTTAAACGCATCTACATCCGTATAGCTCCTAATACTTCGCATATATTGCTAATGAGAGGCACGTTAATTGTGTTATTCGTTATATCTGTTGTAGATTATCCCAGTTTTGGATTGTATTGCCTTTTACGTATATAGTATTATTCTTATTTTACTCCCTAGTATTAATATAACATACCCTACACACTTGTAGAAGGTTAAATATACTTACATTTACATTTATCTTTCATTAAAATTTAGTCGTCAACTAACATAACCAAACTTATTTTTACTGCCTCTAATACGTACCCACGTTAAGTACATGGACACAAGAAGGACTATATTCCTCAGAAATTGGATCTAGAGCTTTCACAGAAAATACGTTTTGCGATACCTGTACCTAACAACATAAAATATAAAAATAAGGTTTTGTCTGAATCTATTGCACAGGAGATGTGAAAATAACACCGACGGGTAGAAATATCATCTTACCTTTTAGTTAGAATTAAAATAGTAATGTTCCTTTCTAAACAAACATTGCACAAGCTGAATAAGTCATAATTACTGTTTCGTTTTTCCATTAAGTTTCAATAAGTCATTGTATTTTATTACGTGCAATGAATAGCTATTTCATTTTGTAAAATCCTACAGCTGTTCCCAATAGACAGTATTGTCACCCGAGCGTCGGAACACCCTATAGAGTGGGCAAGCAGGAGACGGTCGGCGTTCGCCCCGCCCCCTCGTTTGTCTTATAGCGTTAAGGAGGGATGGCTGGGACAAAAAACATCACTGCGCCGTCTCTTTCTGTTCCACCTGTGTTTTCGAGCTTACGGGATATTTCATCTAATCGAGAACCTTCCAGATCGGCAAGCGGACCCTATATAAGCAACACATCGTGCAAGAGGAGTCAGTCAGTCAGTGCTTGACGAGCTAGCGGACGGACAAGAAGACTGCGTGCGTGCAACGGAAGAATTTACGTAATTGTGAGCGTACAGTGGAACTTTAACGGACGAACTGGTGAACTGAAATTGTGTGCATTACGTAATTCTGTGTAATTGGCAAGTGTTAAACTGTAAGTCGGTGGAAATAAAGAACATTGTTGAGTTTGTGTAATTGGACTTTTTATTTCACGAACCCACAAAGTCACAGTATTCATTTTTTCTGTTTGTGGCAATCTAGGAATGCTACATTTTCAGGGTATATTCTTACCTTTTCTGTATTATATATTTATGGGCTCTAATCTATAGGTACATATACTATATGACGGCTAATATGTAGTGACAATGGCCTGACCGCGGATTTGTGTTTTATAAATTCTTTGTTTATTCGGAAACGCTGGATTCTGTTTAATAACTCCTTTTCAGTTACTGGGAAACCAAAACCACATTTGCATCACTTTCTTTGCTTACACCAATGACAGATGTTTTCCCCAGCTTCTAAACAATACTTCCTGTTAATTATGGATTTTAATAGACGTTCGCGTTCGTCTAATTTTAGTATTAAGATAACTGATGTATGAGTTTTTAAACACAATATCTTGTTGAAATATACACCGCTTTACAACGAGATGCCTTTAGTTACTTGCAAACTGTTCTGAAGAAATATTACATTTCATTGAGCAAACGTAAAGCAGGAGTACAAAAATTGTGTGTTTGGACGATCCTTTAAAATATACAGTCCAGAAAAAATATAATAGGCTGGCCCCATAGTTAATAGGAGAAAGCACCTAGTTCCGATTTCCGGCTGCGGTGGCAATTTTACTCTAACCAACATTTATTCCCTATTCTCTACACTTCTACAGTCTGCATGTGTGAATGTGAGTCATAAAGTGTGGGTGTTAATCTGTATAAAACACAAATAAATTCAATGACAATCACTACAGGATGTCTTGAAAAATGTATAGCAAAACCTTTAGTTTTATGACATTAAATTAAAAGAGAAGTATGTCCTTATATTTAGTTTCTTGTATGGTGCCTGATTTTAGTGCACTGTTTTAAAATTTGCGAGCTTTTAAGTTGCTACTTATTCCATCATAGTGACATTTTTAAGTTTAAATTGTCTTATTTTAAATTATGGGAAGGTTCTAAGGAAGGAAACTGAAAGGACTTTCTGTTATTTTAATGTGATGAAACCGAATCTCACAAAGGGAAACAGGTAACACGCAAACTCTCGCGTGACAAGATGAGACAGTACTGGGGAAAGCGTTGCTACTCGCTATGGTAAATATTTAAAACAAGTGAAGTGTTACCTTCCGCAAGCAGAGTCACGTCTGTTCTTCCCATGACACTCAACCACATTATTGTATCCACTGTGACAACCAGATTTCTTCTAAGAAGAACGAAAGTGCTAAGAAAACGCTTACTTAGAGTAAAAATCCGTTGCAAGTTAAGAAAAGATGTGTAAGAGTTAGGATAGCAGTATTCTTCATAAGCAATGCTTATTGTACTTAGAATTTTATATCGAACAGAAATGTTGCACTAACGGTCGAAAAAAAAAAAAAAAAACAACAATCTACTTATTTAAAAAAATTAACATTGGCAACTTATAATATGGTGTTTGGTAAAACAATTGAAAATGATGTTGAATCAAGCAAAGTGACTTAAACAACTACACAACTTCATAGAATACAATTTTAGAGATTATAAAAGCACTTCTTCATGTCCGTAAAATCACATATATAAACTGTGATATGATTTACGGAAATATTGCTCCAAACTTAGATTCTTTTAGGCTAAAAGTTAATCGTACAACTCTAAAGTTTAAACATTTGCAACTAATACTTATCCTATTAATAGCTCTCGAAAGAAAAATAAATGTTTAAGCTATAATGGACTGTTAGATTCCATTCTAAAAACACATAGCCATAGCCGGCTTCAAATAAATGAATCTTCGGGTCTCTATGCTTATTTATCTTTCAGGATATCCGAACCTATCATCTAATTCATGGTTTCTGCTACATCTCCGACACCATCTCAATTATTCGAGAACCCTTCTGCTAAATGCAGATTTGTAACGCTGCGAGATGAGTAGGTACTCTTAATTTCCGCTTTCTAGCTTACCACATAATGTGAATGATATACTGATTCAATATATAAAACGTTCAATATCAAGGATGAAATCGAATTATGGTTTTCCTGATTTCCAAGTCCATACTGACGACAGATTTGAACGCCCATTGAATATCTTCGGTTTGATATTATAACCGATCTCAATTTATCTGGGATCACGTATAGGGGAACAATGATAGCTCAAAGATACATCCTCGCCACGGAAGTCAATCTCTCTTTAATGTAATTTAATATCCCAAACTTAACTGTGCAACATATTAAAGAACAGTATATTTAAATCCAATCTGTGGCATAGTTTAGAAGTATGAAAACAATTGCGAGCCGCTTTTAACGTACAATATCCTGAGAGAATTGACACAACCTTGAAGTTTTACAGGAGGTATATCACACCAGAGGTTCAGTTGTGGGTTTACAACTGTTCATGGCGAGACTCGCAAAACTACTAAAATTGACAATTGTAGCTTTCTTTCAGTATTATCTACTAATTACAGTTCCCCTTTAATTTGTGTATACTACGTAACTGCGCACAAAATGTTTATAAGAAAATGAAAAAGAAAGGTACAAAGAAACAAACAAATTATCTCATATGCATATACCTTCTGTCCATTATAAATTCCCAAGCATACCTTATATAGCATTCTTACATTAAAAATGAAAAAAATATATACTTTATATTACACACCATAAGTGGCATATAAAATGGCACATTTTTTCCCCTCCTTTTGTCATCCAGACATAAATGTATTTTTCAGCCCGCCTCCTTAGCGTTGGAGTAGCGTGTTTACCTGACATTCGAGAGATTCCGACATTTTGATTAGGGTGAGTTATACGGATGTGGCCGTTTTTTCAGGGTTTTCCATTAGTCTGAGAGGCGAAGGTTGGGTAATTTTAAGGTCTTGGAATCCCGGACTCACTGAGCATCATTTCATTCATCAACCGATATTACACTGCAGGTTAAAGTGTCTTAAACTTAGAAAAACGTAATTCTTTTTTCCAGGACACATACATTTTTTTTCTTCAATAGTATTGGCATCCTATATTTGATCGCGCAATAACAATCTATTTTCAATTAATAGCACATCCCAAGTATTTGATGTCCTCTTGGCTCACACCGTCATATGGAATTCCATTAGATATGTCCTGAAAAATGTTTATTGTCCTTTTGGACTATGACCTTTATCTCTTCCGCAGAAGTTCCACATTGTCAACAAACTTTATTTTACTCCTCCTATTACACCTCTCCCGTATATTTGAAATCGAATCTTCGCCTAAATGTCCAAGTAAAAGAAGAATCCGGTGTATCATAGAGATAAGACGCTAATATAAATGCTCATTTAACACAATGGTTAATTACTAAATATTCAGTAATTCAAACACAATTTTATGCTGCATATAAATAAAACACATTTATACTGGACATTTTGCCTGTTTTGTCAATAAGCAGAATATGTTATTATTTTACAAATTATTTTACACGTTTTACATTTATAATTTATAAATATGCTTTTATTTTATTATATGTTCACATATGATTTACAAATGCAATAGTTACAAATATCACGTGATATACAACAGCGATATAGAGACAGATTAGCACCTAACGGCAGGGACCCTTAACCCTTCGACCCTTAAGCGGATCTTTTGTTGGTACACCCCCGGGAGTAACGGAAGAGATAAAGGAGCCGAGGAGAGTATTAGCTGCAGGAACGGACAGCGTAATCGACAGAGACACGCTGAGTTCCCTAACACCTACCGGCTTGACCACCTGGTTGACACGCGCTCGGTGGTAACCCACCCGAACCGCCGGAGAGTAGCTCCGAGTTCTACAGCAGGAACTGGAGAAAACTTGGCTTGGCAGTGGAGACTCAAACGATCACCATTTGGCCGAGTTGAGAAAAAGTTAAAAATTGCAAGCCTTTGCCCAGTACTCCGACATGCAGTTCTGGAGTCATAATGAAACACGAACGAGGAAGATGAAATGAGAGGAAATGGGCCGGAGGACAGCCGAGGCAAACATCGCTCCAGGATTCGCCTAACTGATCAGGGAAAAAACCCAGAGAAAACTCCATTGTCAGAGCGGGCGGCCACCAGGATCAAAACTGGGACCTCACGAATGTAAGCCTCGCACGTTATGCGAGTCATTTCGCTCCGTCACTTCGATGAAAACCCATCTTATCTGGTCTTACCGTTCCCTTGCGGTATTAAGGTGCTGAAGTTGTCGGAATTATTGACTAAAAATATGGTGGCTACACTTATACGTCATATTAAATTTAGTTTAGAATTTGTTGCTAATATTTCTTAACATTTATATAATGCAGCTACTAATCTAGGGAAAATAATGCTTCAAAATATTCAGCAGCTAATATTTTAGAAAATGATTTCCGAAAGTATTACTGCAGTCCGTAATCGTTCTCCGGTTGAAACTTTATTCAATTTGTCATTCAATTTAATTGGGTGTGAAATGTGCAGTGTTTAACGCCCGCTTTTACTACATACGGCACCGCAGGCGATGATACTGAGAATACATGAGATGAAGATGGAGCACCGGTGGAATGAGATGGCAGGGGAAACCGGAGATCCCGGAGAAAACCAGCCCCAGCGCCGTGTTGTCCACCACAAATCTCACTTTGCGGTCGCCTGGGATCGAACCCGGGCCGCCCTGGTGAGAGCCAAGCGGTCTAACCACTGAGCCACGGCGCGGCCGTTAATTGGGTGAAGGCCTTGTTTCCCTCTATCACGTCAAAAGTAAATGAGAAAGATAAATTAGATTGTAGAGGTGCATCCTAATCCTTCAATACTGTTGATGACTTAAATAATTAATACGGCTTCTCGATAGTTTTATATGGTGAGCTTACATTAAATTCCTTTTAATTTTTATTTTATATCAATTCATCTTAGAACTTTTGATACTGCACTATGATTAGCGTAGTAATTAATTATACATCCGCCAGCTGCACTTTAATGTAACTCACTGTAAAATTCAATACCTTTGTGTCTGAGTACATCTTGTAACACTACGAGGCATCAATTGTTGGGAGTACAACCATCGATTTTCCTCATAACTGATCTAAAATTAGCGCGAGTTTAGAGAAAACAAAAATGTTGGGCACGAGTCACTGTGATATGTCAGAAATTTTTACAACGGCGTGTGAAGTGAGTAATAAAATACTGCCACAAAAATTAAGAAACCTATATGAAAAATTATATCAATTCATGGATTGCAAAAGATCAAAATGCACACTTTACATGTGCATATTAAATTATCAAAATAGCAATTTATGAATGTGTAGAAATCTATAGTTCATATCATTGAAGCCTTCGCCCATGTTTTCTTTCGCCTGTTACAGGGTTGCTTTCCTATGTTTTGATTTTATGATTCTCTACGACGAAGAACGTAAACGATTTAGTTCCACAATTCTTCTAAATTCATAGCATCCCATGACCAAGGATTTGAATACCTTTCATAGGCCCAACAGTTTGGCGTGTTATCATCTTATTGGTCGAGTAAACGTCTACAGTGAATGGGGTGTTACGGCTGTGTTGGCTTTGCAGATGACACCATCGTTTTCAACCCTGCCATTGGAGACGCTGCCAGGCTCCATTCACTGCTGATATAAGAAAATGTGCTGGTGGCGGGGTGCAGGCGGCAATATCATAAAGCTGACACAACCATGCTTCTCGCTTCTAAGGCGTTCACCGGATTTACCCCATCCCTAACACCTGATTCTTTTTTTAACATTCCGGTTGCTGCAGAGGTCGATGATGAAATCTGGTTACCACAGCAACGGTGATCTCAAAATATTGTGAATAAAGCCGTTCCTTTCACGGAAGAGCTGCGCTATAAACCCTTCAAATGTTTATTTATACACATTGTAGACGTGGCTTCAAGACCTCTTTCTACTTTGTTCTGTGATTTTAGGATAGATAAATTATCTATTTCTGCAGTGAGGGTATATTATTCCTGCATTCTTAAGCTACGAATATATGGATGACAACATAATATTGGCAAACGTACATTATATACATCAATGCTATTTTTGTGTTCAATATAGCCAATAACCCTCGAGAGTAGACTTTTAGCTTACAAACGAACTGTCTCGTTACACAAAGCTTGACCACTGTACTATTAATAATAACGGAGCCCCAGGCTCTTTAATTAAATGCCTAAATCAATCTGTGTTTTTTAATTCCCTTTTGGAGTATTAATTTGATTAAATCTTGCTAGAACGCAGTTGGGCATGATGTAATAAAAGTTGTAAAAGAGCAACCTAATACTGAGGTAGGTAATTAACTAGACGTGGCACGTTTGTATGTTGCAGTTAGTTTGGCAACTCGGTGACACATGCCCTGTGACTCCCAGGTTATTCAGTCATATGCTTACCAATCCTTGAATGTTTTTCCTTATTTGGCCATCGAAGGGAATCTATTTTCTCTAGTGGTGCACATATACACGATACACAACACAATACAACCATGCCCGAGGTGGGACTCGAACCCACGACCCTCTGCGCGACGTAACGTTAGAGACACGCTCTAACGACCATAGCTACGAGGGCCGGTCTATTGAATGGTTTTCAGATGTATAAAATATCACGAGGTGGGGTACAAGTAAAGCAAATAATTTATGAATGAAGAATATTTTGGGCGATGTATTTTGTGACATAACCAGTCTCAGAATCCAAGACAACGGATACCCCTTTAAATTTAATATTACAAACAGCAAAGAAGTGCGCAAGTAAAACGTACAAATTCTTTAACAATGTGGAACGCAAATTTTAAAGGAAGGAATATCAGTACGACCAGGTTTCTAAACTGTCATAAAAAACAGAAACTTTAACACCTTACATTTTAATCAAATGTCTTGTTTCTCTGTAATGCTTGATCTTTTGCACGTGTCTGTAAACAGACACACACGCACGCACGCACGCATTTACACATATTACATTACATGTATACATGTATTATGATGAATTTATGATAAAGTCTAGTAATTTTTACATTTATACCAAATGTAAAAGATACTACCTAACTCGTTTTGAGAATTGCTACTTAGGAGCTGATATACTGATCCCAAGTCTTGGGTTCAAACCGATCCAGAACGATGGCTTTTAATTGTGCATCAATTTGCACATCCTTAAATTGTAAAAGGATCATTTGAAAAGGCGTAATGTCAATATTTACTGTCACTGAAAGATGTCTGACTGTCGTTATGACTATTACCCTACAGAAATCATGAACCTCTCAACCTTTTGTTCCGATAATTATTTATACACCGGCCGTAAAAGCCCCAGACTATGCATTATCGCAATACTCTTATCAGAGCAAAGCTATGGCATATACAGGGCGACACAAAAAAGGAGGAATGTTTGAAATACGTAGTGGCGGCCGTAAATTATTTAAAAATGATACTTTCCACCATTGTTTCTTAAAAGGCAAGTTGTAAGGATTCCATTAGTATGAATAAATTTTTTTCTTACATCACTCTTAGTTTTATTGGACTTTCCAAATATTCCCGTTCTTCTGTGTCACTCTATATATCATACTTCGCGCTTTATCATTACGACACGACTGCGAGTATTGCGTTTGCATAGGTTGTGCCTCAATTGATATGATTTTCCTCGATATAAGGTCATACATATTATTGTTGTCGCGCAGTTTCCGAAACGCCTCTTCGCTTTAAAAACGAACTGGCAAGTTTTTACAGGTATCAAAATGAAGTGCTAGCTACACCGTTACATGACAAACTCTTAAAAAAACACCTTTCTCCCATCTTTTTACCCCCCTGCGATTCATACAGCTATTCCAGGTATTCCTAGCCCGTGATATTACAAAAAGATAGGAGTTCACAAATGGCGACGCAAAACCTGATGTAAGAGGTAGGATAAAAGTCTAATGAGAATTATTCTGTTTGTCCCATTAAGTTTGACATAAATTTGAAAGTTTAGTTTAATGCTGTGGTTATTTTTATGTTTATATGATTTATTATTTACTGTTTACCATTACAACGCAAATAATCTAGACTTTATTTCATGTCTATGCTTACATGGCTACTAAGTTTTTATTACTCCAATAATTGAAGAACGATCTACCCTTATACCGTTTCAAAAAGAACACCAGAAGATAACAGAAAATGGCTGCCGCGAGAGCTTGTCATTTATTTCAAGCACAATACCAGCACTCTGAAGTCGTGTTATATTTTTTGTTACAACGGAAGAAACGTGGAAAGACCCCTCAAGAGGTTTATGCAGGTTGTGTTTTACACCAGAGTCCTGGAAGCATCCGGTTTACGCTCGCTTTGGAGTGTTTACGACTAAAGACTGTGTGCTATCAACACAGACACTGCACCTGCTTGTTTTACTATCTCCCTGCGCTCCATCCTTGTCTACAATAAGGTTACCATCCACAAAATAACATGTAACAACATGACCTTCTCTAGCGCTAACGTTTATCTTTCTCTTTTACATACTATTTTCAGAAAAGCTTAATGTTTCATACATTTCATGCTATTTCAGATAGACGTTTATTAAAGGAGGGCTAAAGAAGTAATACGAAAGAGAAAAGCATTTCATTTCAGGCGTAAGTTCTATTAAGTTTCAAGGGAAATATACATTTTGAGGTCTTATGAATATATAAAAACCACTTTTAGTAAAAGATACACGTGTACCTACTTTTGCTATAGTAGATCTAAAAGAAACTTTGGTTAAATACCAAACTTTAAGTTCAACCATTCTGAGAACGCGACACAAAGTGTTCGCAGCATTCCTGCATCTCAAGGAATCATTTACACGGAGGAAATTTTCTTTCTGCTTATTTTCTCTATAAAAAAACCACACACATAACAATTTCCCTTATAATACTACACAACTAAGAAAATATTTCACATATCTTGAATTTTCTACAAAGAGCCAGTGAAGCTCTACTTATTGTAAAACGAGTTTTGTATAATTTCACATTACTAGTTAAACATGTGCGATACATAAAATATCCCCCCCCCCCAAAAGTTATATTACATTATGATAAAATTCCATTTAAAAATTGCGGCAACTACCCTTTCCAATAGATTTGTTGTTTTGGCTTGATATTTTTGCTTTCTCTAATGCTACATACAGTAATTTGTGTGCTGAGAATGAGAGAGAGAGAGAGAGAGAGAGAGAGAGAGAGAGAGAGAGAGAGAGAGAGAGAGAGAGAGAGAGAGAGAGAGAGAGAGAGAGATGGGGGAAGCAGCATAATTAAAAAACGAAAAGCCGGTTAAAAACCAAGTTTACCGTCTTTCAAGGATGCGACACGAAGATTCTCGAGAAAATACTCTCACCTCAAACTATTCTTTACATTAACCATTTTTCTATAATTGCAATTTTTAAACATAGCTCAAAACAATTTAATAATAAATAATTATTATAATAAAATAATCATAATTATGATAACAATAATAACACCACACATTAAAATACTTTGATGACAAACGAAATATACGTTTTAAATTTTCTGAGAAGTCTTACCTTTTATGAAGAAAATTGGTATAAATGGTAAATCGATATACATTACAAATTAAAGCATGTGAATATAACCCATTACATTTACATTCCCGGGTCGCTGTGAATTCCTACAAATTTATAGCAGGTAAAAATGTTTGATGCATGGAGATATGTTAATTCCTAATAATTTAACTGGCAAACCTGTTTATTTAGTAACAGGTGGTCACTTACCATCACTCACAGTCAATTGCCAATATCTGCCGGGCTATACACGCCTACATCACCATGAAAGTTAAGTAATTTCTTTTTACTTTTATTATTTTGACGATGGACAGAGATAACGTGTTTAACCACGCCAACCAATATCATAGCTGCACAGATCCAAGTACAAAGTACGAGGGAAAATATCTTGTGATTTTGAAATTTAATCACGCTAACCACGACTTTGAAGTATTGACCTAACTTCTAATTTTGTAGGAATTCACATTCCCCGCACTCTCGCCACCGTATACATCCTTTAAAAGAGTGGATTCGCTAAGTGTGAATAAAAATTAAAACAATATCGTTTGTATACTGCATATACATGATATAGTTACTAACACTCCCCACATGGCAACCTTGGCCTTCGGGGTAACCTCACCCCACCAAGTGATGACCGGACCCATTTCTCAGGTGGAGGCACCCAGAGGGCGGTGTCCATTACCTCCGATGATAGGGTGATAGTGAAGATGGCGGTGAGGTGAGAGGACCTACAGTTTTTACCACGTTGGGCATAGGGGATACTTCACGTGTGCTAGACAGAGGTGAAGGCGTGGATAGGGCCGACTTAAAATCGCCAACCCCAGAGCCGGGAATCGAACTCGGGACCCTTAGAACGGGAGCCGCGAACGAAACCACCGCGCTACCCCGGCGCCCGCATATACATGATATTAAATCCCTTATTTAAGAAACCTGGAAAACGATGTTTTTGTACAAGTCAGTGGTTTGTGAAATTTGTGTATTATTATATTAAAAAAATATATATACATATCTTTCTCCAAAAGTAGAAAGCGTGCATATAGCGGTTTATAATAACTGTATCGTTTATGCACAGGCCCTTAATAAGGATAGCCAATGTTATTTACTACCTACTTTATTTTATGCCTAGGATATGAATAACTGTCCTGCGCCGTGGCGTAGCGGGCTAAGGCAGCATGCCTTGGTCCCTGTTATTTTTTAAGTGTTTCATCAAGTTCTTTTAACTTTTAAACGTTGCGAATAATGTATACAAATTAACCTAGCTTCCTGTTCAATGTGCTTGCTTAACTTTTTTCCGTGTGTACTTGTTAGGTACCCTGCCCTCTATTGTCAGCTCTCCACAGATACGACCACTCTAGGTATAGTCTCAGCCAGCCCTCCCTCCCGCCCTTCCATCCTATCAGGGGCTTTGGCACAAGGGATCTATAGGTAGAGGTGCAAAGGGACCCCCCGAACCGAGTCCGAACTTTCACTACATGTGAGCAAACATATAAAGGCACACAGCCACTTGGAAATTCGATTTTCAATAGATGTTAGGGATTAATGTAGTATGAATTTGTTTCAGTGTAATGTTTCTCTTCATTTCATGATTGTTACGTAAAATGTATTCCAAGAAAATAGCTGTTGGCTCCTTGCCAAAACAACTGAACGATCAATTAGCACTCCCGATAATCCTTTTTGCACAATATATGAACTTCTATAAAAGTTGAATCTTGAATTTAGCGATAAGCTTCCTTCCACAAAGTTAGGAAGCGGGCAGAGACCTGAGAGAAAGAGGGTGGGGAGGGTGCGAAAGAAAGAAATATAGAAGGAAAGAAAGAAAACGAAATGCAGCTCGCAGACCCAAAGCGGCAAATGTAAGTGCGATATCGACCATCAACTACGTTATGTATTCGGAATTAACTTCATTTTTGTTTGTTTTCTTTGGTTATAGCAAACTAAACTAAATGACAAGCTTCCAATTTATATTCACGAATCTTCTAACTTCGGCTCTCTATGCCGAGAATCTTAAAACAATAAAAGCGTAAGAAAACACTATAAATACGTTAAATAATTAAGTTCATAAACTATAAACTTAAGTTTATAAATCAAGAGTTTGTCATACATGAAGTATGTGACAAGAAATGTTTATTATAGTTTTTGCGAGTCTTCACTTATATCATTGCTGCAGTCAACATTTATTTTCATATACATACAACTTTCAGGTAAATTTGTTCAGTGTGTCTTCTATGTGCTCTTAAACTAATTTTATTTGTTCCATTTTTGCCCCCTCCCCCCTCCTTGAAGTGTAATGGTCATACTAGCGACTCTCGTATACAGTTGTCACTTAGTTTTGGTTTTCTTTCTGTTTTATACATTAACACACACGCGTATTCATACACTCATTGATATTTTCAGGCATTGGGGAGTATAGTCAACCGGGAAACGAACCAATGCTTTATGCACAGAGTAAGGTAATTTTAAATAAAATATATTCGCCATAAACTCTTCCACTATTCAAAACTCTTTGCATTCAGAACTTTATTGGTGTTTTTAACTCGGTATAAATTGGCATAGCTGCAATTTTCAATTCGAAGTATTTGACAACTACACATGGATATCTGTGAATAAATGGGCTCCACACTTTCAGCTCGTTTTTGTTTCCTGAGAACATAACATTTTACTTTGTGGAGAAGCGGGATTGTAGTGGTAATTAATGCTCTTTCTCATTATCCCGACCGTTTCTTACTCGTGTCCTTAATTTACTGAATTTCGGGTTTATTATTAATGAAAGCACGTTAGCCACAGCAATGTGTAACTATACTCCGTGAACCAATCTTCATAAAGCTTTTCTTGTATTTGCAAGATTTTCGAAGGCGCCAGAGCTCCTTTGTGGAGAAAGTGGAAAGAAAGACCAAAATAAAAGTTACTAAACAGTTATAGAATCAATGCAATATGAAAGTGAGAGTTCGAGAACAACGAAAGGCGATATATGTATGGAAAATGCAATACAAATGAAGTGTCAAAGGAGGATAAAAAGGAAGACTCGCAGAGACAGAGCGAGAAGAGAAAGAATACAAATGAAGTGCAACTTTCATCTACAGGTAAGAGGATTGAAGATAAACTATTGCTTTGGTTTGGACATGTCACAAGGATGTACGTCATTTCTGGAAGCAAGATCTAGGAGAAGAATACCATTAGGAAGCCCCAGGGTCACTTCGGAAGAGTGAATTAGGCAGTTTGCAGCAAGTAGAGGAATGACATGGAGTCAGCTACTATCCAGCAACGCAAAGAAGGTCCCTGAAGGGTATGTGCTACCTTACACAGTGGGACAAGGACAGCGAATGTGTGTGGCAAAGAACGCATGCTATACACGGAGCAGAACCGTTTAAAAAGATGCACCCTATTCACTCTGTACACTAAAACCGAAAAGATTCATTCACAAAATATGAAGACGTCAGAATGTTTTTGAAGGTCTGTAACTGAACTGACATGGGGTGTCATAAACCTGTCCAGGGAGGGTGTGGGAGCTTTTGCCAACCGCCCTGCGTCTCAGGTTCCGGAGACTTACTCTCCTGTGGACAGTATGCAGAATGGTACAAAATAGATTCAAGAGGTGCGTCCGATTGCCAAACAGGGAAGTTAAAGAAGAAGGAGCAAGTGTTTCTTTGTTTAGTAGCAGTTAAAGTTTTAGTGCAGAATAGAAAGAGTTATACAAATTTTTTTTCATAACTAGACGCAAGAAAAATATGAAAAAAAGTTTGCCAAAATATAATTCTGAAGAAAAACAAATCCACAATTACAATGAAAAATATATTTAAAACAAAAATTCTTGAGTTATAATACTTTCAGCCCATTGGTTTAAAAACAGCATCTGCAACTGCTATCCATATTCATTTAATAGTTAAATATAAAATTAAATTAAAAAACACAGGATGCTCATTTAGAGATATCCTGTAATTGGTATTAAGCAAGCATAAAGGAATCAGTAGCAGGTTTGTGAAGGAAAAAAAAAAAAGCTCTTCAAATATAGGATACTTAATTTGCTAGTGACGTTAATACTCGAAATATTACAATTTCTCAAATATAACTTACGCAGATTTCTCGAGACACATTTTCCGAGAAAAGAACTTTGTGTTTTCCAACTTTATTTTCTAGAACGCAATTAAAATAGTACGTCCAGGAACACCTTCTCTTTGCCAAAGAAAATTATTTTAAAGGTGCAAAATTACAAACCGCTAAAATGAAAAACATGAAGAGATTTATAAATCATTAAGAACTTACCGAAATATTATGAAACATGACATATTTGTTACAATCTTGAACTCCTCATACGGCAAAATTTAGATACTCATTCTCATAATGACAGTAAGCATAAGCATATGGTTTATGTAACGTAACATATGGTGGAGAAACCTGCATTGCATAACATCTTACTAGCCTGTCCATCACTCAGATTTACCTACCATAAAACTATAGGCATACGCCAAAAATAGCTAGTTTTTAATACCTCTCAACAGCACCCAACGTTTCATCCGTGAGAATTATGATATAGTTTCTTTGACAAAAAAGGAGTCACAAATGTGGGAGTTGACACAAATAAATCAGTTACCTTTTATTGTATTCTCCATTCTACTGAATAAGAAAAATTATGTAATATGTTACAAGAAAATGTAATGAAGCAAATGTTGTTACAGCGTGAACTCAACTTTATTCTTACTAGTTCACAAAATATATACAGTATATATTATGAACTGCAGAAAGGGGTTTCTATGAATTTCGCTTGTTATGCTTCCCTTTAGTTACACAAACATTTGTAACTGAACATTATTTTTATAAACTTCGTTGCAAAGTTTTGACTTTCAAGAAGTTGAGAAACTCTCAAGCAAAATCTTAGATAATTTGTTCAGCTCTCCATCTCAAACTATCCCCCTTCCAATCAGAACCAAAAGAGATAACTAAAATGTACGCGATGGTAAATATCTTATTCCTCTCTGCGCACAAAGTGAGAAACATTAAGGATGCCAACAAAACAAACAATGAGAGACAAGGAATTGGAAATCGCAGCTAGATGAAATTCAATTAAAGAACGTAACGTCTAGCACCATTACTACGTCTTGAGAATATATTTATGTCTAATTGCCTCACGAAGAATAGAGGAACGAATATAAAACAGAGCTGCCTAGAAAAGAGTATATGCGATAGAATTTTAAGTAAAAGCTGGAAACTGATAAAGTTATTAAAAAAAAAACACAAGCCAAGTACCATTAACCCTAGAGCAGGCACATGCTGACCTCCAAGAATAAAGCTTATCGACCTCCAAGGAACACCCTAGTATCGCGCCATTCAACTGGATTAGATACAAGTTTAGCTTCTAAAAGCATTGTTGCTTTCCCCCCTTCCCACAAAGTGCGAAAGTGCTCCCAATGCTGCTAAAGTAACTACTTAAAGTGAATGGATGACGTTCCGGAAAGGAAGTTCTACTGGCCTCTTTTTTACTTCGATAGTTTTTCTTCTTCCTATATACTTCAGTGTTCCATTTACATCAAAGTGTCCAAAATATGCTAAAACTAAGGTACAATCCACAGGGCTCCCAATATATTTGTTGGAAATAGCTGTTTGTTTCAATAGCATTGTAAATACACAGAGAACTAAGGACTCATACTTAGAGATATTGAATGCGAAACACAAACAAGTATTTTCTGTAGTCCTAAAAGAAAGAGAAAGGAATTTTAACTTAAAAACATGTGCTGTAATTGAGAGGTGTTGAGAAATGCCATTTCAGTATATGAAGAAAACACTGCAATTTAAACACACGTTCTGTGAACTACAATACAAGTACGAGTAGATAAATGCGATTCAAGAAACTTATCATGCCTAACACTAATCACTGTTTAACAGCAGGAGAAATTGTGACTTTGTGGGTTCGAAGAAAAAAAATCCAACTCGCAGAAGTTGAAATCGTTCTTTCCTTGCGTAGGAATTCGTTTCGTACAGCTCTGATACCACGTACGCAATCTTCCAGTCCGTCTGCACCCTTCACTAGCACTGCGCTCCTTACGGCTGTCTGCCAAGAACGCCCGCCTCGGTAGCGTGGTGGTAGCATGTCTGCCTCACGTTCAAGAGGTCCCGAGTTCGAGTCACGGTCAGGGTGGGTTACCTGGATAAGGTTTTTCCGCGGGTTTCCCTTATCCTGAAAGACGAATGTCGGGTAACTCTAAGTTCCATGGACCCCGGGCTCATATGAGCATCATTTCACCCATTTCATTCATCGTCCGATATGACTTAACGTTGGAGGACATAAATTACACACATACACTCTACCAAGAACTAACTAAACACTGACTGACTCGTCCAATGCATCGCTTATATAGACAAATCGCTGTATCTGGAAGATTCTGCACACGAGGCGAAGTCGTCCCAGAGTTTCACGATCTTTCCAGGCGAGCAGAGAAGGGGGAAACCAGTGACTTCTGTTTGCTTCCCTCCCCTCGCCGTCTCTCCTCGGCACGTCACTGGCGTTGCATGTTGGCGTAGGCGTGGTTTTTACGCTGTCCATCTCTCTTTCTCCCACAGCAAGAGCCATTCCGTCACACGAGTAGGCGTGGCCTCCATGCCCTCTGTTCCCCTCTATTTCTGTCAGCTGGTCTTGTACGTTTAGGTGACAATATTTTGAAAAATGGGGACTTTTAGAACATAATTTGCTATAAAATCTGCTTATTTTTATGTTCATATGACTCTTTTAGCACTAGGATACATTAAACCCCAAAAAGTTAAAATTATTTACCTGTTGTACTGTTTTGTTATTTATTACTATTTTACATCTTATCTGGTTTATCCCTTGGAATGCCATCACTTTTATTTTCGTCTTTGAAATTCTCACACACAATTGCACACTTTACTACTATACGTAGGTTCAAATGTGGAAGTTAAGGCTAAAGTTTCTAAAGTGTCAGTACGCCACTGCTAACGATGATACCATTTGAATGTGCAACACACAAAAATGAAGAGCTGAGTCGGAGCACTCTTTGGCGTAATGATAATGACGCCAGCTTTCAGGTGAAAGGTAAACGAGTTCGAGTCTCCTTCACTTTCTTTTGTCTTTTTTTAATTTGTATTTGCATGTTAGGTTGTTTTTCATATTTTGTCTAAGATTTTAATTCTTGTATTAATGTATGCATTTTATGCAGTAATTTCACCTTGTCAGTGCAATTAATTACAATTCTTTCTAACAATAGTGAATCCTGATTTATACTTACCAATGCTGTACGTCTAAATGGGAGGTGGTTTAAAATAGAAGGTGAATGCAGCTCTTTACGTCAGATTTATTAGGAAGTGCTCGAAATGGCGACCTGCGTTTTCAATACAAGCGGCGAACGGACGACTGTCGCACTCTATTCGAAATACTATGTGAGTGTCGAATAATTTCACATGTTGCTATTAATCAGGCAGTTAGGTCCTCTTCTAAGGTAATATGTGTTTCATACACCAAAGACTTGAGGTGACCCCAGAAAAAGAAATCAATTGGCCAAGCTTCAGTTGGACTCGCCATTCCATCAGGCAGTACAACTTGATTTAAATCACAGTAGTGTTATTACACTGGCCAATTGGATTCAAGTTCTTAGTTACGAAACACGGTATTTCTTCCTATTAGAATTTACGTATTAAAAAGGCGAGGAAAAATTTAACCACACGAGACGAACCGAACCAATGACCTTTAGAACACTAGTTTCCTACGTTACGGATTAGGTCAACAGGACACTTATAAAAACCCAACTAAAGTAGGCAACATGATGCAAGAAGGCAGTTAATCGCTGTTCAGTGTCGCACTGGTAGGTGATTAGTTCGAGATTTGAGAGATCTTTTGAGGCATTAAATCTTGAGAACATCAATAACGAGCTACTAAGAATCGGTATTTATATACTCGGGAAGCAGTCTCAAAGACAATCTAATTAAATAATTTAATGTGCCTTGTTTAAATATCAACTTAACAGCATCTGATACCAATTAGGTTTAATACACAATATGTTTAGCCAGAGACCATGCATTGCCTATTTCAACTTGCTTATATTAATCACGTCTACAATCGCTAAAATTATTTCAGTATAGTTCATTAACATTCTATATATAAAATACACACACACACACACACACACACACACTACACAATCCTGGGGACATTGGGCAGCCTTGCTTAACACCTTGATGAGTAAGACATGTGTTTATGTCAACTCCAGCATTACTTGAGAAAAGATTAGGAATAAGTTTTCAGACTTCTATCAAGGCTTAGAAAAGCTGCTGGGATATTAATGCTGTGCGATATATTTAATGTATATAGAAGATATATTTACGAGACCATGAGTTACCTGCGATACTGTCTACCCTTCACCCTCCAAATAACCGAGTATCCCGCACACACGCTATACAGTTAGTAGGTATACTTTTACGTACATTCCTGGACAAACGGCTGAGGATGCTGGTCAGACTCGCTAGAAAATAAAAATGAACATGGGCTTAGACAATACAGTGATGGTGATCTCTTGGCGTTGCCAGTTTTACAGCTAGGGGGTGACAGATGGAAGATATGTCTGGCTTTGTCTCACCGAATCCGTGTAATAAAAGATCTGAGATGCACATACTGATGCTGACAGAGAAGTTCGCTTAATATTTCAGCATGTGTTGGCAGCATATACAACGATTATCGCGTGTTAGCATAAACTGGACCCTAAAACCTTGAACCTGAGAACAGTTCGCTTACGCAGCTATCATTCATATGCACAAAAAGCCACATACCTTACAAATTAGATGCGTTTGACAAAAGAATATCGTTTGCTACAGTGAAACAAACTAATGACATTACAACGAATTGCTAATATAGTCTCTACTTTAATTGTATTCTGCCTGTAGTGCACTCGAACAAATATTTGTTTCATTAACATACTTAATAAATACGGAACATACGAATGTGTATTTATGAAGCACTTTTACACCATGCTGTGCGCAGAAATTTTAGTCTCGCAGCAACAATAACGCTTCTCTCGAGTAGAAATTTGCGACTATCATTGGTTCTCCTACATTTGAACCCAAGCGATTTCAGAATATTGTACACAGAACATACAAAACCCGTATATTCTATTTCCTGCCTCATCAAATTGGTCAGGCTTTCGGCAGTTGGATATTCACCCTTGTCGTATAAATCATAAATTGTTCTACGTCTAAGTTGGCAGCATGTTTTTGCTGCTCGAAGTTTTCCAAGAGACTTAAATATAAGAAGGAATTAGTGAACTGTTTGCCTTCTTTAACAATGTTTGTCACAGAATAAGCACTCACGCGACAAGCTTGTGCCGTTAAATCTCGACTCTGAGCGAAATCTACAGTTTCGGAAATGTATTTAGTTGACAGCTGTTTGAAAACGGAATACACATTTTAAATAACGAGTTGTCTAGCAGTCACTACTAGGTACACTAGTACTTGGCTTGCTAAGCGACATATTTACCAACTCTGAAAAACACGTCTGCACACTTAAGAGATCACTTTACTGAATGCAAGGTAGAAAGTTCAACCGCAGCATATCACGTGTGTGTTTTTCTTCACCGACGGCTATTGATTATTTCTTTCTAATCAGGCACCTTATCTTTCACTGTTTCCGAAATCAGGTGTCCTATAAACATGGGATTTGGACAGTCACCCTCATAAAAAATAGCTCTGTGGCATGGGAAAAATAAAATAATTCTGTACCTAATTAGTATCTTTTGAGCGCGTAAAGAAATTCGCCATAGGGTTCGGCAAAGCGAGCCAGTACGCGAGCTTAACTGTACAATGTCGCACTCACCGCACTGGCTAGTCCGCGATAGTCCAGCCATGCCTAGCCACGCCTTATGTTCATTCCTAATTTGCAGTTACTTCACTGTCGTATCACTATTCTTGTTTCTCACGCATTGTGCTACTCGAGCAACAACACTGGTGTCGGAAAACGTGTGCAACATTGACAGCGTTACTTATTTTACTTCCAAGAAGAGCGACAAGAGTAGATGTGTTACTCCACATACCAACTTTTCACTGTTCTCTCTCTGGCTATGGACATCTTTGAAGAGTGGGGCTTAAAGGGCAAAAAACGCAACAGCTAGACCGAGCGTTCTCATGGAAGCTAACAAAATGTTAATGTATTTTCAACGTTGCCAAGTCATTCTGCCTGTCAGCGTCATGAACTAAGATTAAAAATAATGAGCGCGAAAACTTCGGTAATGACCGAAGTGCCTGCTTGTCTGTCTGTCTGTCTCTCTGTCCGGATGGCATTTAATTGCCTCGCTCCCCACTCCACATTCTAATTGGCAGAGTCCTGGAATACGCAATACGTCTCTTCTCTATACATTCACTTTATTATTCCCTTCTCCATACATTCCTATCTCGTTTATTTGCTATTTTACAACTTATTGAAGCTGCAGTCGTATTCGTTTTCACTAAAGAGCTCCTTATTAAATGCTTGAAATCTTTCAAATTAAACTTTCAATTGTTACGTTTGTTTCATGATATTGCGTTTTCTTGCCCTTAGCGAAGCAATAAATAGATTTTCGGTTTAAACGTGGCTCTAAAGAGGGCGAAAGCACACGCATCTATCATAATAAAAGTGCTGGCATAGCTTTTAAGGTCTCATCTTGCATTACATAGAGTTTGTGCATGGTCATTAGGGGAAAGGGGTATGATAAGATGAGCGAAAGAATACCTACAATTAGTGGTTATAAAACCAGATTTAATATGCAATAATAAGTTGCAAAAAGTTCATTATTCACTTCTAGCATAACACAGCGCATGCTCAATGTGTCCCTAATGTCACTGCAATTTGTCTTTCGTGCTGTCTCATAGAAGGCATTAAATGTAAGTGTTTAACATCAAATATATGACTCGAAAATTCATCTCCTGGAGTTATATATTTACGTTAACTACTGAAGGTGGTTCGCGTAAACATCCAAAATAAGAGCAGCAGGTGCAGCACTAGGAAACTTATTTCTGTTACGAAGGGTTATTTCTGTTGCATGACCTTCCAGATGCGCCATGAATAACCAAACACTCCATTTTGATTATGGAGTGTATTAAAGCAGGGAATGATGTTGGCGAAGAGTCGTGTAACGGTAAACTGAGCATTTCTCGTTAGCAGGGCATTACAGCCGGCAGCCGAGGGCTATAACGAGCACAGCACATGTCCGTAGGTACCTGGTGATTAAACAGAAAATCTTACTTGGCCCTTTAAAGTTCACATGTCTAGAAAACTAACATGGGATATTAGCCAATGGCACTGTATTGCATTTTGTTTTCCATTATCTTAATGCTGTTTTACTGAAAATAAATTAATTTTTATTTTACTCATCCTGGCGTGTAGCACTAAAACACTGTGATAGACGTATGGCAAGCACGACATTAATATCTGAGTGTTATTAAAAGCTTCGATTTGTATTCTCTATCCAGTAGATCACTATTACTAAAAAAACTGTCATTTACAATAACGGACATATACATTATTTTTAATACTCTTATACTAGAACTAGTGTTACAAATATTCAGTCTGCTGATCGATTACCTGCAGGATAACGACCTTCTGAGTAACACAAAACCAAGCAAAGTATGCCAGCTGTTTAGGCTGTTGTGCTAAGCGTTGGTGACAAAATATTACCGCAACAAGCAGTACCACGTGTCGTAAGTGAGGCAAGGGATGAGGAAATGTGTGGTCCCTGATAGTGAATCACACTGGAATATGGTGCTAAAATCTGAGCCATACAAATTCTGCTCTTATGCATATGTCATAATATTGTAATATATTTAAAATTGTTCAATACAGATTGGCAAAAATAGGAACTTAGGTTGAATACAACATACATACAGTGTGTGGTAAAACTTGTTATACTTCCCATTTTAATCGACTAATTTGCTTTTAGTAACTATGGATTGATCTCCTATTAGTGAAAACAGCTGAAGCGCTACACTTGTGAGTTTCATGTATCTGATTATAAGAAGCCTTTCGCCCACCTCAGTAGCGTAGATGGTAGCGTGTCTGTCTCACGTTCAAGAGGTCCCGAGTTCCAATCTCGGTCAGGGTAAGTTACCTGGATAAGGTTTTTCTGGGGTTTTCCTTTAACCTGTAAGACGAATGTCGGATAACTCTAAGCTCCATGGAGCCTGGACTCATTTGAGCATCATTTCATCCAATTCATTCACCATCCGATATGACGTAACGTTGTAGAACGTAAATTACAAAGCAAAAAAAAAAAAAAAAAAAAAAAAGCCTTACATTACCATTGTTATTAACATGACTAAAACGTGGTGAATATCTAACGTCATCACAAAGCCCGTAATATGTTTAATATTTATCAAATATTAATTTTACTAAAACACTTAAACGTGCCCCAGAAACAATACTGGTTATTAGCTTTGTCCACCTTGGTGTCTGTTTCACATTCAAGAGATCTGGAGTTCGAATCTCAGTTGTAGTGAGTTACTCCTCTAAGGTCCTGCCGGTTGTTTCCCTTATTTTAAAACGGTTAATTTCGGGTCAGTTTAAGTTGTTGGACCCTGGGCTCATTTTAGTAGCATTTTCCATTTGATTTATTCATGTCCGCTTTGATCTAACCGGATAAAAGGCATCTCATAGGTAGTATAATATTTTGTTGGAACAACAGCAAACCGTCCTGTTTATTTATTTATTTATTTATCGGAATCTCTAAGTCAGGCCTTATTTCCAAGGACAACGTCATATGAATGTGGAGTGTCTATCATGGTAATCGCTGAGATTAGGGAGGCAGCTTGGAGTGGGAGGTTAATGTTAAATTATAAGGTTTAAGGTTTAATCGAAAACACCGCTTGTTGTATTGTGTTTCAAAATTTCGATATTGAGAAAGTTACACTACGAACCGTTTTGAAAACAGTGATATATGGAGGTAAAGGTTTGATTTCTTCTGAAACCTATTAGAATCATGCAAATCTCATTCAAATGTACAACTCTAGCCGTCATAAATCAATATGAAGGGCTAGTCAAAGCTGGCAACTTGAACCCAATTCTTTGGCTAATCTGTACGTAAATGTATCACATTTAAGATGCGCCTAAGGGTAACTGATATCTCCTTGAGTTTCTGGATGAATACACGAACCAAATGGAGAAGTCCAATGCCTGACAGGCCGCGCCGTGGCTCAGTGTTTATACCGCTTGGCTCTCACCAAGGCGGCCCGAGTTAGATCCCAGGCGACCGCAAAGTGAGATTTGTGTTGGGGCGGGTTTTCTCTGGGATCTCCGGTTTCCCCCACCATCTCATTCCACCGTTGCTCCATCTTCATCTCATGTATCATCAGTGTCATCGCCTGCGGTGCCGTATGTAGTAAAAACGGGCGTTAAACACTACGCACACACACGCACACACACATACAATGCCTGACAGAAGACATCGATCACACTTGCTGATAACTTAGTGACTGCGTGGAAAGCCACGTATCTTTCATTCGAGCACAAATACATTTTTCAAGTCGAATTCAACTTAACAAAAAGTGCGAAATATGTCTACAAAATGTACAGTGAATCATAGTTGTTTCATGGAAACATACAGGCCGTCGAAAAAAGGGGACGCTAATTGGTTTTCCAAAGCAACACGCAGCTAAATTGAAATCTAATGTCAATCTAACCCATCGAAAGGAGATTGAGTACCACAGTGACTGACTTCCTTACATTTAATTTGGAAATAACTTCTTTAACTTAAATATCTACCCGTTTCTCAAGCTAATAAAGTTCATCTATCTTCATCAGGACAGAAATAGTGATCCTCTGCACTGGAATTAAGGGCAAGAAGTACTACAGACACCAATTTAGAACATTACTCTAGGAGCACTAGGTACTTCCATTGTAGCAAATTTGTCTTTTTGTTTCCCCTTAGGCATTTAATGTCAAGTGCCAACTTGGCACGACTCCGGTCCCTGGAGCACACGAAATTTCGCTATGTGGAGAAAGACTGTGCAACGCCATGAAGCTTGTAAATTGCCCCCTGAGTTTAGTTCTGTAATTGTGTAAAGTACGAAATGGACTTTGCTGCAGTACGATAACTACCATAGGTATTCTTATCGTTGCTTCATATAGCATATTATTCTTTAGTTTAGACTGATTTTTACTTTTTCTCGTATAGTGAGTAGGGAAAGTATTGCATTCCACTAACAAATTGGATACTGTGATTTCATTGGAAACACAATTTGAGATCTCTCAATCGAAAAAAAAAAAAAATATCAGAAGAATTATTCAAAAACTAAAATCGGTTAATTACCAAACTTGGTATGTGACAAGGCTTATCAGCCGTGTAACACTTCATGTAATGCTGCACTTCCTGAGGGGTACAGCAGAGTGACGTGTATGTCTATCAGAAATACCCATATCAGCTTTCAGCGTAGATATCAACGTGTTTTGACAGTTCATGATAGGACGCTTGCTTTCAGCATCAAGCATTAAGGGGTGCGCTTTTTGCTTCTAGAATTTCGTATCATGCACGAGTGGGCTTCGGTCAGCTAGAAGTGTCATAGGATCGCCATTTGATATTTTCCAATACTCCAAGCTTTGTTGTTACTGGTCGTCTGATGTGTTTGGGCTTGTAATTCCTAACCTTACACATTCCACTTCTGAAACAGTTGTTTTTAATTTCAAAGCCCAAAACATTATTATTAAGTTATCGGAAAAATATCAGGATTCAAATACCTTGATTATTATATCTATAGTTTACCTATGGTTCTCAATTCATAACTTAAAAGGCATGTGGTTGCGATGCTGCAGTGAGCTCATTAGTTTTAGCTTTCGGAATTCTAGTACTACCTTTTGTCGGTTTGTGCACATAGGACAGTGAACATCGCTTCCAGACAGTGACTTCCGAGTGTAATGACTGAAGCAAGATAGGCACCCACCTTGTCAATGAATGTGAATCAATACCTGAATGTAAACTGTATTTTTCATACATACAGGTGTGCCGCAGGTGAGTGGATATCGTCGCCCAAGTATCACACGGATCGAGGGAACACACAATATTAAGCATAGCCACGTTTCCCACTGAGTTCACGTGAAGTTACGATTATCTTCGTCCCCACCAAGTAAATGCAGGCTAATTCACATAGAACATAATAAGCTTTGCAACGCAAAATTAATAAACTGGTCTATAAGAAACCATTTTTAAGCATTACACTATCACCTTCTGAAATCTAGGTGGCGCTCAGGACTTCTACAGATCGAAATCTTATTGCCTGCATACATCGTTTGTCAGCAAACGACACTGCGGAGTGCTCATGCGGGAACATACTTGGATTTGGTCCCTTAAGGCCGTTCGGGTGGAAGCCTGACGGCATCGATCGTACCACCACCGAGTTTCAAAATTACGAGATCTATGAACTGAGAGAAAACGTAAGAACTTTAGCAATCAGACTTAGAACGGAACTAGACCAACGGCTTAAAATAGCGCGACAAATTGATTGTGCACTGCATAATGGACTATGGAGCATAATCATAAACGATTCCTAGCAATTACCTATAAACAAAAAAGTACTCTTTGTAGTCACCAAAAAAACTCTTCAACTGATTATATAAGTCGTAAACAAATAAATAAGTTAATTCAAAGTTAATAAAAGTAAACTGCCTATGATAATGGCGACATAGAATGTTTGAATGACACCTCTTAACGAAGTGGACATAACTTCTATTTAATTTTGCTCACATTTCTGCAGAAGCCTGCTGAAGCAGAACATAGTTGCAATACTAAACATCACATATGAACAGAACTGTACATCCCTGCAAGGATATTTTCAATGTTTATGTTTTAATTGACATCCATACACACACGGAGCTTTTATGAACATGTTTAGGGCCCACCTCGGTAAAGTAGATGGTTGCGTGTCTGCCTCACGTTCAAGAGGTGCCGAGTTCGAATCTAGGTCAGAGTGAGTTACCTGAATAAGGTGTTTTCCGGGGTTTTCCCTTATCCTGAAAGACGAATGTCAGGTAACTAAGCTCCATGGACCCCGGACTCATTGGAGCACCACTTCACCCATTTCATTCGGCCGAAATGACTAAATGTTGGAGGACGTAAATTACAACCAAAATACGTGAAATATCCATAAAATGTTCGCATCAAATGGGGTACCTACTGATCTTAGTACTTTGCGGACGAAAAAGTAAACATAGTTGTACTGTTCATTCTGTCATTGCTAAATACAATTTCCTCTCCTGGTGAAAAACACGAATATTTCAGCTCATCTCTAGCTAAGCTATTTATCAATTTTGAATGTCTCGTTAAGCGCCTCCATTACTGTTCTAACTTTTGTATCAATTGAGTCGTACTCGTAATTGCTAATCGCGTCCTGAAAATTTGTGGTTTAACCTTTGGAAACCGTAATCTTATTTCCCTCTGAAATGCTGGAGTTCGTATGAGCTGCGGGTTTGCAAACTGAAGAATTCTCACTAATGAAGTTTGCGCTGAATGTCTCTGGGGAGGCAACCACTGCACCGCTGTCTTGTACTCTGCGATGTTCAACTTAATTATTTTCTACGCTGTAAACATGAAAAGTTTGCCGTCTCTATTTACGGGTGAGAGTGGAAAGGATCACTTAAACTCCCGGTGAAAGGTATGTCAACAACAATGTCCCATTCTTGAGCCTACCAGCAGGTGACTGAGGAAATTTCAGCATTCCAAATGATCGATCAACTTCATTTGAAAAGCTCCTATTCTGATTTGGTTTTCATTACAGCTATGCACAACGTTATAATTAACGTCTACCCTAATGAACACAACCTCGGGGCAATGTAATATACATTTTTATCATTCACAGTCAACTGGAAATATTCATGAAGTATAAGACGCAACAGGAGAGCATTAGTAATAATTTAACCGAGATATCCTGAACCCAAATCTTTGATCTGAAATCACCTTTTTAAATCTATTTTGCTACTAAACATAAATATAAGTATTCCAACCAGCATACCGATTTAGAAATGGTTCAGATAAAAAGTAAATCAGGGTATATTATCATCTCGTATGTATATTCGTTCAAACTACCCATATATTGCATGCAGTCTACAATCACCTGTTTGTTTACAACAGATTATATATAAAGTTTATAAAATATGCTAAGGGTAACAGTTTCTCTTATAGTAGAAAAAATGAAACCTAGTGACAGTGGAATTTCATAACTTAACTTGGCAACCCCGGTCTATTGGTAATGTTTACATACAACAATGTGGCTAACTCAATTTGTTCAGTGAAAGATAGGAAAAGGAGACCTGGAAGTTTACTTTAAGTAGGTTCACAAAGTCTGGAGGTAAAAATCAGCAACAGGTTGGAAACCTGGCATGAAATTGCTATAGAAATTGCATTTAATGCTATCCAACTTATGTTAGGTTAACATTTATAAGGTTGGCAATGTTACCCCTCCAACAAAATAAGTTACATTTTCTGTCTTTAGTTTGAAGTTACTTGGTTAGATTAGTTTTGATTGGGTGGGGGGATTTCTCTTTATACCCCTAATACAAATTATGTTAAAACGCGCGCCCGCCTCGGTAGCGTAGATGGTAGCATGTCTGCTTCACGTTCAAGAGGTCCCGAGTTCGAATATCGGTCAGGATGAGTTACCTGGATAAGGTTTTTTCCGGGGTTTCCCTTATCCTGAAAGAAAAATGTCGGGTAACTCTAAGCTCCATGGACCCCGGACGCATTGAGCATCATTTCACCCATTTCATTCATCGTCCGATATGACTAAATGTTGGAGGACGTAAATTACAAAATAAATTAATAAATAAATAAAATGTTAAAACGCAACGCACTATCTACATTCCAGGCTAGGTTGATTATTTCACATCTTCTCTGTAAATCAATCACTGTGATCAGGTTCACTGAAATAGGCTTCGTTTTGTTACTCCGATAGATTTTTTCCCTATGGAAGTACCAAGAACAAATTAATATTTCCACCAGATGTGTAGAAAAAACCTGACCTAAGGTTACACTCTTAGCTGCTGAGTTTTGGTTTATAACAGTACTTTAAAACTATTTTGAATGCCGGTTGACACAGAGAAAGTTTGGCAACCAGCCTGTTATAGAGAAGTGTAAAAGTTGCCCTGCATTATTTTCACATCCACTGTAAAAATGGGTCAGATGTTCTCCTAAATGCCGCCCCTTATAAGGTAATGAGCTTCTCCAAACTGACAGAAAGTTTTATATTATTCAAGTTTATATTTTCTCAAATTTGCAGTTTATGCAAGCACAGAACATTAAACAAGGCGGCAACGCAGAGTCTCGTTAAGCCCAAGATCCGTTTAATACCAACCACCTCTCACCGCACTTTTTCATCCAAATTATTAAGGCGTGCACTTGTGTTTTAATGCAATGTTATTGCATGCCAACGTAGAAGGGCTTAGCACGTCTAAATGAGTGATGTTTTCTTAATCCTCTATGTCAGCCCAGACCAGCCCTTTCTTGTTAATATCGTGTACCTTAACAATGTAGTTAGCTACTCTCTGCCTTCTCCAAATAATAATTATATAGAGGGGAACTGCAGCTGCTTTGCGCAGTGGCGTGAGGCGTTTTCTAACTCCTTTGCGTCAGACCAACTTCATGACAAGGGTTGACGTATATGACACAACCTTAATAAGAAAAGCAGGGAAAGAAGAAAGAAAGAATGAAACAAAGAAAGAAAAAAGTATCCCAAAGATAAATTTCATACAGCGCGGATTACTGTTGTGCACAGATAAAACTGATTATACCTCAGAATACGCTCGCGGATTTTCTTGAAGGTGGTATGTATAATGGCGATATAAAAATTCAAACAGAAAGGTGGTACATTAATAGATTAGTCTGATAAGTGCATTTTTTTCAGTCTCGACAAATCGAATCTATATCGGAACATACAATGCGATCCATATAAACCTGAACCATTTCAATAGGCCATAACTTTTGAACCAATAATAGGACACACGTGCAACTTTGGGACAATGTAATGCACAACTGGTAGATTACATTATACTATTTACATCTCAGAGAAAATGTTGGAAGTGTCCTCCACCAGCATTTATGGATCGCTGGTCCCATTTTCTTTGATACGGCTGTAGACACTGAAGTTTATATGGGTATCTTCAAGACATTTGTGTAGCAGCTGAAATATATCGAATTGAGAGAAGGTTAATTCCAGCAAGATAGAGCAACGTGTCATACATCTAATGACACCAAGGAACTTGTAACTAGTTTCTTTGATAATCAACTAATCTCAAAAGGTCTGTGGACCCCAGATCCCCTGATCTAACCTCACCGGATTTTTTTTCTTGTGGGGTTATATAAAAATAGAATGTAAGAAAATTGATATTCTCAAAGGAATCCATTCGAACCGAAATAAGTAAAATTGGCGAGGATACTCTCCATTAAACTTCAGAGAATATGGTGAGACGAGTGCAGACATGTATAGACACTGATGGAGGACACTTCCAACATTTTGTCTGAGATGTAAATAGTGTAATGTAATCTCTCAATTGTATATTATATTCTCCCAAAATTACACGTGTGCCCTATTATTGGTTCAAAAGTTGTGGTCCAGGTTTATATGGATCGCACTATGGTATTTCAGGATTTATTACTGTTATTATACGTTTTGATCTACATTCATTTTCAGCATGATTAAGTATACTGATATATGCATCACATCTCTTCGGCTATTACTGATCTAAAGGCTAATGGAATTCCAGCACCTTTATATATCTACTTCTACTATCTGCTTTCTAATGCAATAGTTCCAACACAAGTTCTAACCCAATACACTTCATTCATTATGTTGTATCTCTTTACAGTGATTTTCTCTTACACTACGGCCACTGCGCAGTAGCAGATACACAGGGGCTCGCGTTACCCGCACACTCAATGCACTGCGCTTGTTTGTAGCTGGAGACAGCATATTGCTCGAACAGCAGTTTTAATGAGCCCATTTTCTAGTTTATTTCGCTTCTATTCTATGTTTTTAAATTTATACCTTTTCAGGAATGCTAATTAAGCTATGTAATTGATGACTGCCCAGTTTTCCAGAATGTCTCAAAACGGTTACACATTATCCACAAATAAATTTTATGCAAGATACATATATCATAGACGCTTTTAAGGAGATCAGAAACCGATTTCAAACACAATTTCTCCGTTTATCTATAGCAAACAGCGAAGCTGTGCAAAGACTGAATTGAGGGCAACGTAGCCCATCTCAACTATTTCTTGCTGAGAAGAAACGGAATAAAATTGCAGAAAGTTTAGAGTACCATCTCACGATGTTTTGCTCAAGATAAAGGCATTTAAACGAGCTCATTACGGAGAAATACTAAACTCTTAAAGTTCAAAGAGAGATAGGTAAAACATAGCAATTAATAGCTTCTATATATTAAAATCGAATCACAGTGTAAGAAGCGAGAGTTAAATGTTTCTCAGAAAATTAAAGCAGTCAACTTCTGTGTTGAAGAAAAGACAAATAGGTGTAAGCCAGTGTAGTTAAGGTAACTAGGAGTTCGGCGACTTCATTTAACAAGAAATTAATTAGATCAAGGTTCAGGTCGTTGAGAAACGCGCGTAGATTATGTTCTGAAATGTAGAATTTGGCAAGCCAAAGGATAACAATAGTATTTCAGTTGCAGAAGAGAAGCTTCAAATTTTGTAACTTTAATTTCATAAAAGACCGTATCCTTCTAAAATTCGGGTCTTTTTCTTCCTGCTGTACATCCTTACAGATCTGTTTAGTTGATTGACAGTCCCTAACGCCAGATTGCGCTTGGGTTATACAGACATGGCGGTCGCGGTGATAGAATTCACTGATTAGGACTGATTACTGCTGCTTACACTTCTCATTGCGAAACCGTTATTTTAAAACGCAGATACTATTCCGTGAAAAAATATCTAATACTTAAGTAGTTATAGTTCCTCATTCACAACTCTAACCGCCGACAGCAGCAGATTTATTAAGCTACTGGAGAAGACGTAACAAAGTGAGGAATGTCGTGATTAGTATTCTTCTCAGACAAAGCATTTGCTTCTTTAAATGTTTATCTTTTGTCTAAAATATCGGATATTGGAGCACAGAAAAAACTAATGTTACACACTAAGTCCTCTTGCATAATGTGAAATTTGGTGCGAGATGTGCAGTAGTTACATAAAGAATAATAGCTACATTTCTGCAACGAACAATAAGTGCAGAAAACTGCCAGAATGTCATTCTCAGGCATTATTTTGAACAGAGACCAACGACTTGAGCACTGGGCGATGCCTGGCATATTTAATTGGATAGGCGATTAATACTAAATTAAACATTATGGCAATCAGTATGTACACCACTTGTGTTAAAACCATTGTTGCCCACTTATTCTATCTATATTTAAGAGCCCAGAGAAACAAAATAAAATTTGCAATTTCATCCAAGTGGTAGTACAATTCACGCTCCCAGCTTGAGAGGCATCACCATTATCCCTATGCCTATTCTGCCATTCATCAAGCTTTCCATTTGCAATAAATTTGCTCTAACTATGGCTGCCTTCCCCTCATGAAAATGTACGCCATTTCAGTTTAGAGCAGATGAAATTGTGGTGAATGTGAGGTCAACAGTGGAAAGCGATAATGAAGGAAGTAAATGCCGTACTGTCTCCAAATTTCATTCCATTTACGCACGCGAATTGCTCAATCAGAAACGTTTTCATATTTCCATTTTCAAGTATTTGTTATTAATATCCTCCTATGTGCTGTTCATGCTCCAAAAACAATTATTAACACGAGAATGGCAGAACAGTTATCACGCTTAAGCGCTATTGCTGTTTTCCTCGTTACGACAGCAAACAATGGCTGCTGGATTAGACATAAAGGAGGGAGCGCTCACCTTGGCTACCAAGTTATTGTCTTCCTAGGAACCCCCCTCCTTGTATTAGACGGGAGTTAAAATGTGCGTGAACTGAAGCGGGAAATTGCATTCCGAGACAGACGAGGGCAGGTCATCCGGAGTCAGTGGCGAGCGTTTTGTTTTTGTTGTCGAGTTCACCTCATGAAGGACATTAGTATTTATCGATCTCTAGAGGGTCGCTGCCATCTCTTAGGATACAACTTACCACTTAATACAATCTAAAATTATCCTTTATTTACCAGCATCTCTCAGGTGTTTTAATTTGTACTTGTTTCTCAGACTAAACACTTAAGGTGTTATTTTATACTAATAACCATATTTCGGGTACTCAAAATAATGTATCCAAGACAATAGTTTCAGTTACAGAAGTTACTGCATACATGGAACTTAACCCAAGAATACAGAAAAATTAATGTTTGATCCTTAGAGGCAGATGACATTAAGTCGTTTTGGTGGGGGAGTTGATGGAGTCGATCTCCTGCACGTCAGCCTAGAGGGCTTCTTGTGGGACCCCGCTGTAAAGTACGCAAATCTTCAGTTTCGAGAAGCGTTATGCTGCATAAACTGCCGACGTTGGGTGAGCTAAACGTCGACAAGATGACGCGACCTTCTCCAAAAGCTAAAGATAGGCATCAACACCCAGACTGTGGAAGCTTACGCATCCATTTGATGCCTTCAATATTTCCCAAAATTTGTTCTCTGAACAAATTACAGTATCTTGTTTCCAATGTCACCATCCGTTGCTTAGTACTGCATTCTGCCGTGTGAACTATAGCGTTTATGGCTATTATGAAAAGGAAACGTCGGATAAATACCGAACTGATATGTTTTCAGCATATTCTCAGGATATAGGTAACATGAAAATCTCCTAAACCAAAATTATCCTTTACTTAGGAAAAATTTCGTTCACCTTGACTATCACAAAAAGAGGCTAAAGATTTTTTATTAGCTTGTGAGTGTTTATTTAGACATGTGAGAGAACTATTTATGGCAAATAAATTTTTAGTAACAATAACAATTTCTGAAAACTTCTTAGATATTGAATTGAGTTTTCAAATGCTTAGGCTATTTTTTTCAAGCGAAAAGTATGTGCTTCTTTTTATGGCCATATATAGAAACTTACTGAACTGTTTTTTGCTTAAACGAAAACAAAGAAACTGAGCCATTTATACCTACACAAGAATGTGTAATGAAACCATTTATGGATTTTAACAGTGGATTACCACGAACAAGCTTTCTAAGCTTCTATCAAATGAGTGGATGGAGAAAATCATGTGAATAAGACAGTTTTAAGGGGTATGATATCAAAGTAATGAACTGGGTTGCTCATTTGCCCCACATTTTATGTCATCTCCCTTATGCCAACATCTGTTGGATTTTAATGTTGGTTTCCAGCGCTGTGTTATCTGTTGAAAGCCACTCAATACCTCTCTTTGAAGTTTAAACTTGGATGGATACACATTCAGATTTGGTTAATTCTAAAACTTGACCCAAAATATACAGTTCCGTTTTGCAAATGTCATTAGGAATTGTAACCAAGCCTGAATTAAGGGGGCAGGAGTGAAGGAGTGTTTCCAGATATAATCGGGCATTAAACGTTCCACGAACTCGCCAATAAGTGGCCTCCTACTATTTTGTGGAAATAGCGCACTCTCCCTTTTAAGTAAGCTCTGTAAATTTGAGATATTGATCAATTGCACGAATCACATTTTTTTTAAAATTCACCCATTTGTGTCCTTCCAAAACACCAATTATCTCTAGAGGTGATTCGTAAGTGACGAGGGGCGTTTCGGCCATCACGGAATTATGTTATGCCCACTATAAACTCACAACATCCATAGGCTTTCCTGTCGTATACAGCCTCGTAAAATTTCTATTTTAATAAAAAGTTTTTTTTATATAAGATCTGTGCGATTTTCTCGTCTGTTACATTAGCTAGCACCCAAAAATTTTCAGCAACTGAAATAAACATGTACAGGTTTATTCAAAATGATTCACAAACAGCCCAGTTTTGCGTATTAAATGTACAAATATTTCACTATTTATCCTCCTTTTTAATGTCACTGTTCTTAAAGAAGCTTATATTTCGATCTACTTCTTTAATCGCAAAACATTATACATAAATGATCTAATTAGACATTTCGTTGTAGTTACTTAGGTAGTAAATGAAGCCGAAAAATGGTCCAAAAACTGATAGTGCAATAGAACATCTCTAAAATAAAGGCTTTAGCGTCGTATGCATTTCTATGTGGTCAGTTTTTTTTTTATTTTATGGTTTATCATCATCTACAAAAAATAATTCAGAACGAAGAGAACTTCACAGCCTATTCCATAAAATTCAAGATGCACAATTCATTTGTCTACTAATACCTTAAAATATCTTCTTTTAACCACAATCTTTAAGACTAAGGTAACATAAGAACGTGCAGTTCGGTATGAAATGTGTTGAATACGATGGTATGCACGAAAGATCCTTTTATATATTTGTATTTTAATAACAATATTTAAAATTTGGTTAAAATCAAATTTTTAACTTCTTTCTCCTCCGAATGCTAAAACATGGTTTTAAACCAAAAATATTGCAAAGAAAAGATTCGTTTGCTTTCATAGGCTATGGTAGTAATCATATTATATTAGTATATCTAAACATATCTCTTTAAAAAAACGAAATGTTTAGATTATTTCCTTTACGCAATGGAAAATGTCGCCGCTGGCTAATTCTCGTTTTACAAGTCCACGTAAAAACTTCCAGCGACAAAATTTTCAAGGAAGCAATGAAATAACTTTGTACCTATACATAGAATTACTCCATGAATCAAGTTTAATGCAAATGTTTGCAGCGCGCAAGGCACACAAGGCTATTCCTCGTGTCTTGAAGACGATAAAAATCGGATGTAGTATGATAGGTCAAGGGGCAGTAAGGGGTTGTAACTCAGAGGTTAAATTACTGCAAACATAACGAAGGGATAGAAGGCGATATGTGGAAAGCAGATCTGCCGTAGAATGATATCGAACCCCTTATCGTTATATTAACCAGCAGTTCCTTCAGCAATGACTTCATTTCCTGTAAGGACAGTGCACAGGCCAACCAGGACTCCTCTCTGGGTCGACCAATGTCGATTAAGGTAACATTATTTTTTAAGTATTGTCGCGAGGCACTGTTTTGTGGCGGCCTTCGGCACGCACCTATGCCAATGCCGAAAGAGAGAGAGAGAGAGAGAGAGAGAGAGAGAGAGAGAGAGAGAGAGAGAGAGAGAGAGAGAGAGAGAAGCGGGGAACGAGACAGAAAATACCCCGCACCACGTCCACGCCCACGCGCTAGCACTTGCCGAGAGGGAAAGAGACGGAGATAGTCTTGATCATTCTTTCCTTTCTCTCGCCATCGTGAAATATCGTGTTACTTCGACAAGTTTCGAGAAACGATGGCCCGGGTATAAATAGCACCACTATATGGGCGAATGTGCAAATATAACGTCAATAAAGGGCATTTAAATTAGCTATTGTGAAATGTAGAATATATTTAGAGCCAGTGGTTTGGTAATTCTGGCCACAACATTTTCCTGTATATAGGCTGTTTGCTTGCTGTTGCGTAACGCAATGCGCTGGGAGAGAATTTACCCACCGACCAACCAACCTTCCCTCCCACATACTCAGCTTAATTGCTACCAAAACGTTTTACACAGAGATCTCGTTTTCGATGCATTATCGCCGGATACGGGAACTGTTATCGCTCGAAATACCGCCTCCTTGAAGTTGGATTAGAGATGTTCGTCATTAAATGCTCTCTGCACAGTTCTACCCAAAACCTCAATATCACAGTAATACTACCAGGTTGCTTCACGAAGCCTCGGGTCTTCTATACGTGGAGGGTGAAATTAGGCGTCGGGCATCAACATTCTACGCTACTTTACCCAGGCATAGAAGCGCTCTTGTTAGATCATTGGGAGATTATGACACCACTAGACGCCGTTCCAGGCTGTTCCGGGTACCCCGCATGGCTTGCGGGCACCCGAGATAACCCAGGAGCTAACCCTGGCAGCAGCTAAAGCTGAACCCCACATAATTCTTCTAAGCTGTTTGGCATCAACATTTTCAAACTAAATAATAAACTTTAAAATTAAAACACCAGGGCGCAAGGTATTGCATCCATTCCCACAACATGAAGGTGCATAAAATTGTAACCTTAAAAAGAAACTCCAACCAATGAAAAACCTTAACTGCGGTAAAACCATTAACGGGTGGGCACACAGCAAAAACCTTCTGGCTTTATACAGCCAGCCAGCACTATGGACGGACGGACGAGTAGTCAGTCAGTTGCTTGTGGACAGCGAGTACTGATAATTGTGCAGTGATTTGAAAGTGAATTCTTTTGTTTGTTTACGTGTGGTGAAGTAACGAGAGATCCTGGGAGACTGCGTTGGTGTATGTTACGTAGTCTTGCTGCTGCAACGGGTTGTATAAAACTGTCTTTCTAGGGAAATAAAGAGCAGTTTGAATTTCTGCAAACCAGGCTTTTAATTTTACAAACCCACAAAGTCACAGTATATTATATTTAGGTTAAGTGTAAAGCGCTGACATTTATTAAGAGAATGTAATAAATTGAGGAATAAATGTATTTCACTAAGAATTAACTGAATAATATGCATTAATTATTAACCTAATCAAACACTAATAGTAAAATAATGAATGCAACGACTAAATAATAGAGATATTTATTATTATTATTATTATTATTATTATTATTATTATTATTATTATTATTATTATTATTATTATTATTATTATTGTTGTTGTTGTTGTTGTTGTTGTTGTTGTTGTTGTTGTTGTTGTTGTTGTTGTTGTTGTTGTTGTTGTTGTTGTTGTTGTTGTTATTATTATTATTATTATTATTATTATTATTATTATTATTATTATTATTATTAATCTAAACGTGGTTATAAACGAAAGCGCGGTAATAGCGGCGGCGGAACATAAATGGCATGATACGCAGATACTCCGTTAACATCCACTGTGCCTTCACGACCTGAAAACCGCTATCGAACATTGTACCGGCTGCATAAGCAAGCGTGTTCGCGAGTTTCCGAATAAGTGGGTTAATGAGTGATTACGTTTCTGGGCGAATAAAGTGCTGGATATTCAGTGCATTTTCCGGCTGAGATTGTGACGTACAGAGAACGTTGTAAGTGCAAGAGATAGGTCTTGCGTTCGATCCCCCAAAGGGTGAGGCAGCTGAAGAAGAGCCTACCTCGTGTGTATTTCATTATGGCGCTATGTCAGGAAGGAAGTGAAGTGACAGTAATTAATGATAAGCTGAACTAAATCACATTAATGGAGTACTGAGAACTAGGTAAAATCATAGGCAAAACTGGAGTCACAACATAAACGGTAGGGAAGAAAGGATTTTTTTGAAAATCTTAATGTCTTTCACGCCTAAGACGAGAGTCACGGGAATTAAAGAGCGCCCATTCGTAAAACTCAATTCAATTTCGAAACTTTATATATGAAATCAAAGGAAGAAGTCTTCCTCCAACTACTTATTTGTATTTTCAATTTCTTTGGGGAGCGTTGCTTCGAATACATTGCTTCTTTGGGATTTAGGATTCCCTGCAGGACAACATTCGGACGGGAAATTTGTTACAATGACGAATAAAATCCCAATTCGGCAGTTCTCGAAGCATTTCTCATTTAAGACGGAAGTATCCCAGCAGATCTTACCAGAAGCTTATAAACCATGAACAAAATACATGGGACGTGTGACCTGGAAGCTACCAATTAGTGACGACATCCAGCACACTAAGGCTCTTTAAGGGAATGAAATTTTATCTTTTTCATTTTTCAACGGACGACGTGACCATTAGTTTAACTAGTTCCTCATTTTGTCCAATCTCCATTTCCACCTCGCTTCCCTTGCCCCTTTAATCCCGTCCTCTGAATAAAATTTGCACTTCGTTCAATAGCGTGCTTTATCAGCAGACACACCAGCCAGGATTTTCTTCACAATGAAAACAAAGCTGGTAGCCACAACGCATTTCTTCACACTTCTGTTCTAAAATACATGCTGATATATATGGAGCTTTTAAGAACTTAACGCGGGTCTAGTTAGCCTGATGGCATGAAAGAGCCTCGGTCTTGCATTCTGGAGGTATTGGGTTCAAATGTGGTATGGATTCTTAACTGTGATGAATTTTTGGTCCCTCATTTTCTCTCGTTTGATTGACTTCATGTGTTACAAGGTTGCAGGATCTGGCATAGGACGGTGGTTTTTGGCCTGTGGGAATCCAAGAACTCTTTCTACCTCTCATTGTGAACTTCTGCCCGAACCTGTTGTGAGAAAGAACAACGAATGACACTCTGCCGGGTTTGTTAAATTTAGTCCCATTCTCTAGGATAATTGAGTTGCACATGAGCTTTGAGTCAGTTGAACGGTTAGTTGACCCGTAATATTAGGTGAGAAAAGGTCCCCTCTCATTTGTGCAGACCTGAGACTGCGCAACCATTTAGCAGGTTGGCACTGTTATAAGTGTTGCTTTGATAGGACGCGTAGTCCCACAAAAGTGTTTACAAAATAAAATCTTACAATAATTGTCTCATACAGATAAACATTAAAGGAAAGGTTATGTCCTGGATATTAACCTTGTAATTTGTTCTCTCGACTACGTCATATGTGTAAGTAGACGTAACGCAACGAAAGCTTGCCAGCCGGAAAGGCGCGAAACTTCATTAGGTACTACTCGGACAAACTCGGGTTACCTCGCTGTCAACTGAAGGCCATGTGGTTAGCACTTCCCGATCTTGACTTTAACGGGGGTATGATAGCTATACAACATATCCTAAACCAATAAATAAAACGTCACCTATCAACTCGTAAAACACGACAGAAAACAAAATAGTAAGCCTCAACAAAATATTTGTTTAATAAAGGATGCATAGGTAACAAACCGAATCATATAGATAAGTGTGTGGACTATTTCAGGAGACATTTCTTAGTATTGCAGTTTCAAGTCAGACAACTGTCTTTCCCGGATCATACTGTGTGTGGCTAATGATTGAATAGACCCATAAAAAATAAAGTGTACAAGAACAATATGTATACTTTAGAAGGGAAAAATCACAACAAAAGTAAGAAAAATTGTGCAAGACAAACAATGCGAATAGGACTTTTACGAGAATATGCAGAAATGTCGCAACTTGTGGTCACGACTTTTTTTTTTTTGTCCGTATACATTTTTTACATGGTCACGAAAAGATGTAACCTGTTACTATAAATATATGTTTAATATTTCAACACTGCTTTTTTGTTGTATTTTACGTCTTCCAACATTAAGTCATTTCGGACGATGAATGGAATGGGTGTTATAATGCTCAAATGAGGCCAAGGCTCGTAAAGCTTAGTTATCCGAGTGTGTGTTAGTGTGTGTGTGTGTGTGTGTGTGTGTGTGTGTGTGTGTGTGTGTGGGTGGGTGGGTGGGTGGGTGGGTGGGTGTGTGTATGTGTTTAACGCCCGCTTTTACTACATACGGCACAGCAGGCGGTGACACTGATAATACATGGGATGAAGATGGAGCACCGGTGGAATGAGACGGCGGGGTAAACCGGAGGTCCCGGAGAAAACCCGCTCCAGCGCCGTGTTGTCCACCACGAATCTCACTTTGTGGTCGCCTGGAATCGAACCCGGTCCACCGTGGTGACAGCTAAGCAGTCTAACCACTGAGCCACGGCGCGGCCGGTAGAGTTATCCGACATTCGTCTTTCAGGATGAGGGAAAACCCCGGAAAACCCCTTTTCCAGGTAACTTGCCCTGACCGATATTCGAACTCGGGATCTCTTGAACGGAGGCAGACAGGCTACCACCACGCTACCGAGGCGGGTTTTATCTGCCTACTCATTTTTAGTATGGTGCAATGAATGTTTCACTGTTACCACCAGAAAAGTGAACCTTATTCACACCCCGCGGAAAGTGAGCAAGTGTGCATTAAGCCAGCCTACATGTATGAAGTGTGTTTGCATGAACTTGAAAGCAGCAAGTTCTGCTGTTTCTTCAAATTTGGTGACGAATGAGGTGTAAACGTAATTATATTCAATTTTGAAGTATTCTTAATGTATGATAACGATTTAATGTCTCATTAAGTATTTACAGAAGGTGGAAACAATATTCAACTCGTAAACCACGCCCTAAAAGTTCAGAAACTATGTTTTATTGGACTTGCAGTATATTTCTTGCACGAGTTTTCGTGAGAAATGGAATAAACGTGTCTGATACCATCATTCTGTATGGAGATCCAAACGTGCAGGTATGCTCATAAATTACAATTTAAGGTAAGAGGTCAGCGAAATTCCCAACACTAGTTCCAGCCAGTTAAATGTTTTATTACATATTTATTCTTGATAAAGACGTATAGTAGTAATGTTAAAATATTTCCAAATTACCTATTTTAAAATGCAAATTTAGTATATTTTAAATATTCCTTGTGATGTGATTTTCATAATTTGAAAACGAATTTTTAGATATATGTACATTATTACACTAAAATATCTTTATTATTAATAAACATTTAAAATAATTGCTGAGGTAGGCATAGGAAACATATTTTACAGCAATTGGGAATTTCTCCTTCCATTTTTTGTAAAAAGATGGAAGTTTTTATTTAAAACTGTAATTTTGGATGACATGGAATGTAAGAACCACAGAATAGTTGATTTGTACATTTTCATAATTTTTCTATGTAACTTTATATAGCGACAAACTACACGATAACCTGCTTTCTATTACGCATTATTTATATACTTTAAGCGACAGTATTTACTGTGACATTGAGGTTTTGGGTACAACTGTGCAGAGAGTGTTTAATGACGAGCATCTCTAATCCAACTTCAAGGAGGCGGTAATAGTCACTGAACAACAGGAGTCGATATTTCGAGCGATAACAGTTCCCGTATCCGGCGATAATGCATCGAAAACGAGATTTCTGTGTAAAACGTTTTGGTAGCAATTAAGCTGAGTATGTGGGAGGGAGGGTTGGTTGGTCGGTTGGTAAATTGTCTCCCAGCGCATTGCGTTACGCAACAGCAAGCAAACAGCCTATGTACAGGAAAATTTTGTGACAACGGTGTGCCAGAATTACTAAACCTCTGGCTCTAAATACATTCTACATTTCACAATAGCTAATTTAAATGCCCTTTATTGATGCTGTATTCTCACATTCGTATAATTGACATTTTTAACACTAAAATGAGTTGAGTTTTGCAATATCTATATGAATGTGTATAGCTCACAAGCCAACAACTATGATTAAGTAGTGTGTGCAGCATTTTATGAAAGAAAATTAGAAAATTAAGCTCAGAGAACCAGGTTTTTATATTGGAAATTATGTACATTAGATTTACCTCAATCACCTGCATATGGTAATACTTTTACTAACAATATGCACCCAAACTGGAAAATTGGTTGGGAAATAACCCAGTTTCTGGTTAAAAATAATTTAAAAATAGAAACGGCCATCAAGGACATGCGCCGAACTTTATTTTATTACAGAATAAATTAAAAACGCACTGGTGTCAGATATAATAAAAACAAGCACTTAAGGCAACCATGCTTACTTTGCAGATGTTACATTTTGTTATTATCTATATTGTCGATAGGCATTGTTGGGCTGCTGCCGGCCCGCGCGTAAGCGAGCGCCAAGAGAGAGAGAGAGAGAGAGAGAGAGAGAGAGAGAGAGAGAGAGAGAGAGAGAGAGAGAGAGAGAGAGAGAGAGAGAGAGACAGAGACAAGCGGGGACAGAAAGAGACAGAGATAGTCTGGAATGTCCCGCTGTCATCCTGATTCTTACCGAACGATCCACTAAATTCTAGAAAAGGACTTGAGGTATAAGATGTAAAAACAGTCAATTCATAATGGAGTTGCGGGTTGAGTTGTTAATTGTGTGTGCAGCTATTTGAAGTGTACCGCAACTGCATTCTTTCGTTTGTTTGCGTGTGGTAAAGCAACGAAAGACCTTCAAGACTGCGTATTGTGTATGTCACGGCACTTTTAGAGCTTGTAAGGGGTGTACAAAGTGTCTTTTTACTGAATTAAAGAGCATTTTAAATTTCTGCAAACTAGGTTTTAAATTCTACGAACGCAGAAAATCACAGTCCGCCTCGGTAGCGTAGATGGTAGCGTGTCTGCCTCACGTTCAAGAGGTCCCAAGTTCGAATCTCGGTCAGGGTGAGTTACCTGGATAAGGTTTTTCCGGGGTTTGCCCTATCCTGACGAATGTCGGGTCACTCTAAGGTCCATGGACCCCGGATGCATTGAGCATCATTTCACCCATTACATTCATCGTCCGATATGACTGAATGTCGGATAACGTGAATAAAAAAAATCACGTTTCTAATTTCTTATTATTCATTAATAATTGGTTGTATTATTATATTCATCTCTCATAGACATGCCAGGTGGTCAACTGCATCACACCGGCAACATTGTGCAGCTGGAAAATCGTGGAAGACAATACACAACTTGAGAAAATTAATATTTAGAACATTATTGAAGTTTAAATTAGCTCAATTTTTTTGTGTAATTTTGTTTATCAAAGTTCTGTATTCTTAATGACCCCTTCATTAATTAAATTTCTGTGGAAGGATTTCAGTTAAAATAAATCGTATTTCACAGTTTATGTATGTCATTTACTTCACCTTTATATGTGGTTATTACTTCATAAACATAAAGACCTTGCGTTTCAACCGCATAAATATACAACCCGTTTCATAATTAGACTACATCGCAAATAATGTGTTTGTAGCAGTAAAGTGGAACCAGTTCCTATCGCGTGATTAACTCCACACGAGGAAGATATTCTGATGTCTCTGGCTAAAGTTAGATATGAATGGAGTCTTACTGTATGGAAGCGGGGTAGCACCAAACACTATCCCAGCCAAGGAAGGGTGCGCCAATCCCAATGAAAATTGGAAACCGATTACTTAAGTTGGTACTTACATAACAGTCTCGCGTCTATGCTAAATTCTTTGTACTGTCTGAAATATCCTGTTGGCCAGCAAATAGAGCTCAGGAAGGTGTAGTTTTCCAGGTTTCAAATGTTAAGAAGCAATGCTGGTTGAAATTGAGTGAAAATTCAAGAAAGTTGCTTCAGAAACAGCGTGAGACAACCATAAACAAAGGGAGAGAAGAAAAATATATTACTCTTACGAAGTACCGGTACACTTATTATAGGCCGCACCGTGGCTCAGTGGTTAGACCGCTTGGCTCTCACCAAGGCGGCCCGGGTTCGATCCCAGGTGACCGCAAAGTGAGATTTTGGGTGGACAACACGGCGCTGGGGCGGGTTTTCTCCGGGACCTCCGGTTTCCCCCGCCTTCTCATTCCACCGGTGCTCCAACTTCATCTAATGTATCATCAGTGTCACCGCCTGTGGTGCCGTATGTAGTAAAAGTGGGCGTTAAACACTACACAATCATACTTATTATACTGCAAATCCGTACGAGGAAGAGTAATAAATCTTATGTTCCATTTACAGAAATCGTAATGTACCTTAAAGTCTAAGGCTTGAAATCATTCATTAGGGACTCCTTTTGTACGTGTAACATAAAACTTCCTCTTACAATATTTGGAAAGCTAGAATATTTAAGCAGTGTCAGTCATTAGCCGTTAGCATTATTCGTGTTCATTAACACTAGAATTCTCGACCTTTTATTTTCTGTTTACAATGAAAGATAGCGAAAAACTAACAAGTCAATTAGTTTAAATGCAATCCTGAGGCGAAAAAAATGATTGTTATCAATATTAAGTGCACCCGAAGTGTTACTAGTGATGTTATCAGATAGATTTAATATTATTATTTTTGTGCAGATTTTACTGGTAATTAAGGAAGCTAGTATAAAATTTAAATTCGGAATAGAATTTCTTTCCTGATATATTAATTTATATCAATATTATTAACTATAATCAAAATTTATGCAGCTCCCTTTTTACAACTGCATTAAACGGCTGTAAGTGCACTTGGATCGACACTTAAATTCACCACATGGTTAAAACTAGAGCTGCATATTATAATAAAATCGGAGAAATGTTTTTCTAGTGTTTAATGCTCACTTTTACTACATGCGGATGATACATGAAATGAAGATGCAGTATGAGATGACACGGGAAACTAGAGCACCCTCAGAAAACGCGCCTCTGTTTTATGCACCACAAATCTCACATGCGGTCTAACCCGGGCCGCTTTGATGAGAGTCGAGTGGTCTAATCACTCTTCCACGGCGCGACCACTAGGCGCAATGGATTGGTATCTTCAAATTCGTACTACAACTATCAGATTTGGAAACACTGCTCATGTAAATGCGCCTGGATTAACTGCAGCATTGTGACCTCCTTTCAGAACTTTTCTTTTCGGCTTTTAAGATGAAAATACTTTTAGTGATTTAGCTCCCCAAACTCACTTCCGCCCGCCCCGGTAGCGTGTCTGCCTCACGTTCAAGAGGTCCCTAGTTCGAATCTCGGTCAAGGTGAGTTACCAGGATAAGGTTTTTTCCGGGATTTTCCCTTATCCTGAAAGACGACTGTCGGGTAACTATTGACTCTGGGCTTATTTGAGCACATTCCATCCAGTACATTCATCGTCCGATATGACAATGTTGGAGGACGTAAATTACACAAAAACGCTTACTTGAGTTTATTTTATTTCTTAATTTGTTCATGAATGTGTCTGGTTACAGCATACCGTCCTTAAGATGAGATTAAACGTAAAAACCAAAGCATTTCTTAGTTATTTGGTTCAAACCCGCAAACTAAAACTTATATAACTGTTTCTCGAAGTGTGATCCTTTTAGGCGGCTTCAATTTCTGGCAATTCCAGTAAACAAAAATATTTTCGACAATTAGGCTTTATTCATATGAATTAGCATTATAATAGCAATATGAATATTAATTGGATGCTGCTTAACTCGGAAGTTATTAAAATGTCTGCTTGAATGATGTGGCTCTACAATACATATTTCATGAGCACATTACCAACTGAACAAAAGCCAATAACAATGTGATCAGTTTTTATTATTATTCAATTTAATGGGTTTGAATTAATGATATTTGAACATACGAAAATAGCAATGCCATCAAAAATACAGGGATATAAGCTACTGCGAATATTAATGGCACGAAAGAATGTTTGTAAGGCCACATTTGTTATTTGTTTCTTTCTTTCTCTTAACTTCCTTCATTATTCATACCAAGCTTCAGAAAAACAACTTATCAATCTTTAAACATCTTTAAGAGAAAAGAAGTGAATAACAGAAATACGTAGCTATAAAAGGAGCAGTTCTCCCTTAATATGTACAACACCCCATATGCTTTCACCAATAGATAAAACTACCATAAATCTCAGTAACCACTAAATCAACATTCTTCCCTGAAATACAACATAGTTTTAAAACCCACCACGTTTAATGTGAAAACCACCGAGTTCGCAGCAGGCCAGAAACGGTACATTCACACCATGCTACCCTAATTAAAATTGCCAAGTTAGCGGCTTTGGTGATGTGTGTAATGGATTTTAGGATCATTTAATTTTACACTGCACATTTTATTTCGAAAACAGGGATATGGCGGTAGTGGTGAAAAGATGTATAGCTTTTTACATTACCAACAAACGAACAACGAAAGGCCTTTCGCAAAACAGATACTGCTAACACCATTGGAGTATGCTTTTGTTGAAGAAATGTACACTTAGATATTCTAACCTCAAATAGCAAGAGTGTGATTTTTTGGCAATTAAAACAGATACAGTAAACTTTACAGCTTCTGGCTACTTCGTAGTTTTAGAGCAACAGTTAATTATTAAAAGGTTATCATTATTATTTCTTAAATAGTGGACATCTATAAAGGATGATAATGTTGCTGAGTGAAGTTGCTGTTTTGGAGGAACACACAACAGGATGGCCCTAATTTTGGACAGATGATGATGATAGTTGAACTTGTGAACCAAGTTGGAACAAGTAGGTATCATAATGTGAGAAACTCCGATTTCACCTGCACAGTACTAAGGGCAATGACATTTTAGTGATCCTAGCAGTTTCAGACTGCAAAAGCTGCACAGATGTACTAAATCAACCCACTTCTCATAATCAGAGTTTTCTGTTTAAAATAAACAATGGGGTTTCATATTTCTTTGAATTTATATAAAAAACAAAGAGTTATATATATGGAACATGTATATGGAACATCATTAGGAAGAGGGAATATTTTAAAATACTAGAATTGGCAGCAAAGAAGGTCTCAACAATAGCAATGGATGAATATAATCAACAAAGACAGCAGCAACGACGAGCAAGAGACAATATTCAACATAGATATCGTGAACCACCTTCCACACTGAGAAAATCTGAACGACTTCGAGAACAGAATATGGATACCTAGCTCCAACAACCAAAGGAAGAAGAGGAACATCACCTAGTCAAAGGATTAATAGAAGAGGACAATCTTGGATTCAACAGAAGGATATGAAGCGACAGAAGAAGAAGACAACTTAACACAAGTACAAAAGGATAGATGATTTATTAGGGATAGGAAGGTAGAAGTAATTTAGATTGCGAAAATTGTAAGCTACAATTGTAGCAATTAGATTAGTTAGATTAGATAGGTTAGTGTAGGTTAGCTTTCCTGAAAAATCTTTGTAAATATCAATATATCATTATGTTTGAGTAAATATAAAATTGTAATATTGTGTCTTGGTATAGCATATAGAGGCCAAGACATAAGAAATGCAGAATATATATATTATAAAACAAAGAGGCAACATCATAAACAGTCCCACTTAAGCGTGTCGCAAAATTGTTTATGAAAGCCACAGAGCCCTGCTCTTCCAACTAGAGGCCTACTGATCAATGATAGCGGCTTCAAACACGTGCTAGATCGTTGGTTTTTATGTTTACTATCTAAACAAAAATTGGATAAATATTCAATTATTACTACACGCACGAACGCACGCACACAGACACATAACGTTTTGTGGTAACGGGCATAAAGGTTTCGTCGGAAATAGATGAGACGGCGGATGGTATTTTTGTATTTCATGGCAATAAAGGTCTTGCATAAGCAGTTAACGATAGCGCGTCTAGTGTACACAAAGAGACGGCAAATGCAGATAGCTGAGATAAAAGACTTACCGAAACATAAATGGAAATGGAGATAAATGGAAATTTCGGGTAACATCTGGATAATTACGGGTTCTTTATTGTTCTAGAAATCTCTCGAATTTAACAATGAGGTATTTAAGAAGGCGACGGCTCGCCAAGAATGAGTAGTTGTAAAGTTGCACTACGAGAGTCAGCTGTGAAGTGTTATAACGAGAGCTGATCAGAACGTTGTTTATTATTGTCATCGACCTTGGTAGATTGTGGTGTAGTATATGTGATGTAATGTTGTTATGTGAGAATTGAACTGTGTATGTCTACGGAAATAAAGAACATTTAGAATTTCGGCAAATTGGACTTTTAATTCTACGAACCCACAAAGTCACTATATATATTCCGAGTATGTAGGCATATGATATATGCTTATTCTGTAATACTAAGCAAGTGCATTTTGAGCCAGCTACAACAGAAGCTGCAATTACTCTACATTTGCTATAGACACAATCCTTAATGAAAAGGTTAACAGTCAGCCCTTGGGCAACTTCAGTAAAGTATATCTTAAAGTTGCATCTTGGAGCATAGGAATGACTATTATTACAAAACTGTGTGCAAACTGTCGTTCTTTCATGCTGTAAAGGTTTGGTTCTTAAACTGGAGATTGGCAAATAGGTTAAAAAGAAATGTCCCTCACGTGTAACTGCATTTATAATTAATATTTTCTTTTAATCAATACCCATTATTTGGAGATAATGTTCATAGCAAGAGGGTTCTTCACGCTCAATTAAATTAATGACTTATTATCTCGGTTATGTTATTGCGCTAATTAAATATCACATTAGTCCATGTATTTTCGATTATTCTCACTTATTACTATTTATTACAGTGGCAGCACTGTTACCAAACGGAAATGACGCATTGTTCTAGCGGAAGCAGTGCTCATTTGTCCGGATTTTACACATTACATTCCAAATTCATGGAACAGAAGAGATGCTCGATCGCAAATCGTATCGTTGCCCTATCTGTTAGATTTAGTAAGCGGTTCAACACACAATAAATATGGCTGTTCAACGCTACAATAAGAAACGTCAAAGGTAAATATAATTACTATACCTCTACCTTTCATTTAAGTCTGTTAGAAGCATATCAGGCATAAATGGCGGTTGCATTAATTTGTAACTTATTTGTTGCTAGTATTATTTGAAACGCCTGTAATTTTTGCAGTTAGTATAAACAGTACAAGCAATTTTAGCTCTGGAATTGTATACTATTTAAGTTATTACATTAGTTATTTAGGCAACTTAGGAAATCTATAGATTTGCTAGTGAGCGAAATGTTTACATCTAAATTTCGGTATGTAAGAAATGGCTGATACTGTTAAAGGTCAACCTGTTAAGGCGAACGGTGTTAATGCACAATATCAGGTAAGAGTATAAGGGAAGAAAAACTAATTGGCTACAAGAACATCGAAACAGTTGGTAATTGCAAAATTTAATATTTCTGTTAAATATCATTACAAAAGGAAATGCAATAGAATTAAATAATAACTCCGAAGCAGTAAGACATTGTATAAAGCTAACAAGTTAAAATTTATGTATCTAATATCCGGGAGTGTCACTGCAAATGGCATTAGTGCCTTTCCATTTTAGAGTACACTAAGTTGTAATGGCGATGTTGCCGGCATCGGAAAACAAATCAACACAAAGATTTATAGAATTAATCTAATCGAAACAAAGGTTATAAAAAGAAAACCCAGACCTAACCTACCTTCCCTGTATCATAAAAGTAAGCTTATGTATAAACTTAGCATGACCTACCCAAAGTTTATATAACCAGGAAAAACAATATCATAAATATCAGAGTTCCCTATTAACACCACTTTTAACCACGTAACTTCTTTTCATAAATAAAACACATATTAACCAAAAATCTTTAAACCCCTGTAACGAATGTATATTAGACATCGAATTATAATTTTTCCGGGCTCACAAATCGCCTATTATAGAAAAAATTGCGTTGACGTAACCTCTTAACGACATGGCCACGGTTGCACTAAATGCACCCCTTGCATGTAATATTATGAAGAGGAACAGCAGCGGTACAGAGCACGCCATTTTAGCAGGTTTCAGTCCCCGAAATAAGATTGGCAGTGAAGAAAAATGGTGTCAGAGGTTGATATAACATAATTTTCGTATGAAACAAATATACGCTAAAAATGTAATTTTGAAATACCGACACATTGTGACTTTGTGGGTTCGTAGAATTAAAAGGCCGAGTTGCAGAAATTAAAAATCTCCTTTATTTGCGTAGCAATACTGCCCAATTCTCACGTAACATTACATCACACAATCTTCCAAGGTCGAGGACAATAACAAACACTTGCAGCTGATTAGCTCTCGTTACAACAACACTGACTGTTACACAACAACTGCTGCTGGCGTGTCACAATCCCTTTTTATATCTCCATTCATAAATCGAGAACCTTCTCGAGCAAACAAGAAAACAACCATTGTCCGTCAATCGAGATACCTCTAGAAACTTCGAGACATATCAAATTTTAAAATCCAAAACATTTTCCTTCACAGCTACATGCCTTGAAGCAGACTAAAACCCTCCAGATAGATAAACTGGAACCTCCTGCCTCTTCCTTCTCTCCTCTGCAGCAGTTTTCTTCAATTTTAGTTTCCTTCTGGATGTTTTATAAGTTACCTTCGCAGAAATTGCTGAATGAAGTAAGCGTAATTGGTCCTTTTCTTGGCTAATATTTAGAGATGCTGGTGAAATCTGTGTCCATTATTGTCTGACTGCAGTTTGAATGAGGAAGAACAACCAAAATTGAATTCACTGATGGTTAATGTCACAACCACCTGAAGTCTCTTCTTTGACACAAATATTTCTTTTGGGCAATTATGCCATATCATGGCATTTTGTGTCTTACCCAATGTACATCTCCTTAGGATTTCATCTAATGTCAGCCTTTGGTACACACGCATTAGTTTTCGTACCACATCAAGCCTCAAGTATGTTCCCATTGTTGTGTTATGTTTAGGTGTTTCTTCCCATGTATCGTTTAGCCTACTCATGATCCTAACTATGTACACAGTCAACAAAAGGTCAGTTGTTTCAAAGAATGTTTTACCTATAACCTACATAACAGCTATATACACGTTTTGAGGTATAAAACACCTTTATAAACGTTAAATGACACACCAATACTCATCATTTATATATAAACAGTATGTAGTTTAACGAGAAACACAAGAAAATCCCGACCGTTAGAAACGCACATAAAAGCAAAATATAAACATTACCATTTGCTTTCAATGTTTGCAGCCAGTGTTTTGTTTCCATGGTGCCACATATAAGAAATATCCATCATACCAACACACAAAATTCCACCAGAAACTTTGCCCTCTAATTTCAAATGTATTAATTTAGTACATCCAATCGACCTCAAATGACAGAATTCTGTGAATCCAAGGGCCGGCATGCACGTGCGCAGGGGAATTTAAATTGTTATGTGAGGAGATTTAAATGCCCGAAACTCATAAATTTAGTTGGATTATGATACAATAAGGTTCAAAGTATTTTATTAGCTCAAAAACAAAACAACAATTTTCCCATAATTTTAGCCAATTTCGGTGCTGCATTCCCTTAAGGATGCATTTAACTTGTTTTATTAATTTACCCTAGAATATGTCCTTCCAAATTAACTTTGAAAATCGGAAAATATCATTCTTCGTTTTAAACAGGAAAAGCATCTATTTAGCTTATTTTAGATGTCAAACCATAATTTAGAATTTTTTATAGCTGAAAGAAGGTTAAAAAAAAAACATACTTGCCTATAACCGCTCGGCTATTGTGCATGTTTAGTAACAGACTCATTTATGAGAGAATTCAGCAAACGAAGCTAATGAGACGCGTTCCGTGATACTGTTGTACACCGGCCGTGGAAACGACGTGGACTTGAAAAAAAAAAAAAAAAAAAAATACGTTTCCAGAATCTGTTCCCCTCCCGCCACCTCCCAAGGATGTACATATATATCGTTTCATGAAAACTTCATATAAGCTTCTTTCTTCCCTCCTGAAGTAAGCATTTTGAGTATAATAGTTCTGAAAATGTTCACTAATTTCTGCAATATGCAGAAGTATCTTCGCCATATCCCTTCCAATTTGCGTAGCGCATTTCATAAGATCCAGTACTCGAGGGGGGGGGGATCACTGTTTCTGTTGTTGCTGTTTGCCATTGTCTACTTAAAATTACATAACCAAGACTGAAAGTGAGAGCTTACCTTTATTAGTGTGTAGAAACAGTATTATTAACTAACGTTACATTATAACATACAACTAAACTAAGTTTACTTACTCTACGTATGAGGGCTGATCAACAAAGACTGAAGCTGATGTTTTTTCACAGATGGTTATTACTGCAATTCAATGTTTACATGATCTTTTTCAAAGTAATCCCCTCCTACTTCAATGCACTTCTTATAGCATCTCTGCCAATCCTTGAACACGTACTGCAGACCATTCTTTGCCAGGTCCTTGAGAATCGCCTCACTTTTCTTGAGCACTGCTTCAGAGTTCTCAAATCGAATACCCCTAAGCTTCGATTATCACCGGTGATGAGTCATTGCTGCATCATTATGATCCTGAAGGAAAACAAGCCAGCACAGTGTGGAAATCGCTAGGTTCTCCAACACCAAAAATGTCAAAAGTTGTTCCATCTACAGGAAAAGTGATGGTGATCACATTTCTTGACTGTAATGGAATGATTTACCAGGATGCAGCTCCCCCTCAAACTACTGTTACAGCAGCATACTACGCGTCAGTATTGGTTACACTGAGCAAGCACATTGCAAAGAAACGACCAGAGCTTTCTCGGACTGGGTGGCGACTTCATCATGACAATGCACGGCCTCACGTAGCAAATCAAGTCATGCAGTTTCTGGCTCAATCCAACATTACCTGTGTAGTACATCCACCTTATAGCCCCGATCTTGCACCCTGTAACTGTTTTTTATTCCCATCACTAAAGGCAAAATTTAGGAGATCCCGTAGGGGAGGGGATTCGTCCCCTTCAGCTGCCGAGGTGCGGGCGCTGCGGACCCCTAGCACACGTGGTACCTCTGACGTTACTAGAGGAACCTCTGGCCGAACATTCGAGCCCCTCCCTGATTGGGAGTTGTTCGGAGTGGGTTGGACTCGAGGAGGCAGTGGTTCCCGATACCCGTGGGTGATCGGGTACGTCTCCGGACCGGTTGAGGGAAGCCATTAATATTCCCGCGTACCAGCCAGCATAGCTAGTAGAAGGTGTGCTAGATCACCAGGCGGCCCCATCGAGGTCATATCGGCAGCATTACCATTTTGGAGTTGGCGCGCGCCCCCCTTCTTGAGTCCATAGGACCAGATGGGGGGCTTGTTAGTCTCTAGGTCTTGCCCTATGGAAAGCCCCATGCGCCGGCCGGCCTTTTGGGACAGCTCGGTGACTCCCTGGTCGAAGGAGGCCGGGGTCCTTGGTCCTACGGGTACTGGACTAATGGGAGTAGAACCTCTGACATTAACCCTGTGACTTTTTTTATTCCCATCAATAAAGGCAAAGCTTAGAGGTATTCGATTTGAGAACTCTGAAGCAGAAAAGTGAGGGGATTCTCAAGGACCTGACAAAGAATGGTCTGCAGCACGTGTTCAAGACTGGCAGAGAAGCTCTAAAAAGTGCATTGAAGTAGGAGGGGACTACTTTGAAAAATATCATGTAAACATTGAATTGCAGTAATAAACATCTGTGAAAAAAAAAAAATCAGTCTCAATCTTTGTTGATCAGACCTCGTATGTTGTGTACTACCTAAACATATGTGCCGCAACGAAGTTAGAATATATTTCAATGATTCAAGAGTAACACCCGTTAAAATGAAGAGGTCCTTCTGAACTATTTCCTTACAGCTATATAGTATAACTTTTACACTACACACAAGTTCAGCAGTTATTTAGTGAACAATATCATACTTCAGTACATAAACACGACAAAAGCATATAGCCAGGCAGTGATCTGCATTAATGTTCGAAATAAATAGGCACTGATTTATTCAACAGAACGTTACATGCACCAATGTGGTAGTGCAGCAATGTCCCTAATCTGCTTTCATCAGTTTATCTTCCCGCCCCCTGGGAGAGGCTTTACCAACGAGGAACTACACTAACATTTATATCCATTACTGTTTCAGAGGGCATTCCGGAACACCAAGCGATATGATGATGCTGAATGACGATGTCCTTGGTCATATGAACGCAATGGTGTCACGCTTCGACACCATGATGAATAGTATGCTTTCCAGCGCATTAATGCCATTTCCCTCAGCCTCTAACAGAAGAACGCAACATTCAGATTTGTCTTTTCCTTTAGGATTCTCTGACAATGGTCTGGCATCGGACCCGAACTGTCACATGTTCTCATCTAGGCAGGTAATGTCAATGGCTGTGGGTCCTGATGGACGTCAACAGGTGTACCAAGCTTCGACATCCACAAAAGCTCTTCCCGGAGGTGTCCGAGAGACCCACAAGACCGTGTGCGATTCTCGCTCTGGAGTAAAGAAGATGTCCTTAGAACATCGCATTGGGGAAAGAGGCCGTGTCATAGAGCGCCAGAAGAACCTATATTCTGGAGAAGAGGAAGAACATCTGGAATTCATAAACCTAGACCAAGAGGAGGCAGAGATCTTTGACAGGGAATTTGATCAACGTATTATGAGGAAAGGAAATCATCCACTACCAGAAGTTCGTAGATCAAGTAATAAATCTAAAGCAAGCACCACCTTAACGCCTGAAGTAGTTCCTCTAAGCGCTCCACGTTCCAACAAAGCCGAATCACCGCAGCGCTTGTCGCGATCGTCATCAGGAAAAGGTAGCAAAGGGATCATGAAGGGTGGACTCAGGAAGGTTCGAAAATAAATTATCTTCAGTATAATAAATAATAATGTAATTTACTGCTGAAATATTAATACATTTTGGGAATATTGCAAAAAGATAGTTCTGTAACTGCAGTCACTGTAATGCATATATGCATAATTTGAGCAATTTACTTATCTTTGAATTCAGAGCATGCTTATGAAATAAAGGGCACCGCATATTCTGCATTTGCACTTTCACATTAAACGTCTTTCTCATTGTATTTTTGTTCTTATTTAAGCTTAGTAAAGCAACAAATAGCATGTATACATCTAAGAAAATAAAAACAGCAACAAAACACTTCTTTTCCGTATTGCAGGATTCTCCACATTTCAAAACTAACACTTGACTATATTGTACCTTCAGAGCTCAACTGACGTAACTAAAAGTATATTTGTGGAAATAGTACCTAAGTTCAACAAGCGGGTAAATACAGGTATCAAAATGTTCAACTGGTTGAAAATAATTAGAGAGTGATATTGAATTATTTAGTGTTTATTAAATGGGGATTTCTTAGCTTCAATGCAGTCAGGACATAACTAAAAAATAAACATTTCTTAGTCTTTCGAGTGTTCCGCAGTCCGACTGAAATCAGGGATGACCCGATCCTGCACCGAGTTGAAGCCATGCTCCTGGACCTGGGTGTTGGATGCTGCAACGTACTGCCCTTGGGGCTGGAGCTAACGTTGCTGGTCGACATGTCCTCTCATTCTTACCCTCTCTTACAATCTTCGCCTGAAAATCTCTTACCTCGGGCGTAGTAACGAATGGGAAGATATGAAAGTAATTGACTAAATAAATTGAAGAATTGTTTGACTTGTTTTTAAATATTCAAATTATAATTGGGTAAGAAGTTAACATAAACACGCTGTAACACAAAATTAATACCTATATTATTTTAGAAATATCGAAATTCCTTTTACATTTATTATGGTTTTCTCCTTCACGATTATACAGATTTTTGCTTCGATGCTCTACGGCGTTCATGTACAGAATGATATTTTGCGTCTTTACTTAACGACCTCTACAAGTAGAATTAGGTTAATTCTAACTATCTAAAATTATTGAATTGGTCGTTTCTACGGCAATTCAATTATTTTTCATTGGTTCACGTCTTCTTTTAGTTGTACATTTTTCATTACAATATTTGGAAATCTTAATATTTTTTCTTTAAATAATTTTTTAAATAATTTAACATTCAAACAACATTTCTTAAAAATGAAAACTAATATTATCCATATTAAACACATTAAGGGTCGAGCCAGACTGAAAAATCCAATGCCATAGCCGGGATTTGAACCACCGATCTTCTGGTTTCCGTCCAGCCGCTTTAACCATTTGAACTACTATAGCCAACGTGCCAACATGGCATTAAATTCTCCAACTGACTCGTGTTTTTTCCCGGTAAACCACTAGGAGTTCTCATAAACACATGAGACAGCTACCTTAATGGCCACTTACTATGCTGTAAGTACTTTAAGGCCGGGCTTATAATTCGGACCACTATTAGGTACAATTAATGGAAATTAATTGTTCTTTCACACTAGTTCATATTAATTGAATTTTTCAGTCTGGCTCGACCCTTTCATAGTGCGTCCTACACACGGCTAGTGTGAAAGAACAATTTCCAAACACATTAATGTTTATTTTCCTTTGCGTCCACCTTTTCAGTCACTATTTTACCTTCAATTGTTCTTTTTTAATATCGATCCCTTTCTACCACAACTCTTATTAGTTTCCAATGGATTCTTTTCTCAATAAATTTAAAATAGTAAATTAAAATATTGACAAATTTTTATGAGATTTGATCTAAAATAACTGCTTCAGCAATGGGTACTATAATATAACAGTGCATTATTAACACATTTTAGTGAAACATCTATATTTGCATATGGAATTTAGCTCTGAGGGGCACATCGACTTATGTAAACACCGAACACTTCCAAACAAGTCATTGATAAATGCTAGTTAGTGTTAAACACAACAGCGAGAAGGTACAATGAGCCAATCCAATAAGCTTATAAATTTTAACTATTTTATCCAAAGTAAAGTGAACTTAATAAACTTAGCTAAATGTTAAAGGAATGTTTAGAATGTCATTCGTACGATACCTACATGATAACCTAATATTTGCTATTCACGTTCATTAGCGCACTAAACTGAAGCAAAAGAGGAAATATCATTTTCCATTTTGAAATCTTTAGGATATTTTGATCTTTTAGTGTTATAAATTCAATTTTCTAGCCTCTCCTGTGTTTCACTGCGCCTTATCACAAACACTAAGATTGCACATAGAAGGCATGTTTTAATGTTACTTGAATTACAATATATCTTTAGAAAAATCATCGGTATGTGGTGAGAGAGTCCACGTGCTTTTGAAGAACATAACAAATTAAATATGCAGTGTTTAACGCCCGCTTTTACTACATACGACACCACAGGCGGTGAAGATGGGGCACCGGTGGAATGAAATGTGGGGGAAACCGGAGATCCCGGAGAAAATACACCACAAATCTCACTTTGCGGTCGCCTAAGATCGAACCCGGGCTGCCTTGGCACGGCACTGCCGCATCAGTCAAACGAATTGACAGTAAAATACCTAACTTGATAAGCTTGCGTCTTTCAAAGTGTTATACAAATTTTCAACAATATTTGCCTAATCCAAAGAATCGCTTATCTTTCGTTACTTTTTTATTTTTCTATAAATGGCTGTAATAATTTTAATTAAAATGCCATAGTTTTAAAATATTTACACGGAAAACAATATGTATATCTTGAGTCTTCTATGAATAACCTGTGAAACGCTCCTTATTCTAAATGATTTTTGTATAATTGGTAACGCAAGGAAATATATACAGAAAATATATTTATTTTACAAACTAAAAACATGAAATTAACGAAATTTGTGGTTATATACAGGAACACTGGAAGAAACATTCATTTGTTATTTATTTATTCAGATTAAACGTTCAGATAATGGATTCTTGGTGGATTTTGTTAATCAAGTAATACTTTTTATTTTGAATACGTTATAATTCTGAAAGTTTTCTGTTTCTTCGTTTTTTGTAATTTTCCATATATGAAGTTCCATTAGAGGACCTCTTATTAACTAAATAAGTGAATGTTGGTGTTTCTGGTTTTCTTTGTTTTAGGTACGCTTTTTCTTTTACTTCATCATGAACCTCCTTATCTCCAAAGCACACGGCACATTCTATCTCTCCTTCATTTACTTCAAAACTGAAGAACTGCCAACATTTAAGAGAAAAACACATAGTAAAACGACAGATTTATGTAGCTTCAAAATTAAACTTGAGGTTATGTTACCATGTCATCTAGGCTAGTGTGCATAGAGTGACAAACGGCTTGTGATATCGGAATTCAGCTGAGATTAGGTTATACGCCTAGGACAATGTGCGACTATATGAGCGCAATGAAAATGGCTCCGCTGTATCGAAATTAGCCTGAGGTTAGGTTACTATGTCTTATGAGTTAGTGTATGTATAGCAGAGATTAGGTGAGGATTAGGATTACTATGGCGGGGATTCGGCACCGAAACCTATGGTTAATTGTGCGTAAGCCCCAAGTAGGACATCTCCGGGAGGAAGGATGGCGCGAGAGAAGACAGAGGGCGTTCGACCCATGACTCACGACAACGCCGAAACTTCTACCTGAAATAGACCGCAGATAAGAGATGATGTGAAATGATAATGGAGGGAGAGAAAATTCGGGGGATGTAACTAACTTACCCAAGCATTCGCTTGGTGGCCCTGGAAAAACCTATGAGTTAGGTAGGACGTCCACGGGAATCGAATGTGGGCCACAAACGAAACCGTGTGAACCAGCCAGCTCGTTGAGATTAAGTTAACTGGCCAAGATATGCGAGGTCTCACAAGGGTCCTGTGGTTTTGAAATTTAGCCCAAGGTTAAGTTACAACCTCTAAGTTAGAGCGTATATATCAGTGGGAAGTTGAAAGTCCTGTGTTACTGAAATTTAGCCGAAATTAGGTTAAGATTCGTCTCTTTAAAAAGTGTCGGCGGGTCAGACGCTCTGTAAGTGCTCAAATATCTTAAAACTCCACTTTTTAAAGACATTTTTTCTTGGCAAGAGATGCAAAAGCCTATCCCACATTTTAATCAAAAAGGTTAGTTTTTTTTTATTTTTTTTATTTTAGAAAATCACAATTTTCCACCTTATAGGTAGCTTGGAGCGGAGGATTTACTTGAAAATATTCGTGTCACTTTCTTGGAAGATTCGAACTTCAAGCGAACTTTCATTTTTCAGTTATGCTACACACGCACACACACACACACACACACGCACACACACACACACACACACACACACACACACACACACACACACACACACACACACACACACACACACATTTCTGATGAAAACTACATCGAATTTCGAAGTGGGATGTACTGCTTTTATTACTATAGTTTCTATGAGAGCGTGTTTTAATCTTTCAAAACATTCTGTGTAACATTTTATGATAACGAAAAGCGGACTAGGACAAGTTAAAATATATTTTTTACTAAACGCTATTGACATTCTGTGTCTGCGTACAAATTGTGAACCTTTCTATAGAATTTCATGAAACATTAAATTTTCCCTAATGACTCCTCTTTAACTTACTGAGTTCTTGTTGAATCGGTTTCAAAATACGGAATTCTAATACAATGCAGATTTAAAACCCTGTAATATAAATTAACGTAACTTTTAATTTATTCGCAACAATTTCAACCAGTACAATCTGCTTTTATTGAAATGTAATCTCTGTTGGCTGATTATGTAATAAATTGTATACAGTGCACTTTACTACTGCTAATGCCACCGTTATTATTCCCGGAAGTGGTATTCTTCTCATTAGCAATTTAATAACACCCTAGTTTCAGTGCTTCAACTCTAACAATTATTCAAATGAATGCACTGTATGGTCTTCTAATTTCAGCCACACGAATATGCACGATTGCAGCAGAGAGGAAATACCATTTTGTTAATTATGTTTCAATGAACGAAGGGCAACACAGAACTAATTATTACGGCTTGAAAGGCCAACGAATCCCTTATATATTGCGCATGATTACTTTTCTGTCCAAGCGGTATCAATACAACACAAACTATACCTCAAAACTTTTAGTTTCTACCAGTGGCGGCTTCTGAGGTAGTGTCGCCATGCCACTGCACCATCTTTATGAAAACGAAAGAAAGAGAAGTATATAGGAATTGCGCAAGGAAGATTGTTTCTGAGCATCTGCTCCCTCGTGTGAATAGGCGCGTTAAACGCAAGCGCTCTCTCTTGGTTGTTTTCCGTGGTTTGGTGACGATTCCAGAACGGCACCGTCTACGCTCATAAGCGCCTGTGTTAAGGGCTAGGATGTCTGCTTATTCACGGCTTCTTATGGGAGGAGGTGGTGCCGAGATTTCACTGGCGCATAACTTACGCTTTATCCGCTACAGTGCAGTGAAGCACGGGACTTAAGATAACTGTCTCTGTCGCGAAATGGAATACGAGCGCTTCGTATCACATTCTCCATGAATTGTATTATCAAACTTTTACTGTGCTAGATACACCTATGCGTAACAAGAGTACGTATGTAATAAATATCTATTTCCGTTTCCCTTTACGTTCTATTTGGTACAGTATATAATAAAATAGAATAGGTTATTGATAAGATTGCCTAAATCGTTCGGAATTGGTACACATATTTATATTTTAACAACCCTTATTTATTCAACATTTGTTTGTTTATGGCACCGTCAATACAATGCCTCATCGGCCGCCCCTGGTTTCTACCAACAGGAGCGTAGTACTTAGCACTGCTCACGTTGTTTGCTAAGCTATCCCTTCATCACATCCCCTGATTTTAATCTATCAACGTTACGACTGAAAAATCACTAATAAAACTGTGTGTTCTACGGCGTTAAAACTATAGTTGTACGTCACGGGTAGTTGCTTAGCTCTTTGAAACTTAATGATCTCTCAAGCTAAAACCAACAAATCATATGAAACATGGAGAATTGGCCCCGATAACAGCATTTCCACTAGGCGAGTAGCTTTCAAATTCCATCAAGGTTTCCTTTACATCATCTCATTTTTGTAAGCGCCAATAGAAAAAAAAAAAGTTGTTGCACATACTATTCTGACTTTGTGGGTTAGTAAAATTAAAAGACAAGTTTGCAAAATTCCAAATGCTCCTTATTTCCGTAGAAAGACACTGTTTGTACACCCCTTTGTAGCAAGATGACGTAACATAAACCAACACAATCTTTCGTCACTTCTGCACACGTAAATAAACAAAAGAGTTCACTTTCAAATCAAACTGCACGCGCAAAATTATCGAGTCCATTTACGACTGTCCCAACTGGCGGTCCGCGGCTTCTTTTATATCTCCACACATTGTCCTAGAAATTTGTGGAATGATCTCTAACAATCAAGACGGCACTAGAAAGACGAACCTTCCAGCCATCTATCTTTATCGGTTTCGGCAAGCTTTTAATCTCCGCGTAGCTCTATCTGTCATTTTGTGCGCGCCGGCCGCGCCAGTCGCAACAATGGCTCGCGACACTATGTATATTCAAAATAAAATTTTTGATACAAAGCTTTACCAACTGTGAGATGAGGTGTTAGTTACTCAATGTTTAAATGCTCTGAAATTGAAACCTGAAGACATTTTAGACAATTAAAGGGAGTGTATGCTGAAACAAATGAACGAAAGAAATGTGTAAAAAATTATATGGACTTATTAACAATGGACAAAATAAAACAACACCTAAATGTGCGCGAGTAAACTCGACGCAGATTTCCGCCACTCATTGCATATTCCAGAAAATAGGTCAACAACAAAATCTTGCAAGACAGACGAAGAACTCCAGAGGAGTCACGAGTTATTTTCCAAATGGTTCTCGTTCTTTGCTTGATGAAATTGAAAAATGGGACTGGGGCAGCCAAAAGCAGCAAGGGATTCTTACTAATGAACAAGATTACCTGGGCTAAATAAAGTAAGTTTCACCTTGCAAGTGACATGAAAATATTTTGTTTTTTTTAATTTAATTTATTAAAGCTAAACGATTGTTACTTCCTGCATTACCATCGTATTTAAAATTTCATAACAATTGTTCAAGGTATTTTTGAAACAAAAGACATTTTGAGACATTTACGCAAGTGGACTTGTTTCAAAATCTGCTTTTCTTGGGCTCGTAACGACAATGCGACGAAATCTCGATATTAAATTTTTGGATGGGGTGCAATACTTTTCCTGATGTAGGAACTAAGGGATGGTTCTAATGAAATGAAATGTGTAGTGTTTAACGCCCGCTTTTACTACATGCGGCATGATACATGAGGTGAAGATGAAGCACCAGTGGAATGAGATGGCGGGTGAAACTGGAGATCCCGGAGAAAACCCGCCCCAGCGCCGTGTTGTTCACAACAAATCTCATTTTGGGTCACCTGGGATCGGACCCGGGCTGCCTTGGTGATAGGTGAGCGGTCTAACCACTCAGCCACGGCGCGGCCACGGATGGTTCTAGAACAAGAAAAACTTCTTGGGATTTCCTAAATAAAACTTCACAGCTGACGGTCGAGGCATCTTAAACGTAAGAGGTATATGACGGCTGAGAATTATACTTGGTTTGAGGATCTTGTATAATATTTTCTGTATAGTTATCCGATACGAAGGATGACAACTATAATTGCAGTATTACGGCTAAGCCGCCATGTTTGTGCTAACACTTGAGATTACTGCCGCTACCCTTGTTTGCACATCTCTCATAAAACTTGGTTTGCCTACAATGGCCCTCCTGCATGCTTCACTGCCTGAATAATTGATAACCTTGTGCCTGAGCCTTTCCATTTGGACTTGCAAATTTCTTCTCCTTGGGTTAAGCGCCTGGACGATAGATTTTCTTTGTCCCGCAAGCAATCAAGCATTTCCTGGCGTGTCTCGTGCAAAGAACCAAGATTGAGATGCCCGTACCAGCGCTCCTTCTATCGATTTCTGCAGTTTATTGTTCCAATAAACCCTGTCTTCGTGTGGACGCATTTCATTGTTTCAGAACAATTGCATATACAGGCACCCATTCATATTTCCATGCATTAAAGCTTCCTCAGAAAAATAAAATAAAATTGAATATGTAGCATTACCATGAAACTAGAGAGCACTTAGGATACGAATCGATGTCTCTGCTAAAGAATTAATGCATAGAAACGAAAAACAATTCCTGCAAAACAACTTCCCCTCTAACATGAAAAGACGAACATTACATTACTATTCATAGAAATTTCTGGTTTTATTTTATTTACTTTCGCCTAACGTTCTATTCTCATAAAGCAACTTTGCTCGATTGTGCCTGAGGTAAGATTTTCGTTTACGACAGAGGTAGATGGCCTTCAAGCTGCTAATTGTACACCTATTTTGTATCTACTGAAGGTGATGATTTGTAGTGTCTATTTCTACTTGAATTAATTCTTTACTGTTATGTGGGCGTGGGAACTGTACACCAATCCTTCAATCACCTAAGCAGCAAAGAAACACCAAGAGAAACTGTAATACGATTTGTCGAAATCATTTTAATTTAATTTTTGTAATATACCAGCAGTGCCAGCATTATATAATCTTGTTCTGTATTTATAATCATTATAATTCTCCTGCGGCACGATCGGGCAGCTCGGTTGAGACAGCAGAACTAATCCTTGTTTCACATAAGCTTGCCCCGAATCTCTGAACGGTCACGTGACCTTACCAGCTCTCATTGGCTGCTATTGTAGTATAGACTGTTGTGCGGTAAAAATTAGTTCGTTATTTAACATGGTTATATATCTTTATATGTGGAAGAGAATTGTCAAATTTTATTTTCGTAACTGTTTGAATTAAATATATTACGCAACAGAGTTGATTTATCTGAAATGCATATTAATTCTTCAACGAAATAAAGAGGAGGTTCCTTTGCTCTCAAGCCCGCCTTTCATATGACACGATAGCACGTGCTTTAGCGGTAGTGATGACATATTTGTTTATATGACTTATCACTGACCTTGTTTTGAACTGGATTGGTCACATATCGCCATTTGAAGGTATGTTGTGCCGAGCGCGAGAGCTAAATTATTTTATTGATCGTTTATTGTGCGTGTATTTACTATTGTATAATGGCATAGTCTACCGCCAGTTTTTCGCTGAAGGATCGCAAGGGCAAACCTTTACAAAGCAGCGAAAAAAGAATTGTGGTGCATGTGTTTAATGCAGTCACAGAGAAGAATCCGTCTTTGTCAGTGAGAGAAGTCGAACAGCTGTGAGTGTCAGTTGTGTAGGAACATCGCGACATGAAATTGAGACAACAGGAAAACTTACCACTCCAGGGGCGATATACTACCTTGACGAGACTTGGGTGAATGAAGGACACGCGACAAGTATGGCGTGACACGACTTTTAAGACTGATAGACAAGCATTTTTGCAAGGTATGTGTGCTGGTTTAAAAAAATCGCAGTGGTAAAGGCCGAAGGCCTTTGATTATAAACTTGTTTCAGTTTAATTGCTCATTCATTCAGTTTCAACTTGCTCAGTTTCATTATAAACTTGTATTTTTGCATGCCTTCATATTCTTATTTGTATGATTTTATCTATCTTCCTGGCAATTGTTATGACGTTTACTGCAGTGTTAACTGTGACGGGAAGGCACCGCCTATGACCTATGGCGCAAAAGCATTAGCCAATTACAGTGAGGAGGAAGGTATGCATGCGGAGTGATACATGTCAGCGGGGCAAGATTATATGAAACAGAGATTAGGTGTGTAAAAGATGAAGACTATACCGAGATACCCAAAAACATGGTGTTTTGACAGTGGCCAATTTCAGAATTTTTAATTACGTGGGCAATTAAACCCTTTAAAATTAGTTTTTAATTTTTTTTTTTTCAAATTTTTAAGTTTTCTAATGCTGCACGGTTTCATCCGTGTCTTGCTGACATAGCGGCAGACGGCGAGTGCCAAGGGCGCGGACAGGCCAAAGACCGCGCAGCGGGTTGGAGTCTTTGGAGCTCTCAGTATTAATTATTTGTCAGACATCATTAATGAAGCTATAATTTTCAATATGCTATTCAAACTTTAGCTTGGAATGTTTCCTTTTAAAAATTAACGTCATATAACGTAAATTATTTAGGTTAATGAAATGATGCTCAAATGAGCCCAGGGTCCATAGAGCTGAGAGTAAGTCGCCGTTCATGTTTCAGGATAAAGAAGAACCTAAAAGGAAACCTCATCTATATAGCTCACCCTGCCCGAAATTCGAGCTCGGGACCTCTTGAATGCGAGGTAGAATGGCATTGACTTTTTCAGTCTAACCCTACGTTTTAACAAAAAAAAAAAAAAAAAAAAAAAAAAAAAAAAAATATCTAGCGTAAACCTCATGGAAATAGATATTGAAATTATGAAAATACCCAGGTATTTGAATTAAAAAGATGAGACGAAAATAGGCACAGATAAGTAAGAACAGTATGTAAACAGCTAAGCTTACTCTTTGGCGTAGTTTTACAAATAAATAGGGAGTGTAAAAATAACTTTGGGGATATTAGGGTATAATATTCTCTAAAATACTGTAAACGCTGCAATATTCTATGAAAAGAATACAATGCATGCAAATAATTATTACTTAATATAATATGAAACGACCCAATATTCATGCTCCATTAAATGCTAGTATTTACCAGGGACGCGGTTCATTAGAACCTTCTTTCATCAGCTCATTAACTTTTTAGCTATCACACTCACTACCTTTCCCTTGTTTCCTTTAGATTATATAGATTTTTAACTAAGCCATGCAAATAATGATGTTCTGTATACAGCAGCAAAGCTTACTTATATGTTGTCACAGCGAGACAGAGATAAAAAACAAGCTTTAATAATATTAAATTCTGCGCTTTTAAAACAGAGACTAATTTTAGGAATTATATTTATTCGTTTTCGTTTTCCATTTTCCCTTTGATAAGAACTCTCTGTTTGAGAGAATAACAACAATGTCCGTGTTTACAAATGAGATTGTGAAAAAACTGAATATGGCTCCTCGCTATTACACTTTCCAACATGGCACCTTATTCACAAAGGAAGATAAGCAACACTAAAGATGTAAAGCTAGAACTTGAATTCAGAGTATGTGTAATCTGTATAATACAGCGAGGCACATGTATTTTCAAGCTATATCTTTACCTTTTTATGTTCACGTTACTACCGTAGTATGTGTTCAGAAAACTGTCTGTTGCAACTTGAGTTTGCCTCCATTTCATTTTTCGTTATATTATTCCTCTTTATCCAGCTCCTAACTTTATGTAGCGCAAGATGGAATTGGATGCTCTTCATATTTAAAACGTAGAGAGAAAAGTTATACAGCGTTTCCGAGTGAAGAAGCGCATTTGGAATTCTTGTATTCTCAGTGAGCGTAACATGCATCCAATCGGCCGTGATGCTCGACCCCCCATCCCCCAGTTTCGTCGATTACATCTTACTATTTTCTATCCACTTCCCAGATATGAATGAATCCATTCTTAAGATGAAATACCATTGACACATGGGGAAAAAAGGTTCAAAGTAAAACCAACTCAGGAAGGAAACCTATTATATTCCATGCCTAATTCCGGATGCAAATATTTTAAATGGATGGACAGTCGCGGACTAAAAATTTGAAAATAAACATTCTAAACGTTTTTAATCTATTCCGCATACACAAAAATTATGCAAAACAAGACGATTAGGCCATTTACTTCATTTGTATACGCAGAGAGGATATGCTGCCTACTTCACAACAGGAATTTGGAAAACGGCTAAGAGGGCGCGATATCCTGTCATCTTTGTCATGGAAATTAAACATTTTATGACATAAATACAAAATTAAAAAATTGCATGTTCTTATGTAAAAACATTAGAGATTATCATTGAACACAAGTATTCTTTTTATTCAAATATATTTACTAGTATTCTAAATTTACATGCTTCAATATTTTGTGTCAGAAGAGTTCGTTTCCCATAGAGACTGTTACATTAGAGGATTGATAAACGAAACAAAGTTTGATAACAGCCGTTATAAATATTATTCCATACATAAAGCACGCAATACACAAATATTTTGCTACAAATGCACTAAGGCCTTTCAGTTCTGTTAATGGATTAGTTTCTTGATACTGTTACTGAATATTACGATTGGATAAATGAATCAGAATTTAGAAAGAAGTCCACAAATGTAATTTATAAGTTATATAATACACAATTGTTCTTGGGATTCATTCACCTAATTAGATGCATTTGCCATTATTCAGTTTTCATAATGTAGATCCCATATCTCCATAAATTACTTTATGGTTTGTTCTAGTCTCTGAATAGATTTATGTGTGATACGCCTCAGATACAACTTTCTTTATGGGATTGCTGAAAGTAAATTAGTAAAAACTGTAGCTCCTCAAAAAGATATTTGTCCTCAGGCGCATAAATTTTTTTGATATTTTAGGATTACAGTTTAATTCTGTTAAATGTAGTAAAATGATAGTAAAAGTAATAAAATTACATTATTTATCCTGAGTAAATTCTGAAGAATTTTTACTCCTATGTGTAACAATTAGCGGAAGTATTGTATTCCATACAAAAACATAATATCAAGATTTCACAGGAAATACATTTTAGAAGATCCATTGAATTTAAAAATAAACCTTTATTTTTATAGAAAAGCCTTTGTGTGTAAGCGTATGAGAAGCATAATTCAAAAGTAAAGGTCGGTTATATGCCAAACTTGTTATTTTATGTTGAACATTTTCCAAGGATTTTCAAGATTTTAAAGAAAATTGCCATACCCCCGACTGTGTAATGAAGCAGATGGTACTGTTATAAAACTTCGAACTTTTCGCAGTATTAAGGGAAATATACTAGGGTGAAAGGTTCTTACATTTAGAAGAACTCCCAAGAAATTGCCTAAAATTTTCATAAAGTATGCAAGCATCCGTGGATAGGATGGATAATTGGGTTTAAGGGCGCACAACTACAAGGTCATCAGCGCCCTTGAAATCCAATGGGGTTAAAATCGAGCTAAAAGGCTAAAACTGGCAGTTAAATAAAAACAAGATAAAAACCCCGTACAATGGTACCTCGAAGACTAAATTAAAGCGAAAACCATAAAAAGATTAAAATTCCAAATTAAAGGATCCTATATTCTAAAATGTAGATTTAAAATGAAATCTAAAACCTTGGTCACCGCTTGCTCGTCGTCCGCCAGGGTCTCCGCCATGCTGGCCGGCAGCTGGAGAGACCTGCGGAGAGGTGCTAACTTAAAACAATCTAAAAGTAGGTGGCGGACCGTCATAACTGAACCGCACAGCGGGCAAACAGGTTCTGCGGTCCTACTTAATAAAAAAAAACTATGACTAAAATAGCAGTGAACAATCCGCAGCCGAGCCAAGATCACCTCCTCCCGCCGGGATAATCGACAGGAGGTCGCCCAGTGAATCGGAAGCTCCTTCACGGTCCTTAGCTTGTTGCAAGCATCCGTGAATACTAAAAGACAAAAGAAACACAATAGATCAGCGGTGGTCGCAGCGCGTATAGCAGCTTTACTACTCTCTCTACCCTTTTAACTAAAATGGTCACTGCTTTTAATGCAATTCGTATTTAATGTACAGTGGTATGCAACCAGAAAATAAAACATCTAAACCTGATGCTTTTGGGACCACATGTTTGATGAAACGAACTGCTCTTTTTCATGCTTATTTCTCATCGTCACATTTTGGACAATCACATTTGAAACCTCCTTTATATTTACTTGCTGTTCGTTTTTGCTGAGAAAATCTCTTTCTGGTCTACGAACGTTCTCAACCAATTAAATTTGCTATCTCCAGATATTTCAAGTAGGTTGCGGTATGATCCTGAATTTTTTTAAACATAATGGTAATAAATGCGCAGAGCTTGAATCCACAGATAAGGCAGATTGCACGACCACTGGTCGTTTACTTCTTCTGAAACCTACGTGCACCAGCACAACTGAACATACAATGTGCAAACTAACGCAACATGTCACAGGATTAGCCATGTCAGCGAGGAAACGCGCTCTGCAGGATGGAACGTGGACATGTCATGTGGGCACACCAGCGTGTTTAGCAGACTACCTCACCTTTACTACCAGAACTGCAATGTACACACAAGGGTGTTAAAAACGATAACTATGATAGGCAAATGGAATTTTAGTTCACTAATTTCAAATACGTACTTTGCTGAACTTTTCACTATTAATTTTTTTTTTTTTTTTTTAGTTTTTTTTTTTTTTAAGGTTTCAATTCATTGCAACCTCGAAAACGTGATAATGTAGCTGCTTTTATATATGCACTCCATTTAGAAATTATTACCTGTAAATGTTTAATATTTCATCGAGGTTGTGAAAATATCTTCCTTCTAAAAGCCAAAGAAGTGCAATTTTCGTTACATCTTTCCGCAGCATATGACGAACCTGCTAGAGAGGATGTGGCATCCACTAGCTCAAATGAGTTGCTGTTTCCATTTCACCATATCTGGTTTGCATAATACCATTCGTGATGTTTAATAATGTTTGCTAATATAAATAGTGGGCGGGATGCGCCAAATGCATGTCTGTAAACGTTTGTCATACACAATTTCAATCAACTATCAGTGCATCTAACAGCACGTCATCAATTAGTGATGTTCAAGCACCAAAGAGTTTATTGTAACGTAAAAAGTAAACGTTATTGGGATTCCTCTTCTTCTTTTGCTCTTGATACCGAACACAGTCCTGATATTTTATGGTCCTCTACCCCTTACCCCACTTTAGGCGTCGGGAGAGAGCCACAACAATGGATCAGTGAGATGATAATGGAGTAGGAAACCGGAATTCCCGGAGAAAACCCACCCTAACGCCATGTTCTCCACAAAATTCTCACTTATGCGGACGCTGGAATTGAGCCACCGTGCGGCCTTGTCATTGTGATTGACCAAACCGATTGTTTCCCATCTGTGAACTTTTAAATTAGTATTCTGCTAACGTTAATGTATCATTTTATTGAATTGATATGACGATAATTATTTATTAATGTACATATACTCTAGTTTTACCAAATTTTAAATTCTTGCGTTTATGACCACAGCTCTAATACATTTGTATTAAATTTTTATATACACTACTCTTTACCAAGAACAATATTAGTGCAGCCGCTGATGACCTTAATAAAAGCAAATATACACCAAAGTAAATAAGCTGAAGGTAAATAATATGATATTTTGCCAATATTATAGTTCGATTGACAAACTATATTAAACTGTTGTTAAGGTATACCCTGTTTATTGAAAATCAATCACTTTTTGATGTGGTAAAATGAAAAGCTCCCTAAAGACTAGGGTTTATCTATTCGAATAAAAATGTTTGAAATCCAAACTTAAAGAGAGAGAGAGAAAAAAAAGATTTATACATGTTTTCAAATTGTTCAAAGTTTAAAATCTGAGCTATGGAAATTAATTTCGATTACTCTTATAAGGCTAACGGATAGTAACTTTTAAACACGTAATTCCTGAAGCTTTCCTGATAAATGCAAGCATTTTGAGTAGTAAAAAATGCTAAATAAGGAGGGAATTAAAACAAATGGAGTTTCAAGTTGATCAGAGCGATTTAATTGTCATTTGTAAGTTCAAAATTGTTGATATTAAGAAATAAGTTTTGCAGAAGCAAAATTTTAAGTATGATAAAAATGCAAAATACGAAAAATCAAAATTTTTCATACTTTTGGCAAACCTAAATTAAATCGCCTTAATATTTACAGGAGGCTTTTGTAATATTAGTTATCTCTAGTAAATATATATTATTAAATGTCGTTCCTATTTCCATTTATTTTTATTTTTATTTTATATAATATTTTATTTTTATTTTTATATAATAATAATAATAATAATAATAATAATAATAATAATAATAATAATAATAATAATAATAATAATAATAATAATAATAATAATAATAATAATAATAATAATAATAATAATAATAATAATAATAATAATAATAATAATAATAATAATAATAATAATAATAATAATAATAATAATAATAATAATAATAATAATAATAATAATAATAATAATAATAATAATAATAATAATAATAATAATAATAATAATAATAATAATAATAATAATAATAATAATAATAATAATAATAATAATAATAATAATAATAATAATAATAATAAATTCTTTTTAAGCAATAACGAGTTCCATTTAAAGCTATATCAACTATCGACGAAATAGTCTCAACTCAGCCGATGACCGTAACGGATAATGATAACAGTTCAATTTTCAATTTTTGTGAGTGCTTTAATTGAGAGTGCCGGTATTTTCAGATTGTCACTGGCCTACTTCAGTAGAAAGTGGACAGTAATTACGAGTTACATTTTTAATTTTTGTGAGTGGCTACTTTATGAATACCAGTATATCTAGAGAAACTTTCCGACTTAGAGGAAATGGGGAAAGCCAGTGGAAACGGCAAATGTTTTATGTTTCGGAGTTTTAAAAATCTTGAATTTGTGAACAATTTTGTCAAATAGGTTGTAGGAACTACAATAAGTTATCTTAAGAGTGAACACATTTTTTAATGAGTGTTACCATCCAGTAGTCTTTCACAACAGATTATGGAGGTGAACCAGACATAGAATAAGTGAGGTTGGAATCGCTACCGTCAAAATTCAAGTGCAGCAATTTATTAATTGGTCTGAACAACAGCATCTTAACAGTAAATAATGTACTTTATTAGAAGATTCAATAAAAATAGAGCGTTTAGAAATCTTCATTAACACGACTTCGTAAAAATATTCTTAACCTGTTTAATGGAGACCAGGCATTCTGTGATTTGAAAAATTAAAACCTAAGTACCTTCAATTTATAAAATGACCCTAAAAGTTTCAACTCTCAAGTTAATATTGTCCAACATTATCCCATTATGTTTCGTGGTTGACTTTCATCAAGGAGGTATACATTTAAGCACCTTTTCACACATTCCACTCGCTATCTCTAAGTAGTTAAATGAGACATTAGAAACGCATTACTTAACTGTTGCATATATCTCTAATTGTAATAATTATTAGCACTATTGTCGATTTTAAAAAATCTGTTGTCTAATATATTGCTGCGACTGACGGCCGACGTACACAAAGGGGCAGATAGTGCAGAGCGGAGATACGGGACAGTTAATGAACCGCGGAGATAAAAGGCTTGCCGAAACAGATAAAGATAGATAACCAGAAAGTTCTAGTGACATCTTGATTGATAGAGAACATTCCACAACCGTCTGGAATCATGAATGGTCGTATAAAAAGGAGCAACGATCGCCAGTTAGAGTCAGAGTGTAATCGGAACTGAACCGTGTGCCTGCAGCTGTATTTTGAAAGTGAACGCTTTTGTTTGTAGACGGCGACCTTGGAAGATTGTAATTGTGTATGTGACGTAATTCTGCTACTGTAAGGGTTGACCAAAGTGTATTTCTACATAAATAAAGAACATTTTGAATTTCTGCAAATTGGACTTTTAATTTTAGGAACCCACAAAGTCACATTATATTTTGGTCGCAGAACAAGCTCAGTCTAACGGCAGAATTTTTCCCATCGCATATATACGCACTTCCCTTTCTTACGAGATATTTAAATGTGTGTGTGTGTGTGTGTGTGTGTGTGTGTGTGTGTGTGTGTGTGTGCGCGCGCGCGCGCGTTTGTTCATGATTAATATCTCAGCCTAATGAATGTTTCAAACAACCTTGTCCCGCTGTCATGTACCTCTCCGCGTACCATTGCCTTCCCCATTCTCCTAATTAGCCAATGCTTACGATACTGTAGGCGTTGCTTTCACACCACGTGGAAACCTGCTGAAAACGTCATAATAATTGCCAGGAAAATATATAAAATCATGCAAATAAAGATGTGAAGGCACGCAAAAATACAAATATATAATGAAACTCATATCCCGTTCAAAGCAAGGACAGTGATAAAAGTTATATAAAGAACTATGACACCACTACCGATAAACACACGTGCTATCGTGTCATCCCAAGAGGCAGGTTTGACCCTCCTCTTTATTTCGTGTTAAGAATTAGCATGTATTCCAGATAAATTAAATCTGGTACCTAAAATATTTAATTCATAAAGTAATGAAAATATAAAACTGACAATTCTCTAGGAACATATTAAAATATATCATGTTAAATAAGGAACTCAGTTTTACTGCACAACAGACATTACCATTGACAACAGTCAATGAGATTAGTGATTAGTTCACATCAGCGTTAAGAAATACGGGGCAAGCTTGTTTGAAACAAGGATTACTTTAAGAACGTGTACAATTCTGTGTAAGACCATATTAATATTCTCTGTCAGATGTTTGTGAACTCGTACGTGTACAGAATACTATCTTCAGCAAAGGCTGCTCGACCCGCCCTACTTCCACGATGGATTAATGGCCTTACTACAGTGTTATGACAGAATTTCCGTTCATTCTGGACGACAGTGTCGCATCAAAGATGACAGCCCATTACTATATTCCTTCCTCTACTTTTTCTCCAAATTTAAAAGAAAAGACTGCCTTATTTTTGTGACCAACCAACTTAACTTTCATGTACATTGTAGGTAGAAAAGGTATTGTATTCCAAAAAAGCATTCAATGTCAAATTTCACCAGAAATGGAGATCCCTGAACCTGTAGTGAAAAAATTCGCAAGCACACTATTGCTGCATGTGCGAATATTGTAACTTAAAAAGGAAAACAAAAGTTCAAAACATATGAAACTTGGTATTGAAATTCAATATATTGCAAACACACGACAATATTCTTGTAGAAAATACCCGAACAATAAACTACCCTTTATATGCACATTTTTCGAAACTTTTTTTTATTTGTTCCATTTCTACCCCGCCTTTAAGTCCAATGGTCATATCGGCGGCCGTTCTCCTTTGGAACATATCCGAGGTGTTAACTTGCATTCGTTTGTTTTCTTTTTTTAAATCATTAGATCACGCACACATTTGCACTCTCATTCATACTTCCAGACTCTGGGTAAGATGAGGAATTATCTTGGTCGAAGAAAAATCCCCACCCCCACAGCCGGGAATCGAACCCGGGACCCCTAGCACAGCAGGCAAGTGCTCTACCGATTTTTCGAAACTTGATTTTCTGTAGAAAGGGTATTAAGATTTTGATGGGAAAACTACACATTCAATATATTTATATGTGAAGAAAATCACATCTTGAATCTTATGGAACAGTACTAAGGTATTTTCATTTGGAAAGAAATTTGTATATTTGGTAGACTCAAGATATTAAAAGAAAGGCTTCTATCAGTTATCTTTTCAAAACTATTCACTATTATTGGTTTGGCGTTTTCAGTAATCTTGTTTAAAAATAAAGTGTTGTAGCTACTCAGTTGTTACTCTATGACAACCTCGTGTAAGCGATCGTATAGGGACCGGTTTTTAAGCAGGCTCCTGTATATTGAGTTGACTCCATGTCCCTTGTACCTACACCAAAAGTGTTAATGAAATTATTTTTGCAAACGTTTATTTAAGGAAAAAAATGTTTGTAGGAAATATTTGAAAATGCATTAAAATAATTACAAAACGTATTACAAATATTAAAAACTGTTGCGGCTGAAGAAAATCATGAGAGTGTAACATCAGAATTTTTCCTTGCTTTTCCTTCCATCCAGACAAGAGGTTAAGCTACGCAAAGTGCTAATCGACTATACGACGAAACTTCCAAGTTGCGCTCTCTTGTGGAAGCAGATGCGATTATGAGAGAAACACATGCAATAAATTTCGTTTGTTATTTGTAAAAAGCCATTATCTTTTATGGCCATGAGAGAGTTTAGCTCCCTGTTACGGAATCTCATTGCAGCCCGAGAAGAAATGGATGCAGCGGAAACTCGAGGTGTCTGGGTTTTCACTTCCAGTGTTCAGGCTTGCTCCAAAATGTAACAATTGAATGAACATTTGCACTTCTACAATTATCCTACATCTATTTTGTTAACTTCATTAATATTATAAAGATTAAAAAATGTTTGTCTAGTATTAAAATCTATTCAATCAGCTTTCGTCATTCTTTCACCATTGAAAAACCAGTTCTACAAAAGTTTAATTTCATTCTATAAAACACTAAACCGTTATAGAAGGATTTACAATTTACAATGAACCTTCTTAAATATGAACACACTTGGTTAAGAAAACAGTGGAGTCATTATGGTTATTAGGATGAACATGCGTGTAAAATGGGAAAAATTCCACAGATTTAATTTCATTCCGAGTAATTAATGGTCACAATTGGCACAACAAAACAAAAGAGAATCCGATCTACTTATAACGACACGACATGCATGCGATAGCAATGTAAGAGTTTTAACCTTGCCTGCACCTGTCTGCCGTGCGAAAGGCCCCGGGTTCTATTCCCGGCTGGTGGTGGGGATTTTTCTCCAAACAAAATGATTCCTCATTTTGCCATAAATGAGAGTGCGAATTTGTGCATGATCTAATGATTAATTCTTAAGTACCTGCAACCCAACGATTACGAGTTAACACCATCGCCAATAGGCGATATGTTCCAAAAAGGAGAACGGCCGCCGATATGACCATTGCAGTTAAAGGCGGGGTATAATTGGAACAAAATAAAACATTATTTGTTCAAATTGTATAAGTTTTTAATATAAGAAAGCAATATCCAAGCAACTGCAGTCAAATGATATCCCGTCGACATTCACGAGTGTCATCACACCGATTATTTTACGTGGGCCGTCCCCGTCCTTTACCACAGGCACATTTAACCGCAGTTGCCGAGATTCGAAATCACAGCATTTGGCTTTTAATGGATGGCAAGTCCATTACCTATCGCTTTAACGGCCATGGCTTTTCGAATCGATTGCTTTGAGACACCGAAAAAAGCAGTATTAAAGCCGGTATATGCATTACAGAAAGAATAGTATAAATGATGCATATAAGGGTTAATAACCCTCAAGTACGGAAGTTTTACATTATTTCCTTTGTATGCCATAATCAAGATCATTAGCAGGTGTGTTGACTAACCATATAAAGCGAGAAAATTATGTCCAGCTAACATCAGATATTAGTGAATCCATATGTTATAATTAACAACTGAACTTATCATAACCTTCATAGACACAGACTAAGCAGGGTGTTTTCGGTCAACTTCAAGTGGTAATTATGAAACTTCATCTCGACGAACTTTATGTCAATTTTGCTTTATGTTTTAAGGGATTCTGTTTTATGGTACCTATGTAGGGTTTATAAATTAAATAAATATGGTGCCAAAGAGAACGTACAAAGATTTACGTCATCAACTGCGATTGAAAAAGAAAGAAGAGGAAGGAAAAAAAAAAAAAGAAACGCCACCCTTCCTAATGATGACTGCTCCCCACAAAGTAACCTGAAATATAAAACGTTATAAAGTTCAACTATATTTAGTGACATAATAAGGGCATTAGTAAACATAAAGGAACCAAGTAAAACGCTAGAAAATTAAATTCATAATAGGTCTTTAAATGAAATGCTTAATATGTGCATAGTTCTTACGTGTAGAAATATATAGCTTATTATTTAATGTTTAATGTTATATTTTGTCACTGTTTCTATCTGGTGCTTGCTGTGGATATGTGTCACTATTAGGAGGTACTTGGATATTTCACACTCAACATGTTTCTCTTTCTAAAGCAGTTAGGAGTGGGTTAATTGTGTGCATCCAATTCTTTATCTTGTTAATTTAACGTGGTCTATCTTTTTTAACCGGAGTATCAAGTATTTTGATTTTGTTATGGCTGCGTGATTATCAATCAAGAGGTTGATCCTATGATATTTAATTCGCGCTTATTGTTGAAATGAGATCTTAGTGAGGAATTGAAACCGGATTGCTAAACTGATGTTGGCTGCATTGGCTTCTTCATGGAGAAGAAGGTGCACAGGTGATGCCTTTCCTTTGGAGGAGATCATAAAGCAACTATGTATCTGGTATTAGTTTGCAGTCCAATGATTTGCTATTGCTATTATAGAACTCAAGGAATCAGAGAAAATGAAATTATTACATTCTTTAATTTGCATATGTAACAGAACTTGTTTCAGTGCGTGAAACTAGCAAATATAGATAAAGCGCCATGTACTCGTAGCTTTAAGCATTTTAGCGATTACGAAATACAGTTTGTCACAGCATAGTCCCAGGAGAATGAGACGCGAGACTGGTTAGACACTGTTCCGATACCCTGCCTGTAGTTGTTTATGGCACTCAGGTCAGTTCAGTTACACCCCATTCAAAAACATTCTGACGCCTTCTACGATACTTTAAAAAAAAAATAACGGTTCTGCTCCTTGTGTAGCATGCGTTCTCTATCACACACATTAACTCCCTTTTCGCGCTGTGAAAGGTAGGCACATTTCTGTCAGGGACTTTCTCTGAGTTAGCGAAATCATCTATATAAATTGCTATTAACGGGCTAATGACTTCCCAACCGTTTAACTCTATTGTAGCCCTTATGCGACCTTATTTGTATTAAAATGCTTAATACTAATAATTAAGACTTAGAATAGTATTGGAAAATAGTACTTAGTTGGAAACGCAAGAAAATATTGTATGTTTAAGGACAGAGTAACTAAAGTGAACTATGTGACTACTTCTCATATCAAAATGTATCTTTTTAATTTTGTTTTGCAAACCACGGTACCTGTTCAATGTTAGCACCAATTACAAAAAAAAAAAAAAAAAAAAAAAAAAAAAAAAAAAAAAAAAAAAAAACCTTCACAAAGTTAGTACACTAAAGTTAATGACAAAGGAAATGGTCAACAAACACATATCGTGCATGGAAGTAACGCTATTGTATCGGCCGCCTTGGCCAGTGGTTAGAGCGCTTGGCTCTCGCCAAGGCGGTTCGATCTCAGACGATCGCAAAGTGAGATTTGTGGTGGATAACACGGCGCTTGGGCAAGTTTTCTTCAGGATCTCCGGTTTCCTCCGCCATCTCATTCCTAAGGTGCTCCATCTTCATCTCATGTATCATCAGTGTCACCGCCTGCGGTGCCGTATGTAGTAAAAGCGGGCGTTAAACACTGCACATTGTTGTGCGCAGATGTGCATGCCACGCTTTCAAAAGCTTGAAAATTTCTAAGGATAAAAGGTATGTACAAACTGAAAACTATAACGTTAACATTAAGAAATTACGTGAAGATAAATATTGGAGAAAGAAAGTTAATCCAAAACTTTATACAGCATCTCATTCCTGACTGCTTGTTCATAAATTCTCCCACCTGTAGCAAGTAATAAATAGTTTGCAAACACGGAATTCCAGCAAGAGCTGCCGCTGTGAGCTTAATTGCGGTGAAGCTCTTTATATCATTTCGTATTTATTTCACGTAAAGCACCCAATCCATCACCATGCATTTAATTGTAACTTCTCCAAAAACGCATCTCCAGTTATTAGAGAAAAGCGATAATGAACATTCGGATGTTTAACTAACAACTTTATTTTACTTCTTCCCCTAAAATCTTTGAGCAATTGGCAATTAGAAAGGAGACAAATTTCACCTAAATATTAACAAAATACAAAGAACATTTCAATTTCGGTGGAAGGTTACATCAGAGGAGATAACTTTGGCGTGTTTCAGAAACGGAGCACTGGCGGTATACAACGTTTTATACAAAATCAACAAAACATTTAATCAAATTTGAGTATTACAACAATCGAGTAGCTTCTGCAAAAAAGATACAATAATAATGTTTACCCTAAAGAATGCCGTCATTTAATTATTTTTCTCTATTAAACTCAATAGTTCTACATCACGCTGTTGAAACTGAGAATGCAGGAGACCTAAAATTATGTGTTATAGAAAAAAGGATCTCATTTATTTTTACCTCTGCAAAATACACTTCCAAAACCGGCAGCAATAAGCATTTTCAAGGAGGGATTTTGCGATTACCTTACAATTGTTCACTATGAATGTCGTAATAAATTCTGTATTTTTGAGGAAAAAATGATCTACTTATTTCTTAAAAGCCCCCAGTACTGTGTCCTGACAGAAGATTCCACAGATCTTCCATCCTGGATATTCTCTCAGATCCAGTGTTTTCTACTCCTTAAAAGGGGTCTGATCCCATCGCCCACTTGAAAGTCTTAGAAAGTGTTAAGTTCTCCACGTGAGGAGGGTAAAAAGCAACTAAAATAAAAGAAGTAAAGAAAAGTCTGCATCTATAATATTCAAAATAATAACTGAAATGGAATACACGTCCACAGGATTCATGTTATTCAAATCTTCAGAAAATAAATTATGCTGATGATGAAGTGAAGTGGTAAAGAGATTAACGATAAGCCAGTATGGTTTCAGTTCTAAGAGAAGTTATTCCCCACCTCGTTTCGGAGAGCTCCTCTACGATGGAACTGTAAGAAGTTTGTGCACCAAACCGCAGGCTATGTTCCAAGTTGCGAGCTTGTCACTATCCGCAAACTTCTCTCTGCCGCGATCTTTTCTGATGAACTTTCTACAACATTTAAAAGTAATTTTAGGGAGGATAAAATGGAAAGTCTCTTGCCACCTTTCCATTCCATTTTAAGTAGAACAGAATATACGCCGAAGCTTTCGATTATCAATTAATAGTGAAATGTCCCATTGGCACTACACCATAAAGCAATTACTGCATAAATAGGTAGGCATGTTTACTACATGACCTAGGCCTTCCGCCCTACTTACTTAGCTTGATTACAAGCTATCTTCAGGAACGCCAATTTTCTGTGCGTCTTGGTTCAACGCATTCCTCACCCCGTACTATTTTAGCCGGCGTGCCCCAGGGTAGCGTCCTTGCGTCTCTTCTTTACAGTCTATATACTACTGACATGCCTGAACTTCCTGCAACAAGTACCGCACTGTTTGCTGTCGATACAGTCATCTTTACCTCGAACTGCTCCATTGAAACTGCCGTTGCAACCCTACAATCTTTCCTGGGCATTTTCCTGCAGTGGTTATCTCGCTGGCGTATCGCACTTAATCCAAGCAAATGTCTTCTTAAGCTTTTCATCTTGCGCAGGACTGCTGCTCCGGCAAATATACGACTCTATACCACCGAAGTTCCCTGGTTACCTTCTGATTGTGCAGTCAAATATCTTGGCGTCCATTTTGATCGTCGGCTGACATGGAGTACATATATCTTTACGAGTCGAATTTACGCTGCTACTATACAAGAGTATTATACGACCGCTTCTTCTATATGCCAATCCTGTATGGGGATGTGCTTCACCAACTCCAGGCGTTTCAAAACAGGATATTACGATTGTCTGTGAATGCCCCGTGGTACATCCGGATTGCACAGCTGCATAGAGAATTGGACATAGTATTAATGAGTATATCTCTACAACGACAAGCAGATGCTTTGCTCACCTTTCTTATGCATCAGGTGCTTTATTCTTCCAACTGGGACGTCGCCTTGATGCTGCACCAAGACTGAAGGCATGTTTGCCACATGACATTTTATTTCTATAATGTTTATTTATTCTGTAATGAAGTTATTTTATTTATACTCACACTAATCAGACCAGTTTGCTTGAGGACTCTAATATGAGTATTCTCTATCCCTGTATACTTTAATTTGATTATGTATATTATGTATATAACTCCACAATTTGTGTAGCATAAACTGTGCTGAGCAATTGAAATAAAAATTCAACAAATAGAAAGGTAGACATGTTTGACCACTGACATATGGTTATTTTCTACTGTGTGTATTGTTGAATTACGAAATCCAGTATGGTGGGAGAACAGAATTCTGTTCAGAGTTCCGTACAATTTGAACTCTGGGTCCGCCTCGGTAGCGTAGATGGTAGCGTGTCTGCCTCACGTTCAAGAGGTCCCGAGTTCGAATCTCAGTCTGGGTGAGTTACCTGAATAAGGCTTTACCGGGGTTTTGCCTTATCCTTCAAGACGAATGTCGGGTAACTGTAAGCTCCATGGACCCTGGACTCATTTGAGCATCATTTCACCCGATTCATTCACCGCCCGACATTACTTAACGAAGTCGTTATTAGTTATTTCTAATGAACATTCGACGAAAATGACCTTTTAAACTTTTACGTAGCGACTCACTTTAGAAAACTCTCACTCATCTGCTCATTATATATACGACGAAACGAATAAATGAAAATGCACTTCGATTAAGAAGAACCAGATAAAAAAAAATAAGCTTTTCTAAGAACAGTTTGTAAAAGACTGATTAGAATGGAACAATTCACATTTTTGGTTAAGTATTCGTCAGTTTACTGCACAGGCTTGGTAAGCCGTTAAAACTAGTAGGGGAATAACTTTTATATCCATTCCTGTATTCAGGGCATTGGTCACGAATGTCGTAAACAGTAATTGAAATGAATAAGTGGTCGTAAAACACTATTCAATACAAGCTAAATTGCCTCAGTCTATAAATTAATGGCAGCTAGCAATTCGTTTATTTTCCCAATGAACTTCGGAGTTTCTAAAATTAAAAATATACAGCTTATCATTCAAGGCAGAATACACTTGATTAAGAAGTTATGTGTCGCGTTCACATGATTTCTCTACTCATTCCATATAAACTATTCTCACAAACCTTTATTCTTATATGTACTTATTGTTAACTGATATTTCTGTAACACATTTACAGAAGTGCTTTTAATCGCACAATTCCTTGGGAAAGAGGAGATGTTATGTTGCTAAGAATGATAGCTAGTTTTTAGTGTTGGTTGCTACATGCTTTGAAATTCCCTTCTACTTCAGTGAACTTTCAAGCTTTTAACAGCTATAAATATTATAACATCTAAGATAGTCAGAGTTGGTTTTATTTATACTTTTATTGCTTTTTTTCAGTACAGTACTGTTGAATAAAAATTAGATTTTGTTCACATTTTTATAAGAATTTATAAAATTATACATTATGGTTCTATCCTAAATGATAAAATACATTTGATTTAATACTATAATGATGAGGAATTTTATCCAATGTCTCAGATCATTTAGAATTCTTAATTGAAGAGCACGTTCATGTTCCATTCGTAATTACTAATTTAGTAGTATTTGCACAGCTATTGAGGCAAATTCTGATGAGGTTTGTATTCATATAAAAGGACATTAACGTTTTACACTTAAAAAATTGACAAACATGATAGATATGACTATGCTTTATTTATGGTTCATTAGGAAATAGAGTTATATAGGCAATAATAGAGAAGAAAGAAGGGGATGCATGGTTAAGAGCAGGGATATGGAAGCTTAAAGGGCGACGAAATGGTTATATACAAGGCGAATGTCCATTATGCGGAGAAAGGGAAGCTATACAACACATTATATTGGAGTGTAGGGAAAGAGATCTAGAGAAAAGAAAGTGTATGGCATAAAACAAATATAATTATCATAGTAATATAAAACACATTTTTGACAAAAACTGTAAAAATATAATACCTAGGAAAAGTTAAAAATGAAAAAGAAAAAAAAACACTAATAGTGCATTAAACGGAAAAACCATACATTATACTACTAATATGTACTTGTTAACCATGTGGACTATTCATCTTAGTGGCCAGGTCCAAATAGTAATAATGCAGTGTATTAATACATTATTATTATTATTATCATTATCATCGTTATTATTATCATCATCTGTTTTATTATTAATTATTATTATCGATGGCAGTAGAGTTTCAAATTAATAATGATTGATTGGAAAATGCTTCTTAGACAAACAAGCATACTTTTCTCTTAATGATGGAGTTAACACACAAAACAACAGAAAATGATACTCAAATTTTAATTCAAGAAGGCCTACGTGATTTGAAAGATACTGTATGATGTGGGTTCAATTCAAAATTCATCACTGCCCCCTTATTTCTTTGACGAAAACAACAATGGATTAAGAGAAACTGTTACTGTAAATGTTGAGCGTTACTATGGCATGCTAAAAATTTCGTCATGCCCAAATTGAGAAATAACAATACGGAAAACATGATTATTTTATGCAAGATGGCACTCGGCTACATATCCAAACTCCTGCAAAACAATTATCCACATCTTTGGCGATCTTGTCACTAACAGAAACTTTCCAACGAAGTGGCCGCCGCGTTCTCCAGATCTCAATCCGACCGACTTTTGGTTATTTAAACAGAGCGGGATGACTCAGGGGGTTTCGTCTGTGGCCCGCATTCGGGAAAACGGGGTTCGATTCCAGTGGCCGACCCACCTGACCCATGGGTTTCTCGGGGGTTTTCCCCGATCGTTAGGCAAATGCTGGGTAGGTTAATACATCCCCCTGCCCTCTATACTGTGGTGGCTCCTTGGGTCGGCTGCCCTCTGTCTCCTGTCACCTCCTCCTTCCTCCCGGGGGTGCCCTACTTGGGGCATAAGAACAATGGGCCCAGAATGGTGGCGTACGTACCAAATCCCCTTCGTAATGCAATCCTAATCCTTTGATAATTTAAGGAATAGTTTTCCTGACACATCCAACAACTGACAGAAAGATACTCTCTTGCGAGAAACTTCTAATAATCCCAGATAACTGCAAAATGCTGTGCATGGAGTCATAGAAAGTAGGACGTCTTTCCAATGTTTTTAAAATATTATTTGTTCAGTATGTGACTACTTTTGCTTTTATCTTATTTCAAATAATTTTATATTTATAATGGTTAACGCTTTACGTTTTCAAGTTATTATGAAAAGTTATATACAGGATGTTTTGAAACGGCAACGAATGAATATACAGGATTGGTTGCTCAGCTTCTATGTGACACATATAGATAGTTTTTACCGTCAAAAGAGCCACATAAAACGCCCCAGAATGAGAAAATTACAGGAACAAAGCCGCGTGCCTCACGCCATCGAAGTTCGCAGGTAGGTGACACAGCTCCAGCCTACTGTAGCTGTTTGTAAACATACCGACATACTAAACGGTAGCTTGCTATTAAGAATTTCTTTGGCTTATGAAACCGCAATAAAGAAGCTACTCTGTAGTTATTTGTTTATGGGCGTTTAACGTGTTCCAACATGCCGCTGTAACAGTCGATGACGGCAAATAAGCTGGTGGACATATGCAGCTTAAACATTTTGGAGTGAAGTTAATGTGTAATGGAGAATTTAATGTCATATCGGCACGTTGGCCATAGTAGCTCAATAGTTAGAGCGGCTGGACGGAGACCAGAAGATCCGTGGTTCAAATCCCGGCTATGGTATTGAATTTTTCAGTCTGACTCTACGTTTCCACAATTTAGCCTACACACAGCCAGTGTGAAACGGCAATTAATTTCAACCTGTATATGATGTTTCACAGTCACATATATGTTTTGAGAATACCTGAAAAATTCAAACCAATAACAATAACAGGGAAATAGTTGACCTCACTAATTAAGTGTTTGAATAAATTGTGTGTTTTTTATGGGTAAGATTTGTTTCTATTTTACATTTACCATATACGAAAAATTCATTCATAATGAAATGGAGTTGAACTAATATTCTCAGAAAACTGAAGATATATTTGTCATGAAAATCTCTTGAACATATGGTAATTTAATAAAAGTAGTGAATTACCAATTTTAAGATAGTACAAATAATGAAAAAATTGCCAGGTAGTTTGGCTTGGGAGAATATACCCAAAGTCTTATGTCGTACCCATGGAAGATACAAAATTTATACACCAAATTGGGTTTTTAATCTATTTTCTTGGTCTATGCTGTTTATAGGCAGACAGCGATATGGGAAAAACACGCACACACAAGTCTAAAAACCATTTTCTTAAATACCATTTGCGGAATCTAAAAACGTACATTTTCCAGTGAAATAATGACAAACAGCTTTTGAGTGGAATTGAATACGTTTCTATATAGCAGAGGAAGTAACTAGGAATAAACTAAGTAAAATTGAATTACAATTACTTACAATTGCTAGTAATTTAATATGATGAAAACTGAAAAAATGGAGTCTTTTCACCATTTGTCAAACATAGTAATATTTTCTGAGGAGCGCGAGATTAAGAATAGATCCTTAAATAAATCGTGGTACATAAAGGATATATAGATAAAACAGTATCGCATTTATCATTACTAGAAACTAAATCTTGAGGAAGCGCATAAAAATGAATTATGTTTAGATTTAATTAGATATAAGTAACGGGCAGATTGTTTACTGATTGATGCCCTAAGTTTTAGAGAAAGGAAATGAATTTTAAATTATTATACAGCAGAAACGTCAAATATTATAGAAAAAAATGTGCAAGCAATGGAATAGGTAAACTTTTTAAAATATCATTATGGAATTACGTGAAAACAAATCTTTTAATAATTATTATTTTGATTCATTAGAACTATGCTAAGGCCGCGCCGTGGTGGAGTGGTTAGACCGCTCGACTCTCTCCAAGGCGACCGCAAAGTGAGATTTATGGTGGACAACATGGCGCTGGGGCGGGATACTCCAGTGTCTCCGGTTTCCCCCGTCGTCATTCAACCAAATGCTCCATCATCACCTTTCCTATCATTCATCTCGCCCTCATACTATGATCCACTTTTTTATTTTGTAATTTACGTCCTCCAACATTAAGTCATATCGGACGATGAATGGAATGGGTGAAATGATTCTCAAATAACCCCGGGGTCCATAGAGCTTAGAGTTACTCGACATTCGTCTTGCAGGATAAGGGCAAACCCCGGAGTAAACCTTATCCAGGTAACTCACCTTGACCGAGATTCGAACTCGGGACCTCTTGAACCTGAGGCAGACATGCTACCATCCACGCTATCCACTTCTCTCAACCTCATACCAGATATCGAACTCATCACCCATCCTGGTTCTCTACCGGATCCAAAGCTTCGGTTCATCGGACCCGACGTTAAGGGTTAGAGGAACAAGAAACCCCTAACATCGCGATAAGTGGTATGGTAGGGATACGGTAAAGAAGAAGAAAAATAAGAACCATGCTAATATTCCAGTATATAGCCTCTATTTTAACCATTGCAGCTACTGATTCTCTTAGCGTCTTAGGAAAAAGGCAAAATAAGTTTCTGTTTTGCGCCATTATCTAGTTAAAATTGTCTAAAACAAATGGAAACAAAATGAAATGGAATATTAGAAATACATATTTTTATTGATTAAAAGTAAAATGATGACACGTACAATGTATTTTAATCGTAGATGATGGACAACTTTAATGACTAGTACGTGAAATACAAGGCAGCACCAGAACGCCATCTGGTTTGCGGCACATTCTGTTGGAGAAGTAGGCTAAATCTGCAATCAATTATCGCGGATAAAACAATGGAAATTGCTGGATATTCCCGCCCTGTGTACACGGTATTAAATAAAGCGAAGCATGGTTCCGCCTCTGCCCCCAAAATCCCGGATGTTTGCTCCACCCCCTTCCCCGCCAGTGTTAAATAATCCATACGTATCTCATCCCATAGCGGCCCGTCTACATACTGCTCGACTGCGCTACCTATATCATGAAACTGTCTGTGTATTCTATCACGAACATACATGTGCCATACATTTTATTTACCTATAACATGGAAAGCTTCAGCATCAACAGTAAACAGAAAAAAAAAATCCCATGTGGCAATTGGAGCCTGGTTTTTAAGCGTAAACAGGTTCTTCGAGAAACATGCTCCTTTTCACACAAATGCACGTACCGAAATAAAATTACTTGATCGCCTTTGTTCTCCTCATTTTATCAAGAATAAACATAATAAAATCCTTGCACAGAAATTACCAGCTGAAACTGCAAGCACTTCTACATGAAGAATTATGAAGAACATCTTTAATTAAGAACATCACTCTTCATTAACAGCATGAGCGATGTTTTTCAAGCCTCAAGGTCTGGAAGGGAGAGCATTCATCCTCTTTGATCCAGTTAAGTGATAGAAAGCTCTGGTACGACATGTTTCAAGCGTTCGTGATCAAATGTCTGGGAACGGGGACGAAACAGGAGTTAGTACACGAAGGGTAACAGCAACCCTGACCACAATTTGATACTTGAAATTTATTGTTTGATAAGATTACGAATTCGACAATAAATCGGAAAGTAAAAACCTGAACAGAAAGAAAAAACAAGAGCAGCGTTCGGGGGCTTTAACTAAAAGTGGAAACGCGAAAGCCCGTCTATTACAATATAAGGTGATGCATAGTCAATTTTGTGCTTTCTGATATCTACTGCTTAAAACAAACCATTAGTAGGTGCATCTTTTTTTTAGCTGAATGCGATTTCCCACCTTAAAATTTCAACAGAGTACATGTTTTCAAAATGAGGAATTATTGTGATGCTTTAAACAACAAAACTGAAAAGAGAAACACGTACAACAATACATGTTTTGTATTTCTAGTCTGCTGCTAAGAAGAGCTCCAGTGTTTGGTTTGCTTCTACAATAAGCACACAGTACGCATTTTTCTATTGTAATATATACATTTTTTATTTTCCTTATTTTGCCGTTTTTCATTGTTTCAGTTTGATTACTGTTTATCTCCTGTATTTTCACCGAGATACACTATACACTTGCCCAAGGCGGGTCTCGAACCTGCGACGGTGTAAGCGGCGGACGCTGGAGGTATCTACGCTAGCGACCACGGCTACGAGAGCTGACAAAGTAAATGCCAACCGCACATGGTGTCCCCAAGCGGTTTACCCATCTAAGTACTGACCACGGCCAATGCTGTTTTTTTGTGTGGTAATTTCCGTCCTCCAACGTTAAGTCATATCGGACGAAGAATGGAATAAGTGAAATGATACTCAAATGAGCCCAGGGTCCATAGAGTTTAGAGTTACCCGACATTCATCTTTCAGGATAAGGGAAAACCCCGGATCCAGGTAACTCACTCTGACCGACTGATTCGAACTCGGGACCTCTTGAACGTTAGGCAGACATGCTACCATCATGCTACCGAGGCGGGCAATGCTTCTTCGGTGTGCTTTGATCGGTAACAGGAATGGAAACGTGACACCTGACTAACTTTCGTTGGCGTTTCCGGGCACTGAACAGCTTCAAGTTAATTAGGCATGTTTAGCATTTATAAATACTAGCCATTTTTTACGTATTTGGTTATGAATAATTGATAACTGGCTTTAAAAGTAAGAAGCGCGATCAGTAACTTTATTTTAATGAGAGATATCCCTTATTCTAGCACGATTTTGCACTGCAGACGTCGGAATAATTAAAACTACAGAAATGTACAAACGCTTAGCTATGTTTACGTTATCTACACTGTACCAACAGTGCCGTATTCTATTTGAAGTCCAAGTAGTTGAATTAATTACAGGTGTCTCTGATTACACAATCCTCCCCCTCATTCACACCTCTCTCTGTCTCTCTCTCTCTCAAAATCCTTCCGCTTCCCATCTAACTGATGGGCCAGAGAAAGCTCCATTGCTCGTCTGTACAAGTTTTGAAGCAAGTAACAGTGTACCCCTGGGAGACAATATTGCTGGTTATACAGACTGCAAGCCCATCAGGATGTTCATCTGCAGGAAGGAAGGGACCAGTTGCTCCGAATTTAGCTCATATAACTGCCGTCGCACCCCGCCAAACAGTTACACACGCCCCAAATGTTTAAAGAAGCACTTCCTGTGGGCGAAGCGACACTAATTGGATTTTGTGTTATAATGGAACAAAATCCTTCTTGACTCATTTTAATCCTCTTGCAGTCTTGTGTTTGCATTAGGTACCTTCAAATGTCGTAGGCAGTCAATAAAAGAGAACTGTTCGCAGAGTTGTGGAGTTTGGAAATAGAGTCTTATTCGCAAGCTGAAAACGATGAAGCTGGAAACCAATATCCGACTACGCAGATAAAATGAAGTTTTATATTCTACTCTCGTTGCCATTAACGTATGCAGTCTGCAGCAGATGTTACAATTTCATTTTTGGTCCCATATTATGCATCTAAGTAATGAATTCAAAAATGAATTCACCTTACGGAACACTTTCAGTTATAACCGAAGCTTAAAGTAGTTGTGCACAGAACGGAATTAATTGTATCTGTTCCTATGGTTACACGCTGCTGATCAAGATGTCAAGATTTTATGGGAAATAAACGTTTTCTGGCGCCCTGAATTTTAAAAACTAACATTCTATAAAAGCAGATAATAGAAAAAAGATGAGAATTTAATCTGGAAAAACATATAGCTTTTATTGACTAAGAAAAATCGTTTGATCATGTAAATAGGAAAAAATTGTGGAAAATCATGACTCGAAGAGGCTACCCAAATCATCTCATTAAAGTTCTAAAATATATATATAAAGATACAACAATCAGCATACACATTGGAAATGGAATGTATAGTAAAAGGATACATACAAATCAAGGTGTAAGACAGGGTTGCAGTTTGTCTCGTGGATGTTTAAGATTAAAGGAGGCATTCATCTTGCACCAAATTTTATTCTTAAGACGATGCTATTTGCGGATGACCAAATAATTATAAATAAAACTGAAAACGAGCTGCAAAGAGCAGTATATATTTTACAGAAGTTATGTAAGAATTATAATTTCAAAATTTCCACAAATAAAACAAAAACAATGGCGTTTCGAGGTAAAGACACTATTAGAACCAAAATAGTAATTGATGATATTATCTTAGAGCAAGTTACGGGTTTTAAATATTTGGGAACATGTGTCAGTTATAAATATGAAAATGATTTTAAAAATAAATTACCAATGAATTTTTTACAGAAATTCGTTGTGCTTGGTCCAAACTTTCTGATATCCGTACATTTTTAAGAGCTCTCTCTTTCAGTTATTTGTCGTGATTTGGAAAAGTATATGAAAAATCAAGGGAGTATGCAGCGATTCGAATTTTAAAGCTTTCACTAATTTAAATGTTTATTTCAATTAAAACCAAATCGAAAACAAATTTAATAAGTTGAATTCATTAAACCTTCTTCACCCGTTCTTCTAGAAATTATTCCTTATTCAGGTTAATACTTTATATCGATATCAGAATTGACGTTTATATTATTTTATTACACGTTTCATTGTTGATATTAGGGAGATGCAATAAGTTTAAGCTGTGGTCAAATCATTCAAAAAGGCTATAAACTGGCTTTGAAATTGCGTTCTCTTGACATAACGAATAGCGATATAGCCGTTGAAACATTGAGTATTTCACAACTTAAACCAATAGTAAAGAATACCTCGTTTACAGTTAATGTTAAAATAGTTTTACACCAACTGCGTGATTTAACAAGATTTATTTTTTACGCAAGTTCTATCAGAAAAACAAGTTCAGAATAAAGACGACTTCACAAGTTATTGCCAAGTATTCAGAATGTATATTTCCATTTGCCATAAAATTATGTTAAACATACAGCATTTTAACCTAAGTTACGAGCATACCTTACTTTCAAGAAAATAAAAAATAAAAGAAAGGCTTTTTATTTTGAGAGTGGACTGGGATAGGATATTTTTTAAGGTCCATCTTTGGAAGATACTGAACTTAAATACCAAGTTTATTTTTGCACACAACGCACAGAGATACCTTTTCTGTAAATGCATTTTTGGATTCAGAAAATCTCAAAACATGGTTTCAGGTGAAGCATCTATAACCTTTGGGCGGAATGTTTTCCTTCCTTGATATACAAAGAGAGCAGAGATAGAGATGAGAGAGAGAGAGGGAGGGAGGGAGAAAGAGAATCGAATTAAGTTCTGTATAAATGCTTTGAAAATACTAACCAATAGTGGCATGTAACACATGTGAATGTAACACATCAGATATTTAGATTTTCTTTGAAAAGGCATTACTTGTAATAGACTCTATATAAGAATGCAATGCACTTGTAAAATTGAGAATATTAAGTTTTTACACAATTTTATGAAGCATGGATACTTACAGTTTCTAAGATGAAAGCTTTCATAATTCCATTAACTGGTCAGAAAAATTATACTCTTAGAGGAGAAAAATTTCTAATAAAGTCAATTATAAACAATATATTCATTTGGATAGATACAGTCAGACTGAAAAATTCAATGCCATAGCCGGTATTTGAATCAGGGATCTTCCACTCTCCGTCTGGCTGCCTTTAACCATTGAGCTATCAGGGCCAACGTGCCAGCATGATATTAAATTCCCCAACTGACTCGTGTTTGTCCCGGTAAAGCACGAGGAGTTCTCATAAACACATGAGGCAGCTACCTTAATGGCGACTTACTATGCTCTAAGTACTTTAAGAACCTGGCTTTATAGTTCAGATCCCTATCAGGTCAATTAATGGTAATAATTTTTTTTTGTTTTTTATTTGTTCCAATTATACTCCGCCTTAACTGCAATGGTCATATCGGCGGCCGTTCTCCTTTGAAACATATCGAAGGTGTTAACTCATATTCGTTGGGTTTTAATCATTAGATCACGCACACATTCGCACTCTCATTCATACTTCCAGACTCTGGGGAAGTCTTGGAGAAGAATCCCCACCCCAACCAACGGGAATAGAACCCGGGACCCCTAGGACGGCAGGCAGGTGCTGAGCTACGGGTCCACCCTAGGGAATAAATAGTTCTTTCACACTATAAAGCTGTATGTAAGCCTAAGTATGGTGTGCTGGCATATTTGCCATGGTAGCTCAATTGTTAAAAGTAGCCAGATGGTGAGTGGAAGATCCGTAACTCAAATCCCGGGTATGGCATTGAATTTTTCAGTCTTTCCATACACACAGCTAGTGTGAAAGAACAATTAATTTCTCAATATATTCACTTCACTGACACAATGAGTAATACTTTAGGAATCGTGGTGTGGGATGAGCGGCTTTGGAGAAATCCTGGTAAATAGAGGTTTTTGTTTGCTTTCTCAGAAGCACTGACATGCGATAGGAGGGCTAACGAAGCAAGTCGCGTTAGTTCCCTTGTTGCCGCATATTATGTCCAAGACTCCTACCCAGTATTTGGCATCTCTGCTTTTTATTACGAAAACATTGTGCCTCACTTAGTCTACACAATCTCAAACTGTAGCCGTAACCCAATTCTTAATCACCTTACTGTGATACAGATACTCTTCCGCGCTTACTTTGCTCTGTCTATACATACAGCACTGAACAGCGATGCACATAAATAACAAGTCCTGTGTAATGCAAGGTCAGGCGAGAGAAGCATATAAACATACTGTCATGAAAGGCAGGTTAAAATCTAATGATCTTCCTAACCAAATTTGTATTTGTTTAATATGATTTATATGCACTCTAGATGCATTAAATTTATTAAGTAATATATTTGTGCCATACGAAATCCTGCAACTCCCCTCAAATATATTAAATTAAATGAGCAAGTTATATACAAAAACTGTTTTGTGTTGCACAACAATTTATTCCACGACAGCAGCCAATGAGAGACGACTAGCACATGTCTCAGATACGAGGCAAAATTATGTGGAAAAAAGTAAAAATATATTAGATATATTGTATGCTTAAATATTTTTTGGCATTCGACCTTGTCAGCGGATACTTTTAGAAAGCGTCATTTTCTGATGCATTTGCAATATGGCAACCCGCTAGATGCAGCTAACTTTTGCATCGGAAAATTTTATAAAGAGCTTCTCAGCTACACAGGACTACATCGAAAATCGATCTTGGCTCAGGCGTATACGAAGTAACTTATGCGGTATGCCATAGGCGCAGACCTCCAAGCGAAACCATTTCTACTGAAAGACCAACACGCAGCTACTGTCTGAATTCCTTTCTCATAAAAAATACATATTTTAAAAATAGAACAAAGAGAGAACGTTTTATCGGAGTTTTTCCAACTACGGAATTTCTATACGTTATTGCTGCAAACGACTCTTCCTTACTGGAAGTTGCTATTTCAATCCCGGGCATGTATATACGTACATATGCCGAAATACATGGTTCACATAGTGGAAACATGTGCTTTATCCTGGGCTCGATTTCCGCCGAAGATTTAGTATTGTTTTATTGAGTAAGAAGTATTTGATATGCCACAGGTTTGTAAATTTAATGAACAATTGATCTAGATTAATACTACGGCTGGGCAGATAACAGAGTAGCATTGCAAATGTCATTCTGTAAGTACATTCCGCACCTCTTCGATAAATATGTGCCTTTGCATTTAAGAAGGAAGAAAGAAAATGGAGAAAAAATCGACTTTTCTGGAAGACTAAAAGCTTCATGGATTTCATCTCTCACGGACAGGTTAAGGACAAAATGAAAAATTTATAAACATAACTTAGGATATATACATAAATCATATAATGTAAAAATGCACAAAGAAAATTTCAATAAGGCTATCTGTAGTTGATTGAACATAGGTACTATCCGGACTTGTAGTCCGTGAATTAGTGGGTTTGTAGGTTCCGAAATTTCAACAAATATTACAGTTAGCATCTTCATTGTGATTCGGTGGCTGGTCAGAGCTAGATTGACTTTTCCACGATACATCAATTTGTTAGGACCACTTGACCTCGTGCTCAGGAATCTCCTGAAAATCACGTTGTCATTTTTAAGCATCAGCGAAAAACACATACAACTAGATGACTCATATTTATTTTAATTTACGTCCTCCATCGATAAGTCATATCGAACGATGAATGAAATTGGTGAAATTATGCTCATATGAGCCCGGGGCCCATAGAGCTTAGAGATGCCCGACATTCGTCTTTCAAGATAAGGAAAAGCCCCGGAAAAACCTTATCCAAATAACTAACCCCGACCGAGATTCGAACTCGGAACATGTAGAACGTGAGGCAGACAGGCTACCTCTACGCTACGGAAGCAGGAAAATGAGCCTTACATTACAGTACTAAACAAAGTTTTGACGAAGTTTTTGTTTACCCTGTTTTTTAGTGTTTATTGTTTAATTTGTGGATGCTTATTACGAACATATGAATGATTTTTTTCTGTCAACATCTTGAATAAAATAATCCATTTTTCAAAATTCTTAAAAACAAACAAAATTACATAGAGACATAAGAGAAAAATAACATACATACGTTATATAAAGCTTCCTTAGGTTTACATAGGATTAGAATTTTATTACGGAGGGGCCCATTGTTTCATGTCCCCAATGGGGACACCCCCGGGCGGAAGGATGAGGCGAAGGAGGCAGAGGGTGGCCGACCCAAGGAGCCACGATTGTACAGGGGGCAGGGTCCCTACAGTTTACTTGAATAGAGACTTCCTCCGACAGGCTCCTCTACAGCGGGACGGCAACGAGCCCAGCAACCAAGCTCTAACGGTCCCGGGCAGGCGATCCGAGCCCCAAAGATGCCTGGCTGTCTTTCCAAAAATGGTCCCAGCAGAGGATAGGAGACCGGCAACCGACCTACCGGAGGGGGAAGTAGTTTTCCTCAGAGCATATCATCCCACCATGCAGCGCCGAGACACCCGCCGACACTTCTACCCTGAAAGAGACCACCAGATGAAAGATAATATGAAATGATGGAGATGAAATGGAGGGACAGGAAATTCGGGGGATGTAATTAACTTCCCCAGAATTCGCCTACCGACCCGAGAAACCCTAAAAAAACCATTGGTCAGGTAGGTCGGCCACAGGGATCGAACCTGAGCCTCCGAAATGCGGGCCACACACGAAACCGCCTGAGGCATCTCGCTCGGTTAGGTTTACATAAGTGCACATAATATTGAAACACACTACAAATCACTACAACAAAACTTCCATTCAAAAATAGACACGAGAGCGGCTTTTCCTTTTATGTTTTGATCCCCCTGCACACATTATGCCCATGCATAGTCTCCCACCATTGCAGAGTCCCAACATCCCTGATATCATCTTTCCATAGCCTGAATATTCTGGTGTGCTAGGATATTGAACACGTTTTCTGTTCTTAGTACCTTTGTAATGTCAACCATAGGTACAAAACTGCATAGATTTTGTTTCATATAGCCAACCCTCTAAGATAGACCTACAGCTTCCAAATGAAACATGAGGAGCCCATGTACATCTTGGTCTCCAACTGGTACACCGAAATAAGCTTCGTAGGCATCACTGAGCTTGCCCCAAACACAATTTTATATTTGACCTGTTTTGTTCCGATATGATGACCACAAAAATAAAACAATATGTCTCCAAGGCAACTTACAGCGTCTGGATAATGACATGTTTCATTTAAAGAAGACCTAGTCAATCAAATATAACCAAAAAACTGACGGTAATTCACACACAGGAAGACTTCATTTTATAAAATTCATTGATATATATTATACTCGATATACGTGAATAGGATTGCTATTAGGATTATTATTAGGATTATAGGATTGTTAACGATGTATACTAATTTTACTAATGTAAAACGTCAATGCCAATACCGGTAATTGCTTTAAACTAATACAATTGTCAGAAAAAAGTGCTCAATTCAAAATTATTGGTAACATTATTTAAACATAAAAAATTATATTTCGAAAAGTATCAACATTTGGAAAAAAACTAATGGCATATTCGTATTCAGTGCATTGGTTTTACCCAAGTACAGTAAGAAATGAAATAAACAATTTTTGTTACGTAGTGTTGTTATAGATATAAACAAAAATATAAAATTTTAAAGGACTTTAGTACTTTTCATCTGTCTTCAACAGCTACATGCTATACCTCATTCAGCAGTATATGCTGACCATGTTATTACTGATAAAAAATTGAATTATGTGAACAGCCAACTTTGGTTGCACGTAGAATTAGTCCCCTCTGCTTTCAGATAGGATTGGAGAAAAATAATATCTTCAAATAAAATATCAATTGCTTGCATTATGTCACACACACCTAACTTTTTAATAACATGGGTGACATACGGAACGCCCCTTTTCCAAAGTTTTGCATTTTGTAAAGCTGCAATAATTTTTGCGCAATGCAGAGACATTTGTTTTTCAATTTTTCATAATCACCATCGTGATCATACAGCAGATAATAAGCTTCAACATTCGAAGCACTGAAAAATAATTTCTATCACCCCCAATCTAAATTGTTGAATTTATAAACTTAACCCTTTTAATATGTAGTCATGCGCGATATTGGTAATTGTGAAAATCAGATTAATTTAAAATATTTCTCAACCACCGCAGGGGTAAACTTCCCCTTCACTTCCATTAAACGTTAATAATGAAAAAAGCGCATTTTGGTAATGAAAGCGGCGCGTGTAAAGCCGAAAGCTTTTTAATAAATTATATTGCATGTGTTTAACAGACTTTCCTTGTGATTTTAAGTAGCGGCCGCATTCCTGTGAAATAAATACTGTTTGTTGTGGTGTCATCTGCTTTGTCATTGATAATAATCATTAGATATTAGAGCCATTCGTTCTGCACATAGCACAATGGATAAAATATCCAGTAAACTGAAATAAAGTCCAGTTTGTGCTTTATTTAACCACAAACTGATATAAGAGTGAACATGCAACAAATATTTATGCAACTTAATTATGCATGAAGGAGACAGTATGAAAATCTTGTATTCTTTACCCTCAATATAGATTCCTTTCTAATTGTGAAGCTATGATGTGAACACTAAAAGGAAAATTGAAGAGCTAAAGATCTAATGTACTGGCAGTGCCCTTGAGGATCTGTTACTAGAAATGCTGGGTAGAATTAGGAGGAAAGAAGAATAACACACTTAAAATACGGTTTTAATAACCGCACTGGGTCTACGAAACTAAATAGGACACATTATGCAGCTGCGCAAAAATTAATATCTACATTATTATAGAAGTAATAAATATTGTTACCCAATCGTCGAACATACGATCAGCTGGCACGAAGAGCTGGCAAATAGAGAGGGACATATGGCATCGAGCTCACGCCGACTCGTGTGACGGAATGGCTCTTGCTGTGGGAGTGAGGGAGATGGATGGCGCTAGGCCACGCCTACACTAATGCGTAGCGCTAATGACGTGCCGAGTAGAGACGGGGTAGGGAGAGAAGGAACCACAAGTCACTGGGTCGTCTCTTTTCCCTCCTCCTACCTCCTGGAAAGATCGTGAAACCTCTCATACGACATCTCCATTGTGGAGAATTCTCCAGAACCAGTTAGCCACCGTGGCTCATGGTTAGACCGCTTGGCTCTCACCAAGGCGGCCCGGGTTCGATCCCAGGCGACCGCAAAGTGAGATTTGTGGTGGACAACACGGCGTTGGGGCGGATTTTCTCCGGGACCTCAGGTTTCCCCCGCCATCTCATTCCACCGGTGCTCCATCTTCATCTCATGCATCATCAGTGTCACCGCCTGCGGTGCCGTATGTAGTAAAAGCGGGCGTTAAACATTACACACACCAGTTAGCCACGTATAAATAGGAGTACGTGCAGTTCTTAAAGAGGAGTCTGAGTCAGAGTTTACGGCAAGGTGCCAAGTAGTGTGTGCAATGTGAAACTGCGAACTGGTGGATGTGTGTGTTACGTAATTGAGTGTGGTACGTAATTGTGTGTGGTACGTAATTCTGCTGTGATCTGCAAGGGTACCAAGTGTAATTCGGCGGAAATAAAAAAAAAGATTTTGTATTTCGACAACTTGGACTTTTGATTCTACGATCCCACAAAGTTACAATATAATAATATATATTTTTTACCCATTTTGTACATTGCGTATTGCAACGTACCTATCACCGTTGTTATGTCTTGGCATGCCAAAAAGAAAAAAAAAAAGAAAAAAAAAAACACGCGAACCGCTAACGTTTAGAATTGCCACGTTCCATATAAGATATTGAAGGTAGTTTAGTAAGATTTCTAATTTATATCAGCGCTAAATACCTATACCTATCTAAAGTAGAGAGCTACATATAATCAGGATTTAACAAAATGGTTTATAATAACAAACTTTACCTATGCTACCACATTATTTTCCAATACACCAAAATAATAGCTCTCCTTACGATCTATCTTACCTTACCTTACATAATATGAGGATACTGTGAGGCCTCTATGGATCTTACTTATCCGCAGAAGTCGCTCGCAACAAGCTTATACACCAGGAAGGTTATCGAATTATAACGAAACTGTTCTGGAACCTTTTTTGTCCCGCTTCCCGAACATCCTAGAAGTATCCTAAAGATAAATCAGCTATATAATCGAACGATTAACCCATTTTGATGAATAAATTAGTTAACAACTCCTGTGTTCGTTTTTCAAATAAAGAAGGAGGTTTCAGATTTACTTGCTCCTTGCAACAACAATACAAAACGTTGGAAATAATATGAAGAACAGATTATCCTATGAAAGGGATGTGGCGTTTGTGCTAAGCTACCTATATCGTCATGCGCATTGCTCTGTAATATAAAATCTCGACAGTACATTTCAGAAGCAAGAGGAATAGCTAAGCGAAAGTTATCTCAGATAGATTTGGCACGCCCAATTTTTCTCTGAAAAAGAAATGACGATTAGAAAAAAGAATGTTTTATTTGCATATTCTCTGCTTAGTTCTGAGAGAGTAAAGTTACATTTTGAAACAACAAAGACGCTCCGGATAATATACCTATTTTCCAAGTTGTTCTAAAGAGTGCCTTCTAGAGCTGTTTATCACATCATCGCCCGCAGATTTCTCCCAAATTCGCATCGCCTAGAGGACATACGAAGGCCAACATGAAGTAATGAAGGCAATTTGTGTACGAACATTTTATACGAAGGATAATGAGCTGCAGCAAGGGACATATTTTCAGAAATTCTATCCACCGTAGCGGAAGGGAATTCGGTACCGAGGGGGAAGGTGAAACTTAAACACAAAAAGGAGGTTCTCCTCTCTATACTTTTTTGACAGTGCAACAAATTATTTCATGATGAAAACGCTGTGCTCCGCTATATAATTATGAAATATCAGTCTGCTGCATGTACATACTCCAGAATGACTAGTTATATTTGAAATGCTTGTCATGTTTTCGTAAATTATGTGCGTTTAGTTCTATCTTCTCCTCATAAGGAGGGTAAATTTCATACAAACCATTCAGGTTACATTATGAATTTGAAGCTTTTTGGATAAAATTTAGAAACACTTAAAAGGAAAGAATAACAGAGATTAAAGAAACTTTAAACGTTTTTAATTTACATTTTTTTTTTCAATGTAGCCAAAAGACATTATGTATGACTCAATTACTTCAAACGATATGTCTGTAAATTTGAAATAGATCACAAATTATTCTACTATGAAAACGTTTTATGCCGTAACAGAATTGTGAACTATCATTACCGCTGTGTAATGGCAAACAAATCTAAACTCCTTGCAAACTTTCACTCGTGATGTTTGAATTGCCTTCATGTTTTGGTAAAGAAAGTGCAATAAGTTCTAGCCTACTTCTGTTTTGTTACAGCTAGACAACATTCCTTCTTTCTAAGCAACTCCAATTCGACATTTAGTTTTATACATACCACGCAGCACAAAACGACCACTTTCAGCCCTGGCAATATTGTGTTGAGAGTTTAATGTCCCAACACATTGTGCTAGTTCCTCTTGCTGAATCTACATTATACACCGGGCAGTTTCTCAAGGCCCATTAACATCGTAACCGCAAGAGAATGTTGACAGAATGCAACACAAACATCTTCCCCCTCCCAAATAACAGACAGTACACAAACGACAAACATCATCCTGTATATTATTACTGAACAAGGAAACCCGCTATGTAAATATTTCTTCTGAGGATCGCTAAGAAGATACTTATTCTTCACAATAAATTACTTTGAGTAATACAGTAATTAATAGACTTGCAATACTATGTCCATTGTTAAGAAACAAAGATACTTGAAAGAATGTTTCAATATAAGTACCTCAATTAAATTAAGAAATCAGAAAGTGACGACGGAATTATTTTATGTGGAAACAAAGAATATGGAGTGCTGAAAAGAACCCAAATTACCACTTCTTCTGGTGAGCTTAATGTTAACTTCTTATCAAGGTGCCTTTTTCTGCTTCTGTTCTTATTAACAGTAATATCAGTTTCAAAAACTGTGATTATTCTATATAATATCTGCAGAGCGAACCAAATTCGTACGAAAATACACATACAACTGCACCTTAGTCAAGACTTACTTTTGTTTTCAATGGGATAACACCATAGTTCTATATTAGGTACTATTTCTCCGCCATTTTGCACAAATCTAAGAAAGTGACCAGCTGCAAAGTTAATAAAAAAAACTAGTTTTGAGCCATGCAAGGCTGCTTACCACAAAACAAAAAGTTAAAAAAATGTGTATCTTCACTAAAAAGCACTACCGTTTAGATTCTTTATTATTTAAAACATCCTCATCCCCGTAATACGGATACACATTTATGGATTACTACATCTACTTCTTTTACACTGTTTTTAAAAATAAATCGAAATGTCTAGAGTAGTAAAACATCCTAATTTATTCCGTTTGTGTTGAGATGCACTGGGCACTGGATCTTTGAAGTGCTCGACCTCTCAAGTCACACTCGCTGCTTCTATGTATTAATGGCGGAAAGGGTTTTTGGTAGGTTTGCTGGAATACTTGTACTATTCCACGTAAAATGGCCAAATGCAACTGTCATTAGAGATGGAACTCGGAGAAGGTAGATACAAATATAAATATAAATGAAGTAGTGAAGGAATAGGAATTGAGGAAAGATCATGTCATGCTCTGAGTGGTTAATATCACGTTCCTATTGATTTTATACAACAAATCACCATGCCATCATCGGTAACAACCCTTAAGTTCCAATATCTCAGTTTCACAACAAATGCTGGAATGTAAGTCATTTTATTTCTTATTTGTATTTAGATTTTATATTCTTAGATACTTCTATCGCTTTATTTCAAGTGGGAACCTCCTAGGTACAATAATTAACAATGAAAACCTTAAATTTAGAATTTCATTACAGTTTATCTTGTAACTCTCCAAAGTGTGACTGTGTGGTTCTTCTCTGTAAGTTTGTTAAGGCGCTCCAGAAGGATGATAGAAGTTAATCGGCTTAAGCATAACAACTAAGGATTGCATTGCAACTGAGGATCTTGGACGTTTGCTTAAGATATAAAACTAACAGCAAGCAGAGGAACAGAGAGCAAAGGAAACATGCTCGCTATTGTAGGCAATGATTCAACTCCGCCCTAAAACCACTCCAAACACACCTTTCTATGGGTTTGCTAACCCATTATCGTTTATTATGGTACCCTTTGCACAGACTGTTCTACAATAGCTTAATATTTTATGTTCTTCAACAATTTATTTTCATTTGTGCAGGACTTATGCGTCCAAGGAGTTGCAAGCCAATTTCTCGTTCCAGTAGCCTGACGAAGAGCAAGCAAAATTGATACAATGTTTTCAGGAAGGATATTTAGTCCAATAATGTTATGGCGGTAAAGAAGACGGAAGTGAAATGTAGTGAAGAGAGGGATGAAGGAAAATTTGCGAACCCATCCTAGCCTTCCCTTAGCAACTACGATAATCTAGGAAACCCCTCCAGTCAAGCTGGTCGGCATAGGAGATTAAAGCTGGGACCTGCCGAATGTGAGTCCCACAAGTTATTTCGGCGCCAACTCTCGATACGTATCAAAGATGTACATGTTGATCGAGATACGGTTTTGCAGAAGTAGTTTCATTGCGCGGTTGACCGCTCTACTCTTCCCAGTCCGGGTTAGATCCTAGGCGACACATTTGTGGGCGCTGGGCGGATTTTCTCCGGGAACTCAGGTTTCCCCCGCCATCATTCCACCAATCACTCCATTATCACGTTTCCTTTCATCCGTTTCGCCTTTCATTAAGCCATCTACATCTTTCACTCTCATACGAGGCATCGGCCTGATCACCCATTCTAGGTTCTCTATATGATCCAGAGTTTCTCAATCCGCATGATAGATGAAGAAGAATCCCCTAACACCAGGATAATGGTAAAACTAGAGGTTTCCTTGCGCATTTTACTGTAGGTAATACCCATACAAATATTTTAAATGTATAGCATTTTAATCGTTAAAGGCATTTCTGAATTAATAAACCATAATTAAAGTACAATTTAGCGCGGAACACTTTACTGAAAAGTTACGTGTCACATCTTTGGAACGTGCTGTACTTAGACTCAAGGTTTGGTACCTATATGATCTTTCCTTTTGGAGTTATGTCACTCTCTCTTATCCCCCGCTCTAATACGCACGCACGCCTGGCCCCTTTCTTCCAAAATGCATTGATGAGTCTAGGACAGCACGACAATACGTATTTCCAGAGAAACCCAAAGAGATTTCACTTCGTTGAAATACAAAACTTATCGCAGGTACATTATAGAGAAAGCAAAACCAACTCTTCGTTAGATCTAACTAAACAAGTGATAACTGTGTCCCTAACTTCTCTAGTAAACTGATCATAAACAGTTGTGTCACCTACTCCATATTCAGCAGTTTTATGCCGCCCACAGTTTATAGAAAATATGAAAAGTTCAATCCATAAAAGGCTAATACACTGCATACCCTTGATTACATGAGACACTTACGGAACAGAACTGCAGCAACAAATTACTCATCAGGCATACCCATTGCATATTGAACCATGACACACAGGTTCAATTAACAATGGTCCTGGAATAAAAACTCATTTTGACATTATAAGCAGAATGGGTACGATTTAATTCGAGGCGCTGTTCTCATCACTAATCAATAGTTTATGGGATTTTCTGTTATATATGTAGTTAAAATCTGTGATAATGTTTTTTGTTGTATTTTTCCAGGTATGTTTACCACCTGTAAAATTTCCACAATGTCGAAGAATACCATTGTAATGGTAGTTAAAATCGATTTAGTTTATTGGTAACCTAGTTCCAAATATTTTAACAAGAAAATTAGTAACATTTACAGTTTTTATCATTAAGACAATGACTTTATTACGTTCTCATTTTATCCTCATTTCTGTTTCGATGCAATGCAACATGTTTTGTTTATTTTTATCTCGAATCCAGTTTAAGCGAACATGAAAGGTTGGAGGTTGTAGGGTCTGTATGGCGATAGTGTACATGTGCATGAAAATCGTTGTGAATGGAATCCTCCATTTACCTGGCCACAGGCGTTTGTGTTTCGGTTGCATTTGCATTAACGTTTCATGAGAATGGGCCTTACATTGAATCACTGGAATAATTCAGCCAACCGCTCTACGTTTTTACACAAAAGTTACGAGGAATGTTCCATAATTTTGACGTGTCGCTCTTCGCAATAATTTACTGTTAGAATCCTGTCGCGGAAGCATGTAAGTCCTGAACCTCTATGCATGCGGTGTTGTAAGGGATTATTTGTAAAATAGATATTATTAATAATTTAAAACTATTTTAGTCACACTATAACTGGTAACAGTTCTTTATTCTTTTAATCGATTACTGCGTATCTCAAAAGGAACATGCTACGGCACCTTTCGGTCTATATAAAGAATATATTTATTGGAAATTAATTGTTCTTTCACACTAGCCGTATGTAGGACGTTTAGTCAGACTGAAAAAATCAATGCCATAGCCGTGATTCGAATCACGGATCTTCCGGTCTCTGTCCGGCTGCTCTTAACCATTGAGCTACTATGGCCAACGTGCCAACAAAACATTAAATTCTCCAACTGACTCGTATTTATCCTGGAACTACTAGTTCTCAAATACATGAAACAACTATCTTAATGGCGACTTACTATGCTGTAAGTACTTTAAGGCCCGGGCTTTATAGTTCGGACCACTATTAGGTACAATTAATGGAAATCAACTGCTCTTTCACACTAGCCGTGTGTAGGACGCAATATGAAAGAGTAGAGTCAGACTGACACGAGTCAGTTGGAGAATTTAATGTCATGCTGGCACGTTGGCCATAGTAGCTCAATGGTTAAGAGCAGCCGATGGAGAGCGGAGGATCCGTGGTTCAAACCCCGATGACGGCATTGAATTTTTCAGTCTGACCCTTTCTATATCTTCATTATTAGTGAGAGTGTAATAATTGGAGCTATATTTGTAATACACTTTTAGGAGGGAAAACACATTAATTGAAATGTTACATATAAACCTGAAATCTGTATCATGTAATGAGACGCAAACCTCAATAACATAGCACGATCGTTGGTCATTTGCACGTTTAAGTTGGTTTAAACGTTCTAGGGAATTTGTATGAACGAATGCGATGGAGTATAAATTTAAAAATACTAGCTTAATTAGAGCTTCTCGGGTTACCAGCGGTGCGATGTAGCCTTCCTGAAGAAGGCCATAGAGCAAGCATGGCCGAAAACTCGAGCAATTTTATTTAATAACATCGCACGGCTGGTAACCCGAGAAGCTCTAATTAATAATAATCGCCGTGGAAGCTTCGAATCTTATAAATACCACCTTATTAATTATCTTGGTTACTGTACAAGTTTTCTGATAATTTAGAAATGCTATAGGTAAATAGATAATGTCGAGCCACACCTCCGCTAAATCTGGGTATCTCTCAATAAAAAATAAATATAAATAAAAGATAATAAAAAAGCCGTCTGAAGCTCTTGAAAGAGATCGATACTCTCGTTTGCTGGCAGTCCGTTATACGGGTTTTTAATTATCTGAGTTCCCGGGAGCATGATTCAGGAACGGCGGGATTAAACCTGGGAGTATGGAGGTCGTCGAGGTAGCTGGGTAGAGAAGAGCTGCTATGAATAACTGAAGATCCACTAATCGAATGCAGCAGCGATTTTATAAGCTTTATTTAACTTTTGTGCTCCCTTTGGTCTCTTGGATGCTGTATTAATCTGCATCTGGCGTTTCTTACAGAAGTGCTTCCATTTTTTGACAGAATCACCATTTGTTTGTCAACACTTTTACCAGGAATTTAAATAATTCCCCATTAATAGAAATTAATATAGGAGGCTGAGCATGTAACTGCAGAGAGAACAGGCCAGGTATAAGTCCACAACAGCAACTTCAACCTGTAGTGGAGCTACGATTACCAAACATTAAGTGCTTTAAATTTTTGTCTTCAAGTTTAACCTTATTTATCCGAAGTTATCTAAAACTAAATATAGGAATAATGTCGGGGAGAACACCATCATTACGATTTTAACAATTGCAGGAAAGCTCTGGAAAGAAAATCTCGACTGGACACTTGACAAACGCAATTCGAATGAGATCCCGGTTCTTGCTTAAGTCAAGAACAATGATTAGATAGTAAACATGGTTTAAATGAGGAATCGATAACATAACACTGCCTTTTGTAAAATAAGGCTGAAATTATACTTTAAGCATGCGCCATATTATTTGCTTTTACAAGATATTTTTAAATTCGATGGTATTCCGTTATCTGAAAAACTAATTAACGAAACCGCTGTAAATATCAGATAGTAAATCGAGAGGGATGTTCATATCGGTTATACAGAACCCCCAGCGAGCATCTTAAAAAGACACCAAAACGGACAACTTCATTGAACGTGCGTTACATTACACCCCTTTCGAAGCTATGCTTCCGTTTCTACGAGGTGTGTCCGTAAAATAAAGTCTCCAATTTTATTTAATAGAGAAAACATGTTTATTGTCAATTAATGCTACATTGATGGAAAGGCGGAACTTACTCCTACTTTTTAACGTAATCACCATTGCGATCGACGCACTTTTGCATGCGCTGTGGCAGTTTTTGTATACCCTTGTCATAACACTCTACCGCCAAGTTGCGCAGGTAGCGCTCAACCTGGTTTTTCAAATCATCGTCGGTCTGGAAATGTGTTCCACCCAGGTGTGACTTCAACTCAGGAAACACATCATAATCACTAGGTGCAAAGTCTGGACTATAGGGCGGATGAATGAGGATGTCCCATCCATTTACAGTCTTCGGAGAGCATTTTGGGGACCCACCTCACACACACACACACACACACACACACACACACACACACACACACACACACACACACACACACACACACACACACACACACCCCTTGCGATAATGCAAATGTTCGGTCAAAATCTTGTCAATCGTAGTCTTACTGACTTCAGGGATAAGTTCGTACAGCTCGCGAACTGTCACACGCCAATCTTTAAGCATTTCTTGCTCCACTTTTGAATTTTTCTCGGCTGAAACCGAAAGCCGACCAGAACGCTGCTCTTCTTGGACGTCTGTACGTCCGTCTTCGAACTCTCTGACCCACTTTCGCACGTTTTTGACGTCCATACTCTGTGGCCCATAGACTTCGCATAACTGATGATGAATTTCAGTGGGGGTAGTGCCCTTGGCACACAAAAACAGGGTCACTGCACGCAACTCGCACTTGGCGGCGGAAGTGATAGGAAGCTCCATCACAAACGGCTGCCCAGCCAAGACTAATGGTTGCAACGGGTTCGTTGTGGTGGGGATTTGAAGGGGTGAAATCGAGTTACACGCCAAGTGTTGCCGGATCTCGCGTAATAGCGTTCCTCACGGCTCCAGCGCCTTGGAGACCTTATTTTACGGACACGCCTCGTACTATTGGTATGGTAGAAAAGTATACCATTAGAGACGAGCGCTCCAAACAATTACCTGAACTTTGAGTGTAAGCATGCAATCGCCGTATTGTAACAACTCACGCTTTTAGTCGGATCCATTGGCAGATATGCTGCATAGACCATCGAAAGTTTTCATTGGCAAGAACGACTTATGAATACAGAAGTTCCTTCAAACGACCATATCTACGGTCGTATATATGGCTGCACACCAAGGCAAATAGAAGATCAGTATTTGCATATGCTCAGAAAAAGCATATTGACCACCCGTGGAATGAACAAGAAGCTATGGCAGGGAAAGACTGGTTTACGAACATTATGAAAGGAAATACAGACATTTCTTTGAAAAAAACACAGGGTTCCAAGACAAGGGCAGCAGGAATGAACAAGAATGGAGTAGACGCATTTTTTTTTCTTTGTTGAGAGACATTTATGCAGAAGTAAATCAAGGGTGGGATCTGAGGTTCCTATGAAGGATTCTGGATACATAAACGAGAACGTATTTCTAAAGTGGCTACACCACTTTCAGAAAAATCGACCCCAAGGAAGATGTTTGCGGGTACTAAATGATCACACTTCATATTGTAGTCTAGAAAGTATAGACTTTTGCAGAGAGAATTAAATAAGCCTGCCACCTCTCAACAGGACAGTGTTCAAGGCCTTAAAATCATTTTATCACTAAAAGGCTAATTTCATCCACAACAATCCAAGTTGTGTATATAAAAATATGCTTGATATAATCTAGAAAATGCGCAAGACATCGATAAGCTGCACACGCTCCATTCTCGAATTATGAATTCGTTCATAAACAAATGAAACATTTATTTAACATTTATTTGGTAGCATAAACAAATCGCATGGTATCACCCAGTAAGAAGTTTTCTATTAATTACTATAATTAATTTAAAGCGAGATGCACAAACGTTGCATAAACTGATTGATACCTCGTTGTGTTCTACAATTTCTGCGGATCATTTAATTATATGATTCGGATATAAAATGGCAGAAGTTGCAACATCAGTTATTGCATTATCTGTAGATAAGGATAAATACGCTTTAATATAATCTTTAAGCTTTTGCTCACTTCACGTACACATTAATATCATTCAAGTTCCAGGAGTCAGATCTGTTCTTGAGCTTAAGTAATATGCCCTTTTTAAAAGCTAGGGAGTATTTGCAGTTGTGCATGAAGATAATTACCCTAAATTACTTCGTGCTTCCAAATATAAACACTCCTTTCATACCCGTTAATAACTTTAAGGAGTTCAGAAGTTCGACTTAATGTGCAAGTTTTACCAACTTAATTTACAACTCTGGAAGGATACAATAGGGGCTGTTCACAAATCACAGCTTCTTGTTAAAAACTTCTGTTATTCGCTTCAGTTCTCCACGAGATAAACAAACTGCTTATAAAGACATTTAGTAATGTTATAATTTTCCTGCATAAAAATATGTTCCATTCAGCACGACTTTCAAAATTTACACACGGAAAATTGAGCGTGGAGGCGTTAAGGTTTACAACGGCAGCACCTTTGATTCTTTTAAAGAACACAATGTATTTGTAAATTGATATATTTGTTATAAAACCAAACGTAGGTGTAATAATCACTGCATACATGCTACTGTAGCTCAGGAACAAGCTGACGTTTTATCCGATAAAATCACATATTGGAAGCACATATATCCAAGACATTGCTGAACATTCTTGGTAAACTTCAAATAAGCGGCAAAAATCAAAATAAATTATATATTACATATAATATATATTAAAATCATTTCTGCTATAGAGCTGCAGCTTACAACTACTGGAATGAATGGAATAGACTTGTACCCGCGATTTACTGTCATCAATCGCACTTATTTTATATCTGATAATAAGCACATGTTAGAAAGCAGAATCAGAATGAACAACTGAATGGTATAGCCAAGATCTGAACCACATATCTTCACTTTTCTGTACAGATGCTTTAAACAACTGAGCAACAATGCCAACATTTCGACACGCAATTAAATTCTCCAAATGATCTACGTATTTCCGGCGTTCGCAAATGCATTTTGGAATAATGTACCCGAATGCCGACTTAGAATCTCGTGCTTTGAGTCTAGGGCGTTATAATCATCCGCTGTTTGTTCAGTCAATATTAGTTAATTTATCTTCCACATTAAGCGTGTGCAGCCTGACGTTCAAAAGGAAAAATTAGAATGTTTGCCCAAGATTTGAAGTACAGATCTTTCGGTTTTCCATGATGTTTTAATCAATTAAATACCTACAATGGTGACTTCCGACAGTGAAACTCTATAACCTATTCGTCTTTTCCTCTGGGTAAAGTACAGTGCAGTCTATCATAATATCTTGGAAATGCCTCTATATAGAATACACCAACTTTTCAATTTTAGTACGACAAAAATCACATTTGACACTAATAAATAAATTCAACTTTGCATGCTGGTCTTTTTGTGGTACTTCTGAGGCATTGCAGTATAGGTATATGAAAATTAACGTCACATTTGCTCTAACAGGTCACGTACCTACAGTATGTGGAATAAATGAGCCATGCAAGATAATATGTTAGGGTTATATTCTTAAGAATTTCTGCTTCCGTTATCATTTACCTTTATATACCTTCTACTAACTATTCCTACAAAAGCTTATTTCTATATCGAGATAAACCTTTGTACATAGCTTCCTTGCACATTTCGTTGTAGGTACAACGGAGATAGAAGGAACCAAATCGACACTCAGATGTTTTACAACATGTGCTTACAAACTGACTGAAATTCCAGTGTTTATGCCATCGCGAAAAACAACCGAATAGCGACAGCACTTTAATAGATGGTCAAAGTATTGAAAAGCAATAATAATTTATTAAAACTCGAAAATGGCTGATTACAGAAAAAAGCTATTTAAAACAATTGTCCTTTTTAACATTTAAAGGTTTTCTCTGTAGCATATTTTTATTATTTTTTATTGTTTATCATTATACAAAAATGCAGAGAACATTACAAAATATTCTAAGACAATTATATATATATTTATCACATGAATATCTTAAAATGTCTTATTTTTACAAAAATCATTGCCAGTTTTGATAAATGATAATGTTTTCCACATAAAAGTTTGTATTGAACTACTTCGTGTTACGTCTTGGAGATACTGAACTAAATATCAAGATTATTGAACGTTAATTTTAGAGTTATACTGTACATCAACATAAACCTATTTCTAAAAATACTTTTGGGGATGTAAAGATTCTCGCAGATATATTTACAATCAAATCTAACTGTCGACGGGTTCTTAAACCCTACACATTCACACTCACTCGACATCGAATTTCTGTGTGTGATGCGATTGTAGTTAAAGTAAGAATGACTTATTATGATAGTCGCAATGCTTTAAAAGTAAAATCTATTAACAAAGGAAATAAAATTTTGAAATTTAATTATTTGTAGATAATAATACAAGCATTCAGTAAGGCACTATGTAAAAAGATGCGAGAAGTTAGGCATTATAAAATATATAAAATCGGCAATGAGTCTCTTGTAAATGATGAAGGCAAGTTCAACTCACTTCATTTAAGCTTGTTAAAATTGTCGTAATAAAATTGTATAGCTAAAAATACAGAGTCATCACATTCCTCGGAATATGGTGGTACACTAACATTTAGTCTAAAAAGAGCTACGAACCTATAAAATTCATAAAACACACGCAGCGTTTGCTTTATCTTCGGATTTAATAACTGGGCGTTTTAATGAAATTCCTGAAATACGTAATCGATTGTATGATTAGAAAGAATATTGGGAATGCTACTATAAATAAAAGTCTAACTTTTTAGCTCATGCATTAAAATCGAGTATAATAAAAACAAAACTAGACGGACTATATTTTCCAAAAGCAAGAAGAAAGAATAACAAAGTGGACTGTAAGCATTAGTCGAAGGTATTTAAAATTACTTTTTACCCATCTCTATATAAATTAATGTTTTTTTTTTTTTTTTTTTTTTTTTTGTTACTCTCTCAAGTACCAAATCATATCAGCACCGACGGTGTGCCAGAATTTCGTCCCGCAGGAGTCATTTGTCTGGTACATGCCGGTAAATTTATTTAACATGGGGCGTTCTTTTAAGAACGCTTTAAAAATCATCGGTATTGGCCAGTGATTGGCCTTGGGATCAGTAGGCCAGCGCATAACCAACTGTGCCAGCAGATCGACTCATCTCTGAGAAAAGAATCCATTCACATCAAACTTCAGCCAATTACAGTAATGAGAATATCTCCTCCATGTCAAGTACAGCAAGTGATAAGTCCTCGTTCTGCTTTACTGTTGTGAACACCTTAGTTGCGATGTTAGTCTGATTATAACACTGACTGTGTAAGGATGGAAAATACTGATTTGCGTTTAAGTCAGTGTACAAGAAACCATACTGCAGCAAGAGCAGAAAAATTAATGCTGGATATTCACATGCGGTTTAGCTCCTTATATGAATGGAGTCAAAAGGCAGAAATGGGAATTTATCCTGTTCATGATTCACAACACCAAACGCTAGCGCTAAAAGCTTTATCAATGCAACTTTTGTTTATTTGTAGGCATTTTTCCCCAGGCTATCACGGTCCGTCCAAATGAAAAAAAGGCACATTAGCGAACGGTATCAGATTTTATTGCCCACTACTACGGTTCAGTACGAGGAAAAATGATGTATTTTTAGAATGGTTGGTATCCCTGAGGTAATTGACAGGTTCCAAAGCACTCTAATGTCTTCTCCAATATCCGATAAATGTGCAAATGTGGGGTGCCTCATGACTTGGTAATGACGAAAGAGTTTGGCACACAACAAATAGTCAATAGCGCAATGAAGTGCAGCCAACTGTCGGTCTGTCTAAGGGGCATCGCCACCCTGGGTTTTACAACCAATTATTTTCTCGGGAATAAAATCGTAAATGTAGAAATTTAGCTCATCGCTTCTTCGGTAACTGACAATCTACATCTAAGAGAAAACTGCTAGTATTTACAAAAATATTGAAGAGATACTAACAGTTTCTGACGATAGGAATTATTAGTTGATATAGCTTGATGTTGGAACCAAACACAGAATCAGAAACTCAGTAGTTTTAAGCAGTTGCTATTTCTCAGCTGTGATAACACACTGCGAGAAAAGCTATGTTAAAATAAAATACATGTTTGAGACTAAGAATATGTGTATATGGGAGAAGGATAAGTCGAAAACAAGAAGCTCACATTAATATAAATTAAATTAATGTACATCAAATTAAAATAAATTAAATCAAGAAAGCGTTCAATTAATCTCACTCCTCGAATAATCCACCATCTTGAATGATTGTAACTTACATTCTCAAACATGACTCTTGTGAACTTATATGTTGTATTTTTTTAAGCAAAGGCATGGTAAATATATCTGTTATGAATTTTATATAATAACTCAAGAAGTCCTCTTTTTCTGCCATTAATTTTATATAACTGCGAAAGCTTAAGCTATTATTACCAAAATATTTACAGTTCGTTATTCAATATTTTTTTCATATTTTAAGCAGTACACTATGAACATGTTAAATTGCCTCACTTTTTAGGGCTCAAATCCAAACTTCTAATATCACAGTTAGATATCTATCCAAATTTTAAGAAGTGTCTTATAGGTCTCTGCTTATAAAATATATAATCTCGTATTCATTAATTCAAAACATTTCGGAAGAACTTTTAGCAGATACGAGGAAGCTGAAGTTTGTAGAGAATTTTTTAAAGTAAATGATAATTCTTTGAGAAATTGTGTGACTGTACGCGTAAGATTTTTAAAAGACAATTATCATAAAATACAACGATATATGTGTCGGTAAATGAGTCAGCTCCGTTTACATACCTCATGCTTAAGTATGATTGAAGCTCACAGGCTATATGTTTTAGAACCCTACATATTCATAAGATACCTAAAGTATAACTAATCATCAATATTATTTTATTTCTAGTCAAATCTGCACTCAACATCTGTAGTTACATAAACTGCTCTAAATTGATACCGTCTTTCTATCACATTTATTGAATCACAATGTTAAGAGTTAATTCAATTTTTTATTTAATTTAGGAATGGTAAAAGGTTTGATTTTATTTGAATCTCTAGTAACATGCGGAATGATCAGGTTTCGCTATATTCTTTTTAAATATTATCTGTAGTAGAGTATTTTGTGTCCTCTGAAACACCAATGCAATTCCAAAATCTTCTACGCAAATATCTGTAAAAGAACAGGTGTAATAACTGCGCTGTTTTCACCGAACTGAAGTTCAGACAAGAGATCACAAATAAAAGCCATATAGAGACTCCAGCAAAGATCAGGGAGTGTACATGTAAGGGAAAATTATATCTTTTTCCTCCAAACGGAACAGTTATAAAACAACTAAATAATAAATATAAATTAAATTGAAAAATTGGTAGAAAAGGTCATGTGAGAGTAACACATAAGATCTTTGCTTTAATCTTTTGAATAAAATAAACTATTGTAAAAATTAAACATTAACATTCTAATGGTCATCGAAGTTTATACAAGTAAAGGTCTTTTTAAGATTTTGATTCAAAATATTACTGAATTATTATAATCTGAAACTTGTATAATTTGGATGTTCCATCTTATAGCTATACTCAGGTTGAAATATCACAAATTCTTGCTTACCGATACCATTGGCATGATTCTGATTCATTTGTATCGCTGCTAAGTAAATGTAGCTCTACCCGTAGCTGTAAGTTCACGTTGTCGCTGTAACGAAAGATGAAGGCTCTTTGATAAAGCGATTAAGAAAACTTAACTCTGCAACAATAAGGCATGTTTTATATCCATCTAACATACAATTCTCTCAAGGGCAGCAATTAAATGGACCTGACTTAAAATCGTCTTATGGTACTAACTTGTTAAGTTTTTGGACAAACTGCTGTCGTAAAACTAATTTGTGATAAACATTGTTTGAACTTCATTTCTATAAAAACAGCGCATCAAGAGCACAAAATATTCGCATTATGATTCTAAATCAATCACCCTACACCTTACACTCGTGTTACTCTTGCGTATTCTCTTAATAATTAAACAGGCATAAGGAAAAATGGGAATATAATGCTAATTTATTCTTTGTACAAAATGCTTAATTCTAATGCACGGTTTTTTAAAGCTGACACTTGAGCAAACCAAAGCTCGTATTTCAGAGTTATGATAGAAGTAAGCAGTTTTAATGAGGATGCAGGAAGTGGCAGTAATAACATTCGCCATTATTTTTCTTTAGGCGTCACGAAGATATATTACAGACCAAGTTCGTGCTTCGTAAAACTTTATTCTTTAGGAAGCGACCACTTCCAAGATCACACACAGAAATGGCGATATTTTCAAAAGAGAATCTCAGAACCATTATTATAAATATCACTTTTATTGTTAGTGAGAACTGAGTACCCAGTTGAACTTCAAAATTCATTTTTAAATATAATAAATTTATTTTCTAATTACGTTTCATAGTAGAAGTGATTCATATAGCCGAGAAAGCCAAAATACATAAAGTAACACTTTTGTTCTTATTTTCTGTTTTGTTACTGATCATTACCAATATCCGACTGGTCTGTTTTTAATATCAATCCATCATACTCAAACTAAACAAAATTGTAAATGTAGACCTGGCCTTAAATTTTAAGGTTGTTTCGTTTTTGTAAGGGATTGTTGCAGGATTGGCAAAATTTATTCTACATATTTTGGGAATTGATTCAAAGATCAATGGGAGCTCTCCATAGGCAAATCATCGGTAATTACATATTAACTTGAAATTCGTCGACAAATTCCTTTATATATCGTGCAACACTTTGCACCTAAAGCTTTTTATTTTAACTTAAGATCCTAATTCGGTACGGACTTCAATCACATTCTCTATGTTTCAATACATTTGGAGTATCAGTCTGCAAGTCACACCTTAAAATTTGAAAAAAAAAAAAAAATGTTATTGTTGCTTTTATTTTATATTGTAAGCAACAAACACTTGGAAAATGTAAACAAAATTAGAGCATGCATTTTTTAAAAATTAAATTGATCACCTGTATCGCAAGTGAACTGAAATGAATATGTCCGATTTCTAAGGGATGGCTTATAAAATTAAATTCCAAAATAAAATACGCTGTCATCGAGAGCTGTATTTTAAATGCATCGCGTTCATTTTCTCCCAAATTTGCTCACCATTAGGTATATGTTGAATGCAAATTAAATTTCCAATAATTTCAATAAATTGTCTGAAATATTAAAGTGTGCTTTTAGAGGCTTCAAACGATCCGAAAGTGCACTTAAGTCGAGGGTAGTTTCAGAAGTTTTATTTTCTCTCTCCTCTGAATGTTGTAGCTTTTGGAAAACTGGATCACTGAGCAAGAACTGGGCGTTTGCTCACTTGTTTTAATTTTTGCACCCCTAAAAGCAATCCTAATTTTATTTGTATTCAGATTATTTTACTAATCTAAATGGTAAGAAAATTATTATTTAAACATAAAATAATTATACCCTAATTAATATGGACAAAATATATTTTCACTGCACACATATAATATTAGTCGATTTCTCTCAATTTCGCTGAAATATACATCTAACATCAATCAGAAGGGAAAAGCCTTACTTATCCCTTTAAATTCAAATGCAATAAATTGAACGGGGTCTTCAACATCACATACTGAGCACATAAGTTGCACGTGTTGCCGCACAATCACCACGCACGTACTCCGCACTACACGATGTGTGGCCGAGCCGAATGAGCCCCACATACAGACTGTGGCCCCAGCAGAGTTGGAGCTGCCATCAACCCCGCACCACACCCCACCACGCCGCCTTTCTGTGCAGCGCACCAGCTTTTGAGCCCCGTTTGCAGCTTTTCCTCTAAATTACTTTTAGTCCAAGAGAAATTCCTTTTCTTTCTCTCGTTACGTTATTTCTTTTCCACCTGATTTTTGTTTCCTTTCCAATTACTACATTGTATTTCTTTTGTTTCCCTCACACTCATTCATTTTGATACGCATTACTGAGCTCCAAGTTATACAAATAGGATAAAGATTAAAATTTCTAATTCTCAAGCTTCATCTAATTCTAACTAAACATTATAGCTACCAGTAAGCGTTAATTAATTATCAGCAGAGACAGGGAAAGTATAAAATGTCATATTTCACAAAGGTACTAGCTGTAATCATTGCAAGGATTTGTTTTTAACTTTTGCAATGTTTATATTTCAGTCCAGGCCACTGTTTCCAAGAGACGCGTCTAGAAAAATCTGAGCTACCCTTTTAAGCAAAACAAGGACAGTTAAGTTGAAAATTTAACAGTCTCCATGTAAAGTCACATATGAAATTAAACGCTCTCTGTTGTTGAAGACTTTTCTCTCTATTATATAATTTTCGCAAACCCGTACTTTTAACGCCATACGAGTATAATTAATACTAAGCATAGACAAAGTAAACAGTAACATCAGTAACATTTAAGTTTTAAGGTTTACTCGATCATTAAAATCCAAAAACTCAGCGTAGTTTTTTATATTTCATTATTAAACATGGATAAATATCCACAAAACCTATATTTTAATCTAAGTAAGGAGCCTATGCACACCTAAAGGTACACGACGTTTCAGCTGCATTTCATAAAACGAGTACGTCCAAAAAGTAAGTTCTGTTTGGTAATAAAATTAAATTGTGTACAGGCACAGAAAAATTATTTATTGCACAACATTCTACAACTCTTAATCTACTTTTCCACATAACTGCCGAAAGTTTGCAGGCATTTGACATAGCGAGGCACAAGTTTTTGTATACCTTCTTCATAGAAGTTTGCCGCCTGTGTCTTCAACCATTTGGAAACATTCTCTTTCAGCTCTTTGTCATTGTTGAAGTGTTGACCGCCAAGGAAAGATTTGAGGTGCAAAAACAGATGAAAGTCGCCAGGAACGAGGTCAGGGCTGTACGGGGGTTGGTCAAACCGCCCCAGCCAAATCCCTCTAGGATGTTTTTCATCGCATTTGCAGTGTGTGGTCGTGCGTTGTCGTGAAGAAACACAACACCTTTTGATATCGCAAATTTGCCGATAAATTTCAATTGGTTTCCCTTTCCTGCATTCAGAAAACGAATCACAGATCTGATTTCACAAGCGGCGGGATTTTCAATTAATACCGACATTGTAAACAAGCACAACAAAGAGTACGTGGCTGACAGCGATCTCACAATGGGACACGTTTCTTCTTGATACAGAGCGTCTACCGCGCATGTGCGGAACTTTGATCGCAGCACTGCAGCGGAGATAAATTGAAACAGAACTTACTTTCTGAACGCCCCTTGTATTTGTGACAGTCTTCACTGTTTGCCTGTTTGTAATAATCAGGTAACATATATTTTGATAACTACCTCAGAAGAGTTTATATCAGATGTTTAATTAAAGACAATAAAAATAATTATTAGTAAATTTAATAAGAAAGTATTAAATGTTATTATAAACATATTACTATTATTATCTTCATTACTTTTTGATCATTGAATGTACATTGCAAAATATGATGGGAAGTTTCTACAATTATTATATCAAATGGTTTCGAATATCAAAAGGGCCAACGTAACATTATTTGGAAAAAATAACTTTCCAGTGTAGCATTTTTCTCCCGTGTTCAACTACTGCTAGTGTTCATAAACAAGAAAGCAAACAAGTTTTGAGACCACTAGGAACTTTACTGGCTGACAAAAGCACCATTATCCGAATAACTACATTACTGATGCCTAAATAATATCTCATTTCGGAGAAATATTTTGGTAACTACTTATTTCTCATTTGAAACTGGCTTAAGAGATGGTGTTTATTTATGTCAACTGGAAAACTGTGTGTCATATTAAAATAAATGCCGCATCGTTAAGATTAGGACCAATATCCACATCAAGAAGTTAGATAAATATTAATATAAAATAAGTATATAATGCAAAACAAAACCCATTTTAGGTTAACGTGTTTTGTTGATCCAGAAAATGTTTATTTTATGCCCACGAAGTATTAAAAAACTTGAGATACCTCCATGATTCAATATATTTATAGTTATTTCCACAGAAAAAAATATGTGAACACCGAATATGTTTCAGGGTAAAACAAAACTGAATTTGTAGGTTTTAATCTCTAATGTTAAAAATTTCCAAAATTTCCTCAGAAACTTAGAACAGTTTCCTTATCTTTGCCGCTCATAATTTTATTTAAACTCAGAGCATACTACGATTAGTTTGACCAAGCTATGCTTGGTTTTCTCTGAAAAGTACATTGGTAGACCACATATGGCATGAAGAAATAGTGGTAAGTTGACATTTAGCCAGTAACCGACCAGTTTGTATGATGCCAGCAGCGGTTAGAAAGTATAGCGCTAAATTCTGATGTAATATTCTGTCTTTTGGTTAGTTAACGTATAATGTTGTAACGAGCACTATTTGCACATATAATACGAGAAACTTATCTCCAAACTGTTCGTGGAATACGATTCTCTAGAACTCCTGTGCAAATTCGTGGACATCATAATATTCTTTCCTGTTTATTTTGCATAAATTGCGTAGATTGTTAAACCTAAAATATCTTTAAAAACAAGGCTAGCATTGTCATCTACGGTTACCAGCAGAGGCTAACCTGTGGTTATTGCTAACATTGGGTTAAAAGGACTACATCGTATAGCTAAGGCTAGGTAACTAAGATAGTTAACCTGGTGTTTGTTAAAAATTCAGTAAGATTGAAACATTTTCAATTGCTTGGAAATTTATAGCATTAGAGCTTCTCAAAATATTCTCTTATTATTTTCTTGGACCTGCACTCTGTTTTGTTAAAGTAAAATATTCACCAATTATTTAAAAACCCTTGTGATGTCACATAGTTACTAGTGAAGCTATGTTAAAAACAGATCATCTATTCCTCTTGCAAGTTATATTTTCTTGACGTTAGCTGAAGGCAAACATGTAACTTGGAACAAAAATTATTTATTGTGTTTAAAAAGGCTGATCCAAGAACAAAATGCTATTGTTTGCAATAGTTCTACGAAGTATACATTGAAAGGAATTTAACTACTTCCCTTTCACCCGGTATATATAAACTGATATACCTACTTTTACTATAGTGGGGAAGTCTAGAGACTGTTTTGAAACATATGATATTATTTCATTATTGTTACTGTTAAACTCATTTGATCTCATTTCATCAAGTTACCCATACCAGCTTCGTTTTTCCCTGCAATTTTCTTTTATTCTAAGAAGGCAAATGTCGATAAATAAGCCTCCAAGATTATTTGAGCATAATTTCACCCATTTCATGTATTCGCCGCCCAATGCGCCTCACCAGGTTAAAGGATTTAAATTGCAAGCTTTAAAAAATTGATTTGTAACGGAACGATGTCTACGCGATGGAGCTAGAAATTACTGCAGAGCATAAGTGAGTTAGAAAATCAAGCCATAGATTTCTTCATGTAATCTATTTTTTAATTTCTTCATTCTCCTCCTCAGGTGATTCTTTTTATCGAGATCTTATTCCTGCTATACAAATGAAGTCTCATTACTTCATTCTCGGAATCTACGAGTAAATACAATAAAGAAAAGCGTTCGGCTAGATTGAAACATTTCCGAATGTCAAATTATACAGATTTCGCTGTCAGCAAACCTGTAGTTGGTTTTTGCGAGAATACTGCTATGTATTAATCAATTTATCAATAAATGGTTTTACGTTTGGAGGAACCCCCCCCCCCCGCACAAACAAATAAGGAAAGTATGTTTTGTTATCGATTTTGCGTTAACATAGATAAATATGGAATTATTTTGGGGATTTCAAAGTATTACGAATTTTGGTTTTCGTACAGGCAGTACAAAAATGACACTTTTGAGTATAGGGTTTCGTTACTGGTGTGCTTTAAAGATTACCTGCAAATAGGCTACACCTTTTTACTTTGTTACTATCCTTGCATTGAGTTTAAGCAAATATTGCAGACATTCAAAATTTAAAAATATTAAATGATAAGCAACGTTTTTCTAAGAACAGTGCTGGATATATTACGCAGCAGGAATGTATCAGAAAACAAAGCAGCCAGTGAAGTTTCCGACAATCTTATAGCAATTTCGGAATTAGTTCACTTCTCAACTCGGGAATTATTCATTCTACTCTAATTATTGCATTAGCTTTCTTCCTGACATACGAATATTGATCTAGTAATTCCTTGACTATGAATCCAGGCAATATGCTATTTTTGAATGGATATCTCCAAAATGGCGGCTAGTTTATCGCTAAGAAACAAATCCCGGCTGGCTGTGTCAAAGATCATAATACGAAAACTTAAATCTAACTCTGTTAGCATCTAACCGAAATCTTAACCGAAGAACATGATATCATTTTTCTTTGAAATCTGCTCTGTAATGTCAAATGTAATGGTGCAAAATAGCAAAGGCAAACATTTTCTAAAAATGAGAAATGACAACTCGCACAGTTTCGGAATATCTGGGGATAGTTGCATGTTTGTAACAGCCCAAAATTGTATTTCTGATTTCAAAAATAATTTACCTAGCATGCACTGTCTAGGTTTTCAATCCCTTTAAGGGTTTATTGACGGGTATAAATTTCAATTTTAAAAGTTTGAAACATTTTAATTCCTAAAATGTCTTATGTCACCTAATATATTTGCAACAATTGCATATAAAAATGTAAAAGTTTTACACAACTTATGTGTTGCCTTTTGCATAGCATGCATTTAATTTTATTCTTTATTTCTATTCAATTTATTAAATATGCTTAAGTACTGCTGAAAGATGATACGCGACAAAAACATTGAGCAGCATTTAGGATTCTGCATCTCGTGATGCAGTACGAATAGCTAGGATAACTTTTAAAAACTTAATTTGTATAATATAAAAGTCAGCATATATTCCACGACGTAAAAACTGGTAGCATGCAGTTGGAATTTTAAAGCAAACAGCGAAGTAACTGTCCATTTAATGTGGACAGCTCAGCGACAGCCGTCCTCGAATTTATTGAGCTTAAAAAGGTCCATCAGCTGTGGCAGGGGACGTGTCTACTTGTACAGGAGTTGCTTCCAGCACAATCTAGCTGGATGGAACTGCCCTGAATGCAAAAATAGTATTTATCAGGGCTAAAGCACAAGACCTGTCATGCTGAACAAATTGCTGGCAGTTGGGCCACAATAGGGTCACTGAAGACATTTTACGGCACTAAAACACATGCTCTCATATCTGGAAAATTTATAGATGTTTCGCGGAATTGAATGTCTCTCGTGCTCGAGCTGCGTGTGGTTAGTAAGTTACTTTCAAATCGACACGCTATCTGAAAATTGGTATTAGCTACCTTTTAGCAGAATCGTCCGAATTTGTTTCATTATATTCTCTTTATGAGTGTTTTCGGAGATTAAGTTTACAATAAAGGAAAGGAAGTCGTAAGGATGGTGAACTTAAGATCCCTGAACCAGTGGAAGACTATAACTAATGTAATTTCTCAAGGTATATACCATATACACATCATTATAAACTATTATGTGGCTATCCTGTCTGTGCGACGAGTTAGTATTCGATTCACATATCAGCCCGCCTTGGTAGCGTGGTGGTAGCATGTCTGCGTCACGTTCAAGAGGTCCCGAGTTCGAATCTCGGTCAGGGTGAGTTACCTGGATAAGGTTTTTCCGGAGTTTTCCCTTATCCTGTAAGACGAATGTCGGGTAACTCTAAGCTCCATGGATCCCGGACTCATTTGAGCATCATTTCACCCATCCCATTCATCGTCCGATATGACTTAACGTTGGAGGAGGTAAATAACAATAAGAAAAAAGATTCACATATCAGCAGGTAGACGAACCTGCCTATTTTGGTTCTTGGTATGGGTTCACTCAACTTCGTAAGATTCGTGGTGATTACTTATGAACTATTTGAAGGAAAAGGTAAACATTTTCCATTTAGTTTGGTTATGGGGAATTTCCTTAAAAAGACCTGGTTTACTTAACCAACTAGCCGTTCTTTAGTTATGCTGTTCACAGAGACAGATAAATAAACTGACAAACATTTGCTTTAAGGAGATCTGTATTTTCGGGTAGCAAGATTTTGTCATCTCTTGCGGAAAAAATTATGAAGAATAAAAAAGAATTTAGGGGTTCATTCCAGAAAAGTGGAGATATACATTTCATTTTTCATTAAAACATCTTAACTGCATGGTGTTTTAATCAAAACCGATTTTTGAGAAAATAACTTTTTTTTGAAAATCTTCCTGACGTATCCTAAAGTGAAATCACGGTTTTCAATTTTTGGGTGAAATGCAGTACCTACCTCCACTACCTACTATCTACATAGTAGACGAACTAATATTATTAAAAGTAAAACTTAGTTATATCAAAATTAATGTTCGGGACAGAAAGAAAGTCTGTGAAAACCAACCAGTCATAAAATCATGCAAATAAGATTTTAAAGCTGTGGTCAGCTGAGCGTCCATATATTTTATGAAATGTGAACCTTCTAGAAAAACCAAACACTGCAGAGATAGCATTCTTGACAACTATTAAGAGTATACAGGAAGTGACCAAATCAGAAATACTCGTTAACAGAAATTTGAAATAAAAAAACGCACACTGACAAAATAAAATACTGTGTCAAAAATAGTATTTTAAGAATAGACCAGGGTTTTGAAGAAAAGCACCTAAATTTACATACCTAAGTGAAAATAAAGAACTCCAGCAGTTCGCTAATAGTTTAAACTGATATCTCAAAACTAAAAAATGGATAAAATTATATTACATTATTATTATTATTATTATTATTATTATTATTATTATTATTATTATTATTATTATTATTATTATTATTATTATTATTATTATTATTATTATTATTATTATTATTATTATTATTATTATTATTATTATTATTATTATTATTATTATTATTATTATTATTATTATTATTATTATTATTATTATTATTATTATTATTATTATTATTATTATTATTATTATTATTAATTTTTAACGTACAAATACCTTGAAAAACTAAAATCTCTATATAAATATCAAATCTGAAGTGTTGTTGAAAGACATAGTATCGCAAAAATTATTATAATAAGGTTGCTCAGTATATAGTGAATGAGTATGTGGAGTCTTAAGGTCCATCGACAGGCTATTTGGGCCGACTTAGCAGGGGAAGTTACGGTTGCAAACGGTGGCTGTAAAACTGGCGATTCACTATGCCATGCCTAAAACATATTCGATCACTCCGTTGGAGGATCAAACTATTGTGTGCTCTTTAGTTATAAAGAGGATTATTATATGTGCCGGTAGCTACCTGTCATGTTCGTTTATCCCATGCTTACTGACTATATAGCTAAGCAAGTCAATACATGTAATTAATTGGTGACGCTAGCCCTGACAATCTTTTAATGTAAGGGTCACTGCCTCCATTGAATCAAACAATGGTTATCTGAGGAAGCAATAATGAACTACTGTTCAAGAACTTTTGGGTTCGGACTATGAGATGACTGGTTGACTGCTAAGTAACTCATGAAATAATACTAACGTTACAAATAATGGCTTACATATAATGCTTTAATTCTTAAAAGATTTCAGATTTATTATGGAGAACCAACTGTTCTAATTAACTTGAAGTATGTTGCCTTTTTAGCTTCAATTTTATACGCTGAAATATTTTATTCCAATTACATGGGATAGCTGTAAGGTTCAGGAATGCAAAAGAACCTAAAGCTCTTTACAAGAAATAAATCAAAACAGAAACTACGAGATGGATTTTCACAAGCAATGCAGGGACGTATTGACAACTTCAATTTGACATAAAGCATTTATGACGATGCTGAAATGAGATTAGAAGCCGTAGCAAATATCAATAATTTATTACATTCATAATGTTAATTAACTGGAAATTTTCCCTATTTATGCAAATGTTGAATGACTGGCTGGGTGTATGAATTATAAAACAGGGACTGAAAAACCGCAATGTAGATACCAAATCAGCTAACTACAAAAATTAGTGTTATGTATTTTTATTCAATGAATCAAGCAAGCAAGAAATCTTAAGAACTAATGTGTAATCAAAGCATTGAGCTTTTGTGAACCGGATTGAAACCCCTAAGCCTACATAAAGTAGGTAATAGCTTCATCGTCGTCTTCTTCTTCTTCTTCTTCTTCTTCTTCTTCTTCTTCTTCTTCTTCTTCTTCTTCTTCTTCTTCTTCTTTCGCCCTTGTTTCCTCGCAAAGTTTCACATTCAAATATTGAGCAGAATCTGGGATAAATAGAAACCGGATGATAGGACTAAAAATTCAAAATAGTCAAGCAAAAGGTCAGTTAAAATCGTGAAAATAGGAACTACTTTACTTGCAACATAGCTTTACGCATGCAATAATTGTGAAATATATTACTTACTACGTGCTATCAAATGAAATAAACCTTTAAGTCATGCTCCATTTAATGAGCCAACATACCTGAGTATAGATGACATAATACCAACGTCAGTAAAAGTTTTACAGAGATCATGTGATTGACGTAGAGAAACAGCATACGACGAAATCAGAGTTGCTTTCTTGTTTACCTGCCTTTGTTCACTCGACAAGGTTTAAGGTTAGTACATGTTGAGTAACGTGATTCTTTTAGCACATTTCATGGACTTTCCGAAGACTCTGCAAGATATATTTGAGCACCTGCCGAAAATTAATCATAATCTAACTTTTTCACAATATTATTCAATTTTATTTTTAACCCTGAATATTATTTTTGCAGATTAGCAGTAAATGACAATAAGAAATCACTTAACATTATTTGCAGAGAGATTCACTCTTCGATGGCTGAGAAAAGTTAACCGAGACTAAGCAGGTCAACAATGTGGACCCCGGTATTCTCACGTGCTCACAGTTACACGAGAGCTTAAGAAAGGGATGGGTGCATTAACTCTGTAGCTCGCTTTAAGTTTAATAGAAATTGTGACTGATCATGTTTGTCCGTAAACCACCTCAACAAACCACTCATCAACCCAATCATCTATGACAATACAGCAAAATTAAATAAAATTCAAATTGAGTATAAACATCCTTAGGTTATGATGCCAAATGCAATGAAAAATATTAAGTGGAACTTTTAAAGTACAAAATGAAGTTATGGTATAACGCATTCACAAAATATTAGTCAGCAAACTTATGTACATTTTCACTGTTTAAATGTAATAACATATTTTTGAAAATCGATAAATAGACATTAAACATGAAAGAGGAAAAAACAGCAAAACTATCTTCACAGTACACAAACCAAATATATATCTCTGTGGTGTTGGTGCTGGCAGTAATATATAGGACGAGTAACAGTAGATATGTGAATATAAGCCTCTATAGATATTGCTTGGTGGTTGTTTTTGATTATTGTTAATCAGTGTAAATTGGTATTTATCCTTCCATTCAAATATATGTAGTTTCCCACAAATTTGGAGACTCGTCTGGGATAGATGGAGAATAATACGAAATAAGAAAGACGGAAGACGGAGAAGTTGAAGACGGAGAAATTGAAGACGTGGATTAACGAAGATACGACACAATTTTAAAGACGCAATGAAGAGAAGACGAATTACGCCGTAGATGTTTCAAGACGTATGGCAAAACGTGAATAGTCAAGAAATCTCAGATCGTGAGTACAATGTATCTCTCTATGATAAGATATGAATATTCAAGTCAGATGCATGCTGCTAATTTGTAATCAGGCAAACATAATCTATTATGATGCCAACCTTAGACGAGATAGAAAGGATTAGAAGAACTATTTCGATGCAGTCAGCGGCTACAATTAAGAGCCTGCATGGGTTTGTGTATGGATACGAAGTAGATAGGCAGAATAGACGAAGATGAAGAGAATTTTGATGTTTCCAGTTCTTGCATAATGACGTAGGATACGATAATGTTAAGTTCGTACAGTATAATGTTAGTAAATGCGATTTGATTGCTATGGCTAATATTATGTGCTAAAGCTATGAAGGTGACAATCATCAGTTAATATCACTAACATAACCAATCTGGGCGACTTAACTTGTGAAGAACGAAGACGAAGACGAAAATGAAGATGACGACGGCGACGACGAGAAAGTTGCTGACAACTATTCAGGGCGTTCTAAGAACAGACTTGAAACCAAGAAGAGGCACAAACGGCACAAACGGACAGAAGAATTACAAGGTAATGTGCGTAGATATTCAACTATAGAGAGCAAGGAGGACTGCAATGGGATTGATGAATCTCGAAGTTTTAAGCCTACCAGACCTCACTTGAAACCGTCAGACGGAGCGTGCAAAGGTGTTGACATTCAAAGATGTTGAAAGCTCATACACCCATTTAATGGCAGTGGAATATATCCCGTTGAGAACGCAGATGGGACCAGGACTTAAGCTCAGACACAAGTATTTTGGAGCTTACAAGATCGTCAAAGCAAAGGGCAATGAGGTCATCAAAGAAGGTTACCATGAGGGACCAGCGCAAAGCTGTGCCGAGATGATGAAGCCGTGAACTAGCTTCAGCAACGGTGATTCATCCGGGAAGGATGAATAACACTAGGCCGAATAACAGGAAATTTATGAATATAAGACTCTCTGGATGTTTCTTGATGCTTGTTTTTCATTATTGTTAATCAGTATAAATTGGTTATTTATCCTTCTATTCAAGTATATGTGATTTATGACACTGATCTCTAATGTTAAGGGCCAGCTCTTCGCACGCTCTCCTCTATTCTACCTCCCATTGAATAAATAAGATGATCGTCAATAGTAAATTAATGCTTCATAGTTAAAACAAAGGAATCAGTAGTATAAACACCTTCTTCATTTTTTTCGAGCACACATAGGGTTAACCGTGTAAGTTAAAGAAGGATGCTGCACAGACGAGGAAGGAAAGCGGGATTGAATTCAAATACGGTGTTGTGAAAAAATCGTGGAAGAAAGCGATTTTATGGAACGGGAAGCCAAGGACCAGAAATGTAAACTAAACGAGAGCGTCTCAGTATTTGAAATTCAACAATCTTTAATGGCAAGAACACTGATATTTTTGTAGAACAGTGTGTTCCTTTGTTTCTCTGCGGTATGTAAACACATCCGGAGTGAGAGAGAAGAAAAACATCGCTCTGTTCTCTCTGCCGTCCTAATTCATCTTGACATTGCCAAAGTCGGATAAGTGCAACTGGAGCATTAAGAAATTCAAACGCGAGAAACAAATACACTGGTCCGGGACACTCTTTTACTACCGAAGGTGTCGTATAGATCTTTTCAGCACTTCCCATGGACGTAAAGAAATAGACGTATGGAAGAACTACTCTTTTAAAGAAAGGTGAAAATGATTTTCATTTAAGGGGAGATTAAAACCCTTACCGGCAATGTTAAATCTCCAAAATACGAAATCAATTACCCAAACTCGTGTTTAACAATTTAGATTGACACTTTTATAGAATTGAAGTGTATATCTTAAGCGTACTGGTCTGCTTATATCCAGAAAATTGTTTCTTAGAAATACAAACTGTTTCTCTATATACCTCTTTTGATGAAAATTTATTAACAACTATTTTTAAATATATTATCATTTAAATATATTTTTAAACATTCTTAACATAAAACCAAAACAGCAGATAGAGGTCTTTGTTTATAATACTGAAATTTAATTTAGTTACCTTTAGTAGTTTATGAGACTACAGCAATATTAGAAAATGTCAGCAACAGAAAAAGTTGATCAAAACAAAAATGGAGAAAAACCGATATTATATCTGCAAAGAGGAAACTACATAAATATACAAACGTTATATTTAACAAGAACATGAGTTAAAAGTTTACCTTTAAAAGTGTGTAAGAATTAAGAAATTAAAAGTTTCTTTCTGCGAATTAATGCAGAAGACACTTTATAAAGAGGCATACGCAGTATGATTTAAACAGGAAAGTTAGAAAAGACCACCTATATGTGCATACAGTGATAATATGTATCAAACTAAAGAGAAAGCTTCATTTTATAAGATTGCACAAAGATCTAAAAACGAACTTTAGGAAAATTTTCGCCATTCAGTTCTCCTTCAACTGAAAACATGCTCCAATCATTGCTTTCAACAAACATTGCATTTACGGCATTGGCATTTTAAATAACTGCAGGTCAGTATCGACTTTAAACAGTCCTGCATTGCAACACAGCCACTGACAGTTTTATAGCAAGGAGTAAGAATAAGAAAATCATTATCAGTACTTCCAAACTGTTAGCACTTTGCTTGAGTGAGGTAGTATTTGCATTGCGTGTGGTCTTCGGTAATTAGAAATGAGTAATTCAGCATGAGAATAGTTCCATACTGTATTCGTTCGGAAATGTCAATATTAATACATTTTGTCACTTTTATTGCCATGCCTAAGTGCTAGGACAGTCAGGCACTGTGTATCTTTGGGAACTTAATTTTGTAGCACATAAATTTTGTACCAGAAACTCAATATCTTTCCATTGAATTCATTAACATTGAAAACATGGAGGGTTATTTACATGTTTATCGTTATAAAATAAAAACTGTTTTAAAATGTACCATAAGTCAGCCCTGTTTCCCCTAACATTTATTCAAGTTGGATAATATACACGTTGAAAAATAAAATCATGTTTGACATATTCTTCTTCATAGCTTAAGGATACTTTGCACAAAAAATAAAAAACATTACTGGATAAAGTTATACAAATGTTAACTGTATTTCCAGATACTCTAATTCTGAGTATTGAGTTAAGTACAGCACATGAAAGGGTGCAAAATCACAAACGTATCAAAATTGAATCATAAAATCCACAACTGATCAGCAATATTTGTTATTCAAGAGTGAATATAACCTCACACGTTCTCTTTCCTTTTTCAATACGAAGATAGTTTGGCATGGCTACCTTATAAACCTTAAGTACTTTTCCGAGAGTTCCACTCTAGTACTTCTTTCTAAAACACTTGAGAAATTACTTTCTTTCTAGAACAGTTCGGATATTGCAGTAATCAGAGCTAAGAAATTCTTACTCCTTTGCAAAAAATTCCTAAGATTAGGTTCTTTTCTTTTGTTTTTCCTTTAGAACATGGTTGTGAAACCTAGCTTCTAATTTTACTACACCTAGGTTCGTTCCAGAAGGGTTCCGATTTTATTGCTCTTTATGATACATGGTTATTAAAGCTGTTATAGGTTATCCCGCCTGTGGTTTGGGGGTAGCGTGTCTGCCTCACGTTCAAGAGACCTCGTGCTCGAATCTCGGATGAGTTATCTGATAAGATTTTTCTTCCGGGGTTTTGTTATCCTGAAGGATAAATGTCGGGTAGCTCGGAGCTCCCTGGGCTCATCTGAGCACATTTCACCCGTCATTTGATATGACTTACGTTAAATAGATAAAAAAAAAAAAGAAAAACCAAGCTTCTGGACTCCAATCATACTTCAATTGTGGAAAATAGTTATGATACATAGTTTCTCTCCAGAAAGATTCCGGTTGCATTGCTCCTTTGAAACATCAATGTGAAACCTAGGTTTTTTCTTTTCTTCTCTTTTTTCCAGAAGAGGTCCAGCCGATCTTTCCAACGGAGATCATTGCACAATATTCCTTCGAGACGTGCCTCTAAAACCTAGATTCATTCCGCAAGGGACCCGGCTACACTGTTCTTACGGATAATAGTTCAAAAATGTGATTCAATCCAAGAGTTCGATTACAGCGTTTTCCAAATTCTTCCATCTTCTGTTATGTTCCGTTAAACCTCTTTATCTCAGAACAGCTTCGGTATTACTGTTCTGTTCGAATACGCTTCCTACTCGAAAAAGAAGACTGGGAATGCCATAGATAAGCTTACACAAAACGCATACATAGTGCGTAGTAAGCAGCCTGTAACCGTAAGTCAGAAATATAATTCGTATAGTCACAAGGAGTCACAAGGAGCAGACTGTTTGATCCCCAAACGTGCGTATTGATTCGGTGTCAGCGAAGAGAACGTGAATGGCTGTCAGCGGAGAGACCCTGGTAAACTTGTAGCGTTCTTTCCCCATTTTGTAGATATTTAAGTTTCTACTTACAGGGTAACTTTAAGAAAGTGTGCTTAGTACCTACGTGTCAAATTTGTTTATGCAATTTTGATCTACACTTTTTGAACTTTTGCAACAAAACTAAGATTAATATAAATTAATACCTAAAATGCCTTCCACTATTTCTCGTAACCGTTTCTGAAAGTAAAATTTACCTTACTTCCCAATTAAAACTTCTTACGCTTCATACTTCCAGGTTAAAAGTTAATACAAGTTTGAACACCCAGTTTACGATATGTTTGCAGCATCAACTATACAATATATACATTGTTCGTTTACTCTTTCAGTATTTTAATTAGTATTATACTTCGAAATATTACATGGATATTCTTTTTAGCATGAACTGAAGTAAATGGTAGTAATAATATGGTTGCATAGAAAAACAAGCCAAAAGTCCGTAGAAAGAATAATAACATTATAAGTGGGCCCAGAAAAATCTGGTAGGTTTTTGAAAAGTTTAAAACAATAGTTAATACAGTAGCAATGAGCAATTTATAATGATGTGTTTCAACAAAATCCTTTTCTAATTCTGTCTGTCACTGGGAAGTCACAAGCATAAACCGTTCAAACACCTCTTTTTCTTGTATCTCTTTGCTCGAAGAGTACAGAAAAGAGTGTGTTCCTAAATTTCTCCCATTGGTGGTTTTGTTATTTCACGTGAAATGTTTCCTTTTTTTCGTACAGTAGCAACTGTTCTTCCCGGACATAGTCAACGTCTGAATAAATCAACTTTATTGCATAACAGAATGTGGATTTATTTTAATAAGTGTCTGCAGGAGGCAGACGTGGAGTTTGGTGAACTCTAGGTCAAGCGCCACCCCACTCTCGCAGATTAAAACAAGCGAGCCTTTGTAACGCTTTTTTTCTTTCCTTCTTTTTCTACGTGCTGGAAATTAATGTCGAAACTAGCATGAAAACTTTTCAAAGAACTCTCTTAGCCTTCTTTCTGCAAGCTACGTATAATCTGTCACAAACTAGAAGGAACCTGTGGAACCGCCTCGGTAAACAATCATGATTTTTCGTTCAACAAGCAGTAGCCCAAAAGCTTCCAAAAGGTATCGTTGTCTCTTCGTCCCTTGCCATATGTTTCCAACTGCATCGTTGCATATATTTGCTACCATTTTCCAATGTGCGTGACGATTTTCTGAATGAAAGCATCCACTATATCACTACAAGCATAATGACTAATAAACAATTGCCAAATTTACATTTTAAGCGAACCACCACAAAGAAAGTGTAAACAACTGATGAATGGCACACAGAAGTTTCTCTACACTTTGTAAATGCAAAGACATCTCTTTAGGCATTGCGCAACTCTATAATTACAACCTCCATTCAGTTTACGTTAATCAGGATAAATGTAACGCTATGAACGCCTTCACTTTTGGTAATGCGGATCTGTTATGTGCAGGCTGCGCAAACTGGTCATCTACGTGGTTAAGGTAGCTAAGGCTTTTGACTTTTGTATTACGTTAGTCAGGTAATGAAGGTTCCAGTCATCCTCAGAGCATGAATACTTAAACTCATGCAAATATGAATGTATGTATGTATCTGCATAAAGTAAAAGTAGAAATATACATAATAGTAGAAATATAACATAAGAACATAAAAAAGTATTCACGACGGCAAAACAATCGTACGTATTATATGTGACAAGTAAATTCTTAATATTAGTGAATTCATAGGCAAAATGAAGAACCGTAATATCCTAAAACATATCCATCACATTCCTCACAAATTTAACATGTCTAAGTATACACGGATATTTCGTAAACATCCGATTCCACGAGAGAACTTAGTACGGTTGTTAACATTACATCTTTACTTTTCTGGACAAATTTTTCTGCCTTTTTTGTATTAGCAAGAATGAAGAGAAATTAACTTATAATAAATAATAAGGTATTCTCATGACCTAAAATAAATGTCATTTTATCAAAATGTTGACAGAATTTTTGTGAAGTATATCCTGTCATTGCTGTTCTCAAGTCAAGGGTTGTTTAAGGGAAGAATCACAATATAGAAAAATAAAATATATGTGAGCTAAAAGCTTATAAAACGTTTGTGTAATTTTTTTTTATAAATACAATTTATCAAAATTCTTCTTTCTAAATGTTTTTTTAAACATATAGGTATTAAATAAGGCTTGAATAAATAAATATCGAGTTTGACAAGCATTTGCCATATACTTTGTCTACAGGGCGTCATTTTGTTAGTGCATCTAAAAGGTGTGTTGCAATTTCACTGAAAACGGGAGCCTCGAAGTGGTAACATGAGTTTTGGAAAGAGAAATAAGTCGGCCGGAGTCAACTTAGCTGAATACGCTAGTTTTTTTTTTTTTTTTTTTTTTTTTTTTTTTTTTTTTTTTTCTGGCTGTCGTTCTCCTTTGGAACCTATCGATGGTGTCGACTCGTAGACGTTGGATTGGTGATACTTTGGATTTTTTTAAATCAATGGATCACGCACACAATCGCACTCTCATTCACACTTCCAGACTCTGGGGAAGATGGGGAATAATCTTGGTTGGAGAACAATCCCTACCCCCAGCCGGGAATCGAAGCCGGGACCTTTTGCACAGCAAACAGGTGTCTACTGACTGAGCTACGAGACCAGCCGATTAGATGTTGAGTTTTTGGCCAGAAATTCGTTCACAATGATAGTCTTGTGAACTGCAGCATTATCGTGGTGCAGAATCACAAATCTGGTCCTTTTCGGCGTATTTGTTCTCTCAAACGTTGCATAAATTTCATATAATAGACGTTATTTACCGTCTAACCTTTTGGCAAGAAATGCGAGTGCACGACACCACGATAATCGAAAAAAACCTGCCAACATGACTTTCGGTTTGATTGAGTTTGATGTGCTCTTTTGGGTTTCGGTTCAATTGGAAGGCGCCACTCGGAAGCTTGTCAACTGGTTTGCGTGTCAAACTCGTAAACTCACGTCTCATCACCATTACAACGAATTTCATGAATGTGGGATAAGAGTTGGCTCGTTCTAGCATGTCTTCAGCGATCCTTGCGCGATTGAGTTTTTGCAGAACTCCTTCGGAACTAATCGAGCGGCAACATGTGTCACGCCCAAACAATCGTTTAAAATGGTAAGATCGATTCACGAGACACCAAGTTCAGCTGCAATCCCTCTCATACCTAAATGACGATTTTCAGACACCATTTCCTTTACTTTAGCGATGTTCAGTTCAGTTGAAATTGTTGATGGCCGACCAGAGCGAAGCAATCTTCCACCACATCTATACGATCTTTGAATTCACTGCACCACTCATATGCACGTGTTTTTGATTAAGTCGATTCACTGTAAGCCCGCTGTAACATTTTCAGCAATTCCGCACACTAAATACCGTTTGCAATGTAAAATTTGAGACAGATTCTTCTTTCAATATTTTTATTTACTGTAAAATCGCAGCACACCTTTGAGATGCACTAACAAAATGGCGCCCTGTAAACAAACTACATGACGGATGACAATCAAACTCCGTGTGCGTATAGAGGAAACAACAACAGTAATTTCGAATCTCCTCTTATACGAAATATTTATATGATCAATTTCCGATACTTTCTTGGCAAAATATGTATATGGCTGTATGGCTTTAAGCCCGAGGAAAGCTGAAGCTACACTGCCAGGAAGGTTTCAACTCTTATTTTGAGCTGAACATAGTTATGAAACAGCATTCTTTATTAGGTTAAATAGTTCAACAGTACGCATCTTTTAACGTTTCTACACATGTGTAAATCGTTTAAAATACTGTCGCGGTAACGGGCATTAAAGTTTCGGTGCAAATAGATAACAGACGGCGGATAGTGTTTCAGGGTAATAAAGAGCTTGCATAAGCAGTTAACGATAGCGCGGCTAGTGTTCACAAAGAGCCGGCAAATAAAGATAGCTAAGATAAAGGACTTGCCGGCACAGATAGGATTTCAAGTTTGGAAGTTTCTAGTGGTATTTCGATTGACAGAGAATAGTTGTTTTTTTCTTATTTGCTCGAGAAGTCTCTCGAATTATGAATGAGATATATCAGAGATTGTGACACGCCAGCGGACAGGTGTGAAACAAGAGAGAGTCGTTAGTTGTAAAACAGTCGCGGGAAAGGTAAGCAGAGAACAGCTGAGAGTGTTGTAACGAGAGCTGATGTAAACTGAACGCTGTTTGTTTTTATCATCGACCTTGGAAGATTGTGTGGTATAGGTGATGTAATGTTGTTACGTGAGAATGGAAGATATAATGGAATTTCAAATCCATTTCAAAGCCACACACTCTTAGAAAGTTTGGCGATCGATCATCTTCTGTATTATAAAAAGAAATGTGCAATGAACTGAAAGTTTATCTTGATTAGCAAAACCTAGGCATAATAATGACCTGTAGGAATAGTTTGTAAAAGAGTGAATAGACAAAGCCACGTAATTAAAAACATTGTACCTTTTCCACTAAGGATTCGTGTACTAGAGGTAGGAACTGTTGTGCATTATTTCACAGACATGCGGCACAGTCTTTATGCTGCAGTTTGTAATGTTACTATAAAGAAGTTTCATAACTCAAGAGTGGAGGTAGACTAGTTGGACAATTGTCTTGCCTTTTGAAATTTATAAATATAATTTGAAAATTCCCAGCGGTCCTCCTTTAGCACAATGCTTTTCATCAATTTGTATCAGTCATTTGTTATTCCACAAAGAAGCGGAACATACCTACTCTATTCCGGAAGCATGGGAATTCCTCGATGTAGGGGAAGTAACTTGCTAATGGCCTTAGCAAAACACAGAAATCTAAATCCGCACTCTATTTATATACCATCCGTAAAAGAAGAAAACCATTTTCTGCAGTTCTTTTCTATACATGGAGATTGTAAATAAAAAGAAATCCAGTAAAGTTCATAGGCGGCACAAAAATTGCTCACAGCATGAGACAATCTCAGCGGAAACATAATACTGATTCTTTACGGTCATGTTTTGATTCTGTAGATTTAAAGATATATTATCAAAATAAGTAAATACATGCTACTTATTATGACGGCGCTGAAAATTTGTAAGTAGTTGCTTAATTTTATTCAGGAAAGCAACAATAACGCGGATTTTGATTTGCCATCACATCTTTTAAGACACAATAAAAGTACCATTCTAACGACAATCTACATGTTGTAAAGGAGTTAATAAATGCAATCATAACGACTTGGAATGGTACATTAAAACTAGTGCAATAGTTCAGCATATGTGAAACAAGACTAGCGATTCAGGGCGCGAATAATATTCCATTTCATGTACACTACTCCATCAGCCTGTCTCAAACTAGAAAAACCCCGTTGTCAATATGTGAAAGGGGAGCAAGATGGAAAGACACTGCAATGGAACGCTCTTAAGCCGCTGATTGGTGGAAGGAACATGGAGAGTAAGCCTTTTGATCATCAGTGCATGAAATAAGTGATACACTAAGTGTATATACTAATACAGTACTCAGGTAGAAAATAATGAAACGTTCGGAAAGGATGGTCTTTTCTGCAAAAAAGAAAAAGAGAGCAACGCACAGAGTAAAATAGATACAGGTACAGTGTGTTTCATTCAGTCAGCTGGCGTGAACTTCTATAATTCCTAGAATAACCGTCGGAATATCAATTCTTTCATATTTGCCTACAAAGAAAAATGAACCAAGAAACGAATGTACAAACACTGCGTTAAAAAACTCTTTTCGCATGAAAAGGTTCAAAACTGGATCCTAATCTAATACTTAAGTGATATTCACCGAACTAAATTAAATTTACAAGGTAACTGGTCCTGCTTAAGGCATTTTAATCTAGAATCAGCTTCACAAAATGGTTGATAAACAAATTACTGTTGATGTGTTGCTAATTGAAAGATCACATTGCAAACAAGTGTCAAATGTTTTACAAAACAGGAGACAGAGAAAGCAGGACCAGCTGCAAGGGCGATGCACGAAATTACCGACATTAGAACCCTCAACTTATAGACAGCAATGGCGTTATTCAGAAAAATCCTAACGTATGGGATAGAAGCCATATGGCCACACCTTAGCGAGAAGAAACTATCTGTACTTGAAAGAGTAAAAGCTCTATATATCAAAAGGGCTATCGGAGTATCATAAGCCAGCAGATCCAAATTCGTCTACCTCCTCGCCAGAGAAACATTCCTCATTAAGGACCTCAGAATCTTGTTACTTCTACAGAACACAGGAGCCTCAGAGAAACTACTTAAGACACTAGAAAGAAAAAGAGAAGAAGTATCCCTGGAATTCTCTGGGACAGGGGACATGATGCTATGATAGACCGGACGGTAGCAGCAGCCAACTTCGATATGAGGCATGTGCTAACTACTGGCAGTTCATCATATTGTCGCGAACCCGTATCTACGATCGCGCGTTTTGTTTACACAAAAGGAACTAATAGGCGGGCAGTGTATAAACCAAGAACCTACAGATAAAGATAACAGTCGGATTGTGTATCACTGAGACAAGACTTATCGACACAGATAAGTGACGTAACTGGAGCATTCTAATGATATCTCGATTGACACAGAAAAGTTGTTATTCTTCCTTGTTCCGGAAATATCTCGAACTTAGGGATGAGGTATTTAAGGAAGTGCCGACTCGACAAGAGTTAGTGGTAAACAGAGTGAGTAAGCAGAGAACAGCTGAGCGAGTTGCAAGTTGTGGAACAAGAGTTGCTGTAAGGCATGTAAAAACAGTTGAGTTGTAAAACGAGAGAGTCAGTAAGCAGAGTCAGCTGTGAAGTGTTGTCACGAGAGCTAATGTTTGTTATTGTCATCGACCTTGGTGCTGTAGCTTGTGATATGTGATGTAATGTTGTTAACGTGAGAATTGAACAGTGTATTCCTACGCAAATAAAGAACGATTTTTATTTTCTGCAAATTGGACTTTGAATTCTACGAACACACAAAGTTACAATATGATATGTAACAACGAAACATTTCACGAACCATCGGAAACGTGTGTATGTAAGCTATGTGTGCAGATTTGTGAATGCTACCCTTATTTTTCAGAGAATATGTAAATATGTAATTTATATGTATATAAGGTATTTTAATGTAAATCTGCCTCTCTTTAATGGCTATTTAGCTGCACTAAAAGTATTAGTTAATTTAAAGACCTGATTATGTAATTACTAATTTTTTAATGTTTTGTGCAAATTGAAACATATTACATGAATATAATTGTATCGCAGTAAGTCTTTCCCATACGATTGAATAGTTACTGTTAGTTGAAAGGAATGTTACAATAACTAAATAACTGTTAGGTCCGGTTTAGAAGACAAAGGCGTTGAAACAAAACAATACTTGGTGCTCCACCCAAACGAGGCGTTTCTGTGATCATGGGTAAACTCTCTGCTCGTAGACATGTTTGAAAGCACCCACAGACTAAAAATTGAACATCAAAAGATCAGAGTAAGCATGCCAAAGAAACTCCTACAAGCAAACTCAGTTTTCTAGAATCTGCAAGCACTCTTACCAGGGAGCGTGACACTTCTTTACTTTTTCCCCGTCTTTCTTTTAAAGGAGTTGCGATCATATGTTAAGGGCACGTTTCAGTCAAGCAGGAATCAGCAATAACTTCAGTTAGAAAAAGAAACAGCTGCGATAACATCAGGAATTCCCTTTACTTCGCTGAAGGCAGAATGACAATCTTCCGGCAATATTGCAATAATATGGAGCGCCAGCAGCAGGAGAGAAAATCCGTTTTCCTTATTTTTCCTTCTATTGCAAAACATCTCAACTCGTTTTGCTCTGTAACATTCATGAGCTTACGTGCATAGAATAGAAGTATGAAAATTCTTGATATGAATTTACTATTTTAAGGGGACTAACAGGATAGTGCGGTACTGAGAAATATGGTCCAGTGGCCGCATTGTTGCTGGAATTTGATGATTCTTATGATTTTAAACACATATCGGCCTTGGTATACAATTTCCATGACCTCCAAAGTGCAAGGCATAACAAGAAGGATGTACGAAGGTGAGCAATATTGTGTCTGGTTTGAGTGAACTACTTTTTACAAACAAGCCCGTGGAGATGTCTCATAATGTACTTAGAAGTTAAATCGACTCTAGATAAGTAAACAGGATGGCAATTTGCTTTACAGCGTTTGTCGATAGTTCGTTTTATTTCAATGGGTTTTCTGAAGTTTACACTTAGTTCTGTATTTTCACGCATGATACCGCGTTTTCTTGAATCACAGTTTTTCTGCCATGCACAAATACTGTAACATTTCAGACAATTCTATCGAATATTAGTTCGATAAGTTCTGCGAAGTTATCACATATTCTAAGTTAGTAAATTGATAATCCCACATAAGTCTGGATGTTATTTCAAATACAGAATAATAGACGAGTATGTAGCTCACTTCCTGTTCTAAGGTAAATCATTATATTTCGACACTCTTGAATTACTATCGCAAGTAATGGGCAGAATAAACTGAACTGTTAAAACAGTCGGTTGGCGTTTGGTCACCACTTAATAGTCCCTATTCGTAATTTTTCTCATCACTTGAGTTAAACATTTCGTTTAGGAAACATAATAAAAACAACAAACACTAAATAATCTGCGATACATATCGGAAAATTTGTCCAAATTACGAGGGCTGTTCAATAAACAATGATCATAATTTCATTACGGTCATATTTTTTCGCACTAAAATTCAATCTTATTATATTCTGTTAGCTTAATGTGAAAAAAAACACGCTGTAGTAGTTTCATTATTGGTACTCCTGGTTACCGCCTGTGAGAACCAGGCAAGTTCAGACATGTTCAGTATCGTCTACCGCTGCAACGGAGGTAACACGGGAGGAACAATGTGCGGCTTTGAAATTCTGCTTTCGTCTCAACAAATCTTCAGTTGAGGCCTATACAATGTTACAGGAGGCCTATGGAGAGCCTTTTCTTCCCTCCAGCACAGCTCGAAGATGGTTTAAAATGTTTAAAGAGGGGAGACAACTCAATTTCAAAGGAAGGTGTACCCGGTGCTCCAGTTACTACTCTTACGGAAGAAAACATCAACACTGCTGCTGCCATTGTGAGAGAGGATCCACGAATTACCTAAGATCACTTTCTGAAATACTGAACATTTCATTGGGTGCTACCCACACGTTGGTGACAGAAACATTACACATGAGACTTGTTTATGCGCAATGGGTTCCAAGACTGTTGATTCCCGAAGAAAAGGACATTCACATGCAGGTCTAGCCCAATGTGGAAATCTCCTTCATCACCAACCCCCAAAAGAGCAAAAGTGGTTGCTTCTGCTGGGAAAGTTATGGTCATCTCATTCTTTGATTTTCATGGAATGGTTTATCAGCGTGTTGTACCTGCACACACATCATTAACTGCACATTACTATAGGGATGCCCTGAAAATATTGCAAGTCCATATCAGGCGCAAAAGAGCACATTTCAGGCTGAATGCTGCACCACGATAATGCGCGGCCGCAAGTTGCCAATGTTGTTGTTGAACATCTTGCAAAAATCAACGTGAAGTGCATCCCTCACCCTCCCTATAGTCCGGATTTAGCCCCTTCTGACTCTTTTTATTCCCTAACTTGAAGACACGCCTTCGTGGGAGGGATTATCCATCACCAGAAGCAGTGTGAAGGCTGCGGAAGCGATTTTGAAGGATCTCTCCAAAAATGGTTTCCAGCATGTCCTTGAAGACTGGCAGAAACGCTGGGACAAGTGTATTCAGGGGAAACTATTTTGAGAAGGACCATCAAAATTATGAGGATGAGTAAAGGTACGTTGTGAGGAAAAGAACCTGATCATTATTTATTGAACAGCACTCGTAAATTGTTCTAAAAGTAAAGGTACGTTGTGAAAAAAAATCTGATCATTCTTTATTGAACAGCCCTCGTAAATTATTCTCAATGCATATTTGACAATCTAACGATTTAAGCTCATGCAAAGCACGAGTTGCAGCTGCAGCCATAAGACAGGATATCAGATTTGGAAGATAATAAAATTTAAATACCAGTTTGTAAGTAAGCACACTATGTTACAATATTGTGTGCAGTAGCTTTATGCAGTAAACCTCTATTAACATATTTTATATAGTTCCAGACTACTTTTTTTTTTTTTTTTTTTTTTTTTTTTTTTTTTTTTTTTTTTTTTTTTTAACTGGATGATCCAACATTAGTGAGAAAAAGAAATGAGGTCATAGGCTTTAGTTACAGCATTAATGGTGCATAAGTAATAGGTTTATGGTCATTTCAATTGCCTGTAACAGTATGATCTTGATCGACTTATAAGCGATGTCCTCATTCAAAATACAATTAATTCAGAAAACACTAATTTCAAAGAATGACTGTAGAAACAAAGTGCTCATTTTCTGACCTGATAAAAGATTTTGTAATAACTCAAAAAAGTACCTATGAAATTTTCGTACATAGTTGTGATCACAAAGAATTGCTAAAGCACATCTTAGAAGTTGCAAGTAATAATTACCAATCGGATGCATCTTTTCCTCCTTGAACTTTTTCACGGGTTAAGCTGCTTCGAAGCTTTGATAATGCGGAAGTGGATATCTAATACAGAACTATACCTAGACTGAAGCGTTAACCTCGCAATTTCCTTTCTACATATAACACGATAAATCCATATTCATCAATGACACTAAAATCAACTAATATGTATGTGTATCAGGTAGGAAGCGTTTAATCTGGAAGTTTCCGTTGCATTTACCTGGTCCATTCGAAGTACAGAAGCTGTTAAACATGCTTCACTCCAGTTTTGTTAACAGTGCTGTCTAATCTTTCAGGATGATGGTCGTCCATGGTCCTAACTGTTATTCTACTAACAAATATTTCTACACACATTTGGGTATTATGACAATTTTTATATAGCTATTCCACAAGTATCTATGCTCAAACTATTCCATTTATGTCTGTTTAAGTATTCTTCCACTAAAGTTGCTTCCATCTATAACACTGCAGAGCAAAATGGTAGAATATGACGAAAAAAATTGTTCCTGAAAATTTTCTGCGTTTGAGGAACATTCAGTTGGATAAGGGAGATTGAACAAACTGCACTGGAGTGGGATTGGGTACAGGAATAGCTGAAACTTATGATATCAATCTTATTTTCAATTCATCTCTTTTACCCATAGGCGGGGAGTTATTAAATGGATCACTGAACGGGTATATTGACTAAATAAACAATTTAATGGATCAGTGTGATTAGCAACCTTTAAAGCTTTTGAATAACCAACAGACAAACTGGATTACAAAGAGATTGAAGTCCCTAGCAGAACTGATGTCCATCAGGTTTATTTAACCTATGGGGCCATCATTGCAGTTGCAGGAACTCTAAAACCATTTTTCAATAATTACCTGTGACTAAACCTGTACACACAGTAAAATGAGCGAGCGAGCCGTTTAATCAACGTACGTAATGGTGATTTTCCCAAAGAAGTGACTAATTTTCCTCTCATTTACAATATTAGACTGTACTCCGTCGATATTATTGTTTTGGAAATCTGCGGATGGGCTTGACAGCGTCCGCTCCGTTCGCTGTCGTACTTGAGGGAAGGATAAAGTTAAGGAAAGTAACGGTATGCACTGAAAGCAACCGGAGTGAAGCAAATAAGACGTATGCATTTCCAGCTGAACTATTTGCATGCCGATGCTGGTCGCCAATTTAGTATATTGTTGGATACTGGACATCCAATCTAATTATAAACGGCGATGATAGATATTCTCAACAGGATTCGTATTAGTGATGCCTGGTACCAGTTAATTCCTAAGAGCCACTTCACACTACCTATTGTGAGTGTATATACGAGGTACGTCCAGAAAGTAAGTTCTGTTTGGTAATAGAATTAAATTGTGTACAGATACAGAAAAATTATTTATTGTACACAATTCTACAATACTTAAACTACTTTTCCACATGACTGCCGAAATACTACAGACATTTGTCATAGCGACACACAAGTTTTTGTATACCTACTTCATAGAAGTTTGCCACCTATGTCTTCAACCAGTTGGAAACATTTTCTTTCAACTCTTAGTCATTGTTGAAGTGTTGACCACCAAGGAAAGATTTGAGATGCAAAAACAGATGAAAGTCGCTAGGAGCGAGGTGAAGGCTGTACGGGGGGTGGTCAAACTCGTCCCAGTGAAATCCCTGTAGGATGTTTTCCGTCAGATTTCCAGTGTGTGGTCGTGCGTTGTCGTGAAGGAACGCAACACCTTTTGACATCGCAAATTTGCCAATAAATTTCAATTGTTTCATTTTCCTAGCATTCGGAAAACGAATTTCACTGATTTCACAAGCGGCGGGATTTTCAATCAATACCGACATTGTAAACAAGCACAACAAAGCATACGTGGCTGAACAGCGATCTCACAATGGCGCACGTTTCTTCTCCTTGATACAGAGCGTCTACCGCGCATGTGCGGAACTGCGATCGCAGCGCTGCAGCGGATACATTGAAACAGAACTTACTTTCTGGACGCCCCTTATATTATATGCATTAAATATATGTATATAGTATATATAATATACACATATATGTTAAATAAATACACTTCCAGAGTTTAAGGAGAATAATAATTAGTTTAGATTAGAGAACAATTGGCATCCTTTAGCCTTAAATCGAATCGAGCACCTTTGTACTGAAGTTAGTATGCTAAACATTCTATCGCAAGTCAATGGGACATTAAAACTTGACAGTAGAGGAGCTTTATGTCCGGCTTTATGTCCCCAAGACTTAGTGCATCTGGAGTAGCAACAATATAAATGGTGGTCGTTGTGGGACAGGATTTAAGCAAGAAAAACACACACATACACACACACGTAAGCATGCACGCATACACACGCGCGCGCGCGCACCTCACATAGCTTCTAGTTCTTGTCCTGATAGACCATACTGTCTACATTATTATACTACTGTACAGCAATTCAGGCTAGAATGATTATGTTGCCACTGTCGTAAACGTCTGTTTATACGAGGGTGGGTCAAAAAGTAATGCCTCCTATTTTTCCCCCCTTAAACAAGTAAGTTACGTGAAAACTTTGAATTTGGCGCAATTCCTCAAACCTTCTTCTCCAATCCCCTGCAGTAGTAACTTCCTAAGTCAACAGGTGGCAGCACTGCATCTTCTTGCAAAAATGGTTGACATCGACATTCGTATAAGACAGCGTTCTGTGATTGAATTTTTGACTGCGGAAGGTGAAACGCCAATTCGCATTCACGAAAGGCCAAAAAATGTGTATGCTGATGCAACGGTGGAAGTCAGCACTGTTAGACGATGGGTTCGTCGCTGTAACGAAGCTGAAGGGCAAACACCATTGGCAGATGAAAAGCGAAGCGGCAGGCCGATGACAGTAGTGACTCCGTGCAACATTCAGCGAGTCGATGACATCATCGTGGTGATCGCTGGGTAACAACAGGCGAATTGTGTTGCATTACCTCCCTCAGTAAAGGCAGTGTGGTGACGATTATTCAACAACTGGGTTACACAAAAGTTTGTTCACGTTGGCTACCAAGAATTTTAACCGCCCAAAACAAAGAAACAAGGAAAACAATAGCCTCCGAACACTTGCAGCGATTCTAATTTGGAGGGAGAGGAGTTTCTGGAAAAAAAAGTTTTACTGGAGACGAAAAGTGGGTTCATTTTTTGAACTTGAATCAAAGAGCTAGTCAAGTAAAATGGCATCACACAACGTCACCGAAGAAAAAAAAATTCAAAACTCAGCGGTCGGCAGGAAAAGTTACGGCGACAGTGTTTTGGAATGCAGAGGGTGTGCTTATGATTGATTTTTTGGAGCAGGGATGCACAAAATTCTGCCCAATACGTCAGATCTCTCAAAAAGCTGAAAGCACGTTTTCGTCGAGTTCGAACAACAAAAACTATGGCGGGTGTTCCTCTTTTGCATGACAATGCAAGACCACACACCAACCGTTACACCACTGCAGAAATTGAGAAATTGGGATATGCATATCTTACCTCACCCCCCATACAGCACTGACCTGGCGCCATCAGACTTCCATCTGTTCGGACCACTAAAGGAAACTCATCGTGGGATTCATTTTGAAGATGAGGAGGCTGTGAAAACGTCCGTGCGTCAATGGCTTAGGAAGTAAGACCGTGTGTTTTACCACACTGGAATACATGTCCTAGTTAAAAAGTGGACCAAAACTGTGGAAAAGCACGGAGATTATATTGAATAGTGACAAATTAATCGTCAATGTTGTGGTTTTCAAGCTATGTAAACTGGATTAAATTTTCTTGGCAATTAAAAGAGAAAAAAATAACAGGCATTACTTTTTGACCCAACCTCGTATTAACAAGCTATTAGTTGATTTCATTTTCAATTGTAGGAACTTATGTATAATAATTCGGCAGTTTTAAATATATAAGCTTCAAGTTGGACTATCGGTTTAGGGCAAAATGCACGCATCTTGTATTCGAAAGGCAAGTGGTACCTTCTCGGCGTTGTACACTGAGGTTTCTTCACCAATCCCTGATTTTTGTGATTAGACAAATCTTCACAGTATTATTTTGTGTAAGCCTTTTGTATGAGAAGAACAGTTCTTCCATAGTGAACATTATTACTTATTATCGGTTGTAGATCTGTGCATGCTCACGAAGTTCTTTCTTATAACATTCACATCCTCTCCTCTATCTGTCTGGGACAAAATGGCGCTGACGTCACGATGAGAACCCGATGGAGGAAAAGGGAGAGAAGAGCTACAGAATGATAGAATGAATTCTGGATGTTATTGAGCTAGACAACTGCGAGGTAATTTCGTTAAAAACGGTTGATTATTCATAATCTTTAAAGAGCGAACATTTTAAGAGCCTTGTTTTGAACAGGCTTTCATTGAGCATCTTAACACAGTTTGCATTTTTTGATAATTAAAGACACAAACGACTCCAGCGTTCTTGATTCCTAGTTATCTGCATTCTGCTCCCTCTATTTTCAAATCATAATCAAGTGTAGATAAGATACTCTGAATATAAGGCGGGGAAGTTAATTTTCTACGCCCAGAATTTGGTATATTTATAGCATACGACAGCATTAAAGCCAATATCTAATTCAGTGCTTGTTACTTCCCACATCCCAACTACACAAAACACCTTGATTATGTGCAAAACTAAGCGCATGCAAACGCCATAATTTGCTAACTTTACCAGCTAATACTTTTAGCAGCTATTTTTGGATTAACGTGCTCTGAGCCTTACAAAGTTTACTCAGGTGGTGTAAGAATTATAAATACTGGGCACTTCACATTATTACTCACCTTATTTAACAGGATCTGAGGTTGAATTAAATTAGAAAATTAGAAAAGTCTGAAGTTATGTCTTTGACCTGTAATTAATTATAATTCCGGAATTATTTCCGAATTTGCCCAAATTCTTTTATCTCGTCCAAATGAGTAATACTGACCTACGCTACATTTTTAACTAACCAAAATTTGATAAATATATATGTTGGTGTGCCTATATGTGACGGAGGTGCAACAACTTAAAAACAATATCAAACTTGGAAGTTGAATACAGCAACTTCCAAGGATGTGCTATGGAGCTTTTCAGGAAATGTTGCATCCTTTACATGGAAGGATTTCTTTTTATTTCCTGTAAAATAACTAGGGATTTTGATTTAATTATTTGTATGACAAATAGTATGGATTCTTTGTAAGATCCTGAGCATGTTTGTAGTATTAAGCATTTCCTACATATTTCTTGCCACTGACAAGAATATTCAATCGTTCCCTTGTTTCCCATGATGCCGTGAAAAGCACAGGGGTGAACTGAGATAAGGAAAATGACAACACCAGAGGTTTAGTGCGCCACTCAATACCTTGGAGCCCTAGCGTACTTGATCACGAACGACAATTGTTGATTAATTTATGATTCAACTTGTCAATCTGTAATTGTTTGATGTTACGTATAGACAAAGGAACCATTTTGGATTTAGGTTAAGAAACCTCCGTCTGATGGATTTTCGCCAGGAACTAATCACAGAGGTTACTAACTATACGTTGTGTTATTTCTTCTTGAATATATTTGTGCGTAATATTAGCATTTTACACTCATTTGGGTGAAATTCGTAGCAATAAGGTAGATGTTAGATATGTTTAATAGCTTATTCTTAGTGTGAACATGTTGTAATTATAATAATTATTGACAATAATGATAATGATAATTGCATTAATTTTCAGCTATCCATGAAGGGTGGCATATGCCTAAGGTTTTCATCAAACCTTTTACAGCATTTCAATAGCTAATGTGCATCCATGATTACTCTGCACCATCAGTAGCAATGCGTAATTAGAAGATACAATCATCTGAACTAGACAGCTAATCTCTGTTTCATATAACCTTGCCCCGCTGACATATAACACTCCGAGCGCAAGTACCTTCCCCCTCATCCTAATTGGCTAATGCTTTCGCGCCATAGGCCATAGGCGGTGCCTTCATTATACATTTAAAACTGCAGTCAACGTCATAGTAAGTGCCAGGAAGATAGATAAAATCATACAAATAAGAATATAAAGGCATGCAAAAATAATGAAGTTTATAATAAAACTGAGCAAGTTGAAACTGAATGAATGAGCAATGAAACTGAAACAAGTTTATAATGAAAGGCCTTCGGCCTTTTCCACTGGGGTTTTTTAAAACCAGCACACATACCTTGCAAAAATGCTTCTCTTTCAGTCTTAAAAGTCGTGTCACGCCATAGTTGTTGTGTGTCCTTCATCCACCTAAGTCTCGTCAAGGTAGTATATTTTGCGATTTGTATCCCAGTACAATCTGATTGTCCTTAACGTCTTCGCCACACAGCAATATTGCCGCTGCAGTGGTAAGTTTTCCTGTTGTCTCAATTTCATGTCGCGATGTTCCTACGCATCTGACACTCACACCTGTAAGTTCAGAGCACAGCTGTTCGACTTCTCTCACTGACAAAGGCGGATTCTTATCTGTGAGTGCCTGCAACACAGTTCTTTTTTCGCCAATTTGTAAAGGTTTTCCCTTGCGATGCTTCAGCGAAAAACTGGCGGTAGACTCTGCCATTATACATATAACAAGTACACGCGCAATAAACGATCAATAAAATAATTTAGCTCTCGCACTCGGCACAAGACACTTTCGAATGGCGATATATGACTAATCCAGTTCAAAACAAGGTCAGTGATAAAAGTCATATAAACAAATATGTCATAACTACCGCTAAATCACGCGCTATCGTGCCATGTGAAACACGTGCTTGAGAGCAAAGGAACCTCCTCTTTACTTCGTTTAAGAATTAACATGCATTTCAGATAAATCAACTCTGTTTCGTAATATATTTAATTAAAACAGTTACGAAAATATAAATTTGACAATTCTCTTCCAGCATATAAAGATAAATCACCATGTTAAATAACCAACTAATGTTTACCGCACACGAGTCTATACTACAGCAGCAGCCAATGAGAGGTGATAAGGTCACGTGACTGTTTAGAGATACGGGGCAAGCTTATGTGAAACAAGGATTAGGCAGGTATATAAAATACATCAGCAGCAGCTATCAACAACGTAAACATTTGGAAGGGAGATTTTTCATAATTTAGTTTTGTGCCACACACTATGCGACGCTGCGATCACCTCGTGTTGCCAACGATTAACACGGGAGTTGCACTTCTGTGGTTAAGAGAGGATTATGATTTCATTACGGAGGGAACTCGGTACGCAGGCCACCATGCTGGGCCCATTGTTCCTATTCCCCCAAGGGGGCACCTCCGGGAGGAAGGATGAGACGAAGGGTGGCCGACCCAAGGAGCCACCACAGTACAGAGGGCAGGGTCCCTACAGTTTGCTTGTATAGAGACTTCCCCCAGAAATTACAATTTAAAAATAAAGTACTGGTATATAAGGATCAGCTTTAAAACGTTTGACAAGGAGTCAAAGAGCTCATGTGTAGACCCCTTGAACACAACACAATATGTATCACTGTTTTTGTAAACGTTTGTCTTAGTTAACATGAACCATGGTGTAGAATAATAACCTTTTATAAGAAAGGTTTGTAGGAGGAAATAAAAACAAACGAGATCTTGGAAATGTAACACCAGATTTTTTTTTCTCTACAACATGTAGCACGGAGGCAGAGTATTCTATTTCACTCAAAAATTCGATACCAAGTTTTCAGCGGGAATAGTGTTACCTAATTTAAAAGATAAAAAAACTGTAATAGGTGCGCGCGCCTACATAAACTTGGCATATAAGTTCAGAATCTTCCAAGGCTGTGAGAAGAGGATTTTTAACATCCCCCATCCAAGGCTACTACTGACATGGAAAATTTTTCTAAAATCTATTTCGAAAAAATCGTTTTCTCAAATATTCATGTCATATGAAATGTAAACCTATATCTTGTATATTCTGGGAATGCACTCAGAAATGCTCTTCGTCGTGGATGACTTTTGCATAACTGGTAAACCGCAAAAGAGTTCACAAACAGATCGTTTATAGTTCTTTACCCTAATATATAACAAAATGCCATGAATTTGTGCTTTGGGCTTCTAAGTGACCCAGATAGAAAAATCAGCCTCGTGTTTCTACATTGCTCCTGAACTTTGCCTTTCACAGGATATACCAACCTACAAAAGAACTCAAGAAAAGGATATCCATAACAAACTTTAGTGTACATGTACTATAGTTTATTCTCTCCCTCTCCTTGTCCCTTGCTCGTTATTTATCGGCGCCACAAACACCACCAAAAGAAGAAGCGTTCATGTTACCACTAAGCGTTGCTAGGAGACAAAACAACACATTATTAACAACAACCTGTGACAAAGGCAAGTGTCATTAGCGAGTTTTATAGCCCAATGATTAAAGCGACAGCCTTTATGCTCTAGCAGCTCATGTCGCTGTAGTGGTACTCATCTTGCAGCTGGAGCTAAATTAGTGGATAGAGAACTAAAGAAGAAAGGACGAGGTTCAAGGAAGCCCCTGCTTCAAGTTATGTAGACATTGCCTGCCTCGAATATTCACTATAACCCAGTAAGTTAATTTATTTCCTTTAAAGTCTCTATGTTTATGATAAAACTTAACGAGTCTATGTACCTCGTCACCTGAACGCCCTATATACTTATCTTAGAAATATGTGACGTATTCATGTTACTCCGCATCAAATTACTTGTACTTTAATAATAATTTATACCTTTCACGTCTGATCACTATCAATAAATGCTCACATTCTTTGTTAAGCTTTAATCTGAAAATGATCCACCACTGAATAAAAGCATTCGTACTTTTAATTCCAGATATATAACTACGAAGTTTCTAATTGGTACATTTTTTTTGTGCGAAATAGTGTTAGAGGATACAAGAGTGTGAAGAATGTTTCACAAGGAAGGAAATCGCGTTACCACCCTGACCTCCCCTCACAAAACAATTGGAAAAGGGCTATACTAATCATGTTTTATACTTTGGGACCTTTCCATAATACCCTTTGGAAGTATCATGCAATAAAGAATGATGTTCCCTCACTTAGCTTGCAATTTCCTTTTACTCTTTACTTCTGAATAAAAGAATAAACTAGCTAGTAATTCTTAACATAAGAGCGAACCGGTAGTCGATGCGAGTAACATAATCCTTGTTTCACATAAGCTTGCCCCGTATCTCTACGGTCACGTGACCTAATCATCTCTCATTGGCTGCTGTTGTAGTATAGGCCGTTGTGCGGTAAAAATTAGTTCGTTATTTAACATGATGATATATCTTTATATGTTGGAAGAGAATTGTCAAATTTATATTTTCGCAAATGTTTTAATTAAATATATTACGCAACAGAGTAGATTTATCTGAAATGCATATTAATTCTTAAACGAAATAAAGAGGAGGTTCCTTTGCTCTCAAGTACATAACACGATAGCACGTGACTTAGCGGTAGTGATGACATATTTGTTTATATGACGTTTATCACTGACCTTGTTTTGAACTGGATTAGTCATATATCGCCATTCGAAGGTGTGTGGTACCGAGTGCGAGAGCTAAATTATTTTATTTATCGTTTATTGCGCGTGTACTTATTATATGTATAATGACAAAGTCTACCGCCAGTTTTTCGCTGAAGCATCGCAAGGAAAAACCTTTACAAAGCGACGAAAAAAGAATTGTGGTACATGTGTTTAATGCACTCACAGAGAAGAATCCGTCTTTTTCAGTGAGAGAAGTCGAACAGCTGTGCTCTAAACTTACAGGTTTGAGTGTTAGATGCGTAGGAACATCGTGACATGAAATTGAGACAGAAGGAAAACTTACCACTCCAGGGGCGATATCGCTGTGTGGCGGAGACGTTATTTAAGGACAATCAGACTGTAAAGTCTGTCTAGCCAACGCAAGTGCACGGCGGCCGCTTTCTTTGACAACCCCTCATAATCGTTTTACAACATGGACCCTCCTCCTGACGGTCCTTTCTACAATGTTGCAACATTTTAACATCACCGTCTTGCACCTAATGAAACAGAACAACTGGAAGTTGGAAATTTGGCAACTGAGACTCCACGCGGAGTAGACATGCAACTGTCATTTTCAACAAATGGGGGCTGCTATTGGTCCCCAACGTCAGTGTTCCATTTCTGAAGTGTGGAGATAGATTTATGACGGTCATTAGTGGAGGGGAGGGTCCCGTCCTTTGAGGTCCCTTTGACTGGGAACTGCACACGCGTTGGGTAAACAGACTTTACCTTGACGAGACTTGGGTGAATGAAGGACACACGACAAGTATGGCGTGACATGACTTTTAAGACTGAAAGACAAGCATTTTAGCAAGGTATGTGTGCTGCTTTAAAAAATCCCAGTGGTAAAGGCCGAAGGCCTTTCATTATAACCTTGCTTCAGTTTCACTGCTCATTCTTTCAGTTTAAACTTGCTCAGTTTCATTATAAACTTTATTATTTTTGCATGCCTTCATATTCTTATTTGTATGATTTTATCTATCTTCCTGGAAATTATTATGACGTTTACTGCAGGTTTAAATGTGACGGGAAGGCACCGTCTATGGCCTATGGCGCGAAAGCATTGGCAAATTAGGATGAGGAGGAAGGTAGTAGCACGCGGAGTGATGCATGTCAGCGGGGCAAGGTTATATCAAACAAATATTAGTATCAGGGGCGTATGATGAAATGGTGTGGCGCTCATGATGGTTGAAGATTCCCCCTCTCTTAAGATACTCAGAATCATAATATATTTAAGAATTGCAATTTCATTTCTATTTTCGCATTTCTTAGACCCAGAGTTCTATTGCACATTTTTCGTATTATTAATCAGCTTCATAAAGCTACTATGCACACTGAAACAATGTGAAATATTGGAGGATGGCAGGAAATAAAATTAACCCCCTCTTTTGTGAAATATAAGACGATGAGTTCGTTCGTAGCATCGATTAAATGACTCACCCACTTTAGTATCTGTATAAGTATGGTCAATACTAGATGGTTAAAGAGCTATCTCGTATGCTGAGGTTAAAATAGAACTTGTGGGTTGGACCTGGTGGTTGATATATCCCACTGATTTAAAAGTTAATCCTTTGCAATATTTTTTTAGGAGTTCACCTGACCGGGTGTGATTACCTGCTGGGAGTTCTTTTTGCAGTCCTATTTTATTTTTGGTACAAATGTCAAAAACGTTAGTTGTGGTAATGCTGAACCATCAAATTCTTTATTTACTGAAGCACCTGTCAGTGATGCAGTCTGTTTCCCTCCCACATGCATAATCTCTACAAAAAAAAAAAAAAAAAAAAAAAAAAAAAGGACCGCGAAATGAAGTTGTTTCACTTCTTATTTTGCCTCCCCTGATGCACTTTTTGTGTACGCCCATGTAGGGGGTTTGGAATGAAGACGGTTAGTAATATCGTAATTAATAATATTTCTTCCCTCCCTACATAATCGATCCTAGTGTTGGGAGTTGTTCCGTTTCCACTAGCCCGGGAAATCGGGACGAGGGAGCCGAAGCATTGACTTATAGGAAAGATGAATGATGCTAGAGGAAACCGGAGGATCTGGAGGAAACCCACCCCAGCACCGAGTTGTCGATCACAAATCTGACTTTGCAATCGCCTGGAATCGAACCCGGGCCGCGTTGGTGAGAGCCGACCGGCCTAACAACTCTACCACGCCAAATAATAATAATAATAATAATAATAATAATAATAATAATAATAATAATAATAATAATAATAATAATAATAATAATAATAATAATAATAATAATAATAATAATAATAATAATAATAATAATAATAATAATAATAATAATAATAATAACAATAATAATAAATAATAATAAAAATAAAAAATAATAATAAATAATAATAAATAATAATAATAATAATAAATAATAATAAATAATAATAAATAATAAACAATAATAATAAATAATAAACAATAATAATAAATAATAAACAATAATAAATAATAATAAATAACAATAAATAATAATAATAATAATAATAATAATAATAATAATAATAATAATAATAATAATAATAATAATAATAATAATAATAATAATAATAATAATAATAATAATAATAATAATAATAATAATAATAATAATAATAATAATAATAACAACTTCGATATCTCATTTTGCTACAGGGTTTCAAATAAGTGCCTAACACAATTTCCTTTTACGTCTTATTGAAGCTTCTGCCTTGTGAAGCTTCAAAATAAAGTACTACTACTGCTCGCCAACGCAAAGAAAGTCCCTGAGAGGAAGTGCCACACTTACACAGTGGCAAGGAGTGCGCGCGGCAAGGAGAACCGAAAAAAAAAGAAGACATTGTTTTTGATTGGTTTGTAGCCAAAGTGACCTTTGTGTCATAAACATGTCAAGGTAGGGTGTTAGAACTTTATCCAACCTCCCCCCCCCCCCCGTGACTCATTACCCAGGGACTCTCTTTGCTGTAACATACAGTATCTTAAGAGATATTCCTCACTGTTTAAATTCGTATACTTGATGAACAGCAGCAATTGTTATATCTATAACTGTTATATCTATAATTATTCGCATTACTGAGGATATGAAGCGGTAAGCAAACCCAATAATTCACAACAATGTAATTACTTACACACATTGTATTATGAAGAAAGCTGCGCGGTGTAATGCACTTGTCTAAAAGGGTAACTATTAACTAAACACCAGTCAAGTTAAGAACTCAAATAGAATAAAGTTAAAAATATGAGTTAGTCCTTCGACTATTTCACAATAATATAAAACATAACATAGCACGCAGATGGAATGTGCTTTAGCTGATATATTCCGCTCACGTGCTTGACGAAGCATCCGCCGTATATGCAGCACGTAACGGAAGATGACTAAGAGAACATGATAACGCTGACATACGGAGTAAGCTGAAGGAAATTGGGTTGACAATAAGGGTATCATCATACAACTAAACATGAGCTTAAGGCACATCAATTGCGCTTACATGAATACCGAATTGGTTTATGCTAATTTATCATCGTCTAGCTCGTGGTGGATTTAGCTTTGAGCACAGTGTTCACAGATTCTGTAGAAAGTTGATCAATAAATGCAAAATGGTACGAATTAGAGCACATAAGAAATGCATATATGACACATAAAAGGAAAACTTTTCTTAATAAAACAGAAAGAAAATATCTGTAACAGTACATATAAGTTTGACGAAAGCAGACTGCAGGATCGTAATGTGCAAACCTTACATCACATGTTGCCATATTTTTACCTCAAAAGCCTCTTATCTTGTGATCACAGGTGGTACATAATTCTGTAATTGTAGACATCAATATTTCGTTCAGATAGCATGGTGCATTTGAATACTGTATTCAAGAGAGAGAAAATCTGCTGCTGAAATTCAATTTCAACGTTCGTATAGATATGTCTACATATGTGCTAGCAGTGTTAGATGTGAAAAACAAGATGAGAAAATGAGTATCCAAGACGAGCCTCGAACTTCCTTCACGCAACGTAACAAGGAAAAAGATAAGAGAAGACAAGGGCGTCACAGGTTAATTGTATAAACGCCTCAAATAGACTAGCCAACTAAATTAGATACAACACAAACTAAATGTTGCCTAAAATAATACTTGAAGATTTCCCTGCGATGAATATGCCCACTTTCTTCTCGTGCAGTCAGTCAGGTGAAATGATGATTACATATCGTTTCGGGAGTGTGCATCTCTTCCATCATGAGGATATTTATTTGTGTTTATAACATTTTATAAATATCCTGATGATGGGAGAGATGCACACTCCCGAAACGTTGATATCTAATCATCTTTTCACCAGGTTGGCTGCCCGAGAAGAAAGTGAGCATAAATTTTGCCTGTTTCATGTCCTGCCTGGCTCAAATACATTTAGAAAAAAGGAAAATCATATGTTAGTTACTTTCATTCAATACTTTCATATGGAATAACTCTAGGGGAAATGCAACAGGTTCTGATAGAATCTTTCGAACTCGAAATAAAATCATACGCATAATGACCCATTCTAGTTATAGAGCTTCTCGCAGATCACTGTTTAAAACATTAAACATTTTTACACAACCTTGCCTATATATTTATAACCTAGTTTTATAAGTACATAATAATTATAATAGTTTTCTAAAAAATCAGCATCAACATGAATACAACACAAGAAGAAAAACAGACATCCGATTTCCAGCTCATAGGCCAGTACTGCTCGAAAAAGACCACATTATGTGGGTATTAAAATATATAATGCATGGCCATAAGCATTTAGGGAAATCAAAAAACAAAATATCTTCAAAAAGTCCATTAAAAGGTTTACTTGTCAGTAAGGTATACTCACAAGATTAAAATGGAAATGGGGAGGCCACGTGGCGAGACTACAACAGGTGGACGTACAAGGCCACCATATGAGATCCTCGAATAGGAAAACGACTACAACGAAGGCCGAGACGCAGATGGGCTGGCATCTTCAAGGAGCATGCAGGTCAGCAGTGGTCAAGGGTAGCAAGAGAATCAAGAGACTGGAAGTCTCTGGAGACGTATGTGTGTAGCGAATAATTGTGAAAAGTGTAAATATAGAACGGTGTGGTCAAATAGTGAATAGTGTAAACACAAAGTAGCAGTGACTAAATAGTGAAGTGTGCATATAAAATAGGAACGACGAAATAGTGAATAGTGCAAATCCTGAATAGTAGTGACTAAAGAGGGAGTAGTATAAGCACTAAATACATAATTACTAGACAATGAGTAAAATATAGTGCACCACATAATCAGACAAGTGACAAACATGTCCAACGTCTAACGTGGAATAAGTTCACCACGTTAGAATAGATGAGCTTTCCCTATCTGATAGTAAGCCTTTGCCCTTCACGGGACATTTTAGAATATTTTCATTCATTCATTTATTCACTCAAGGTGTACTATTCAATCAAGGAATACATGAATGATGAACTATGATCTCAGTGTATCTTATTGTATAATTTTAGAAAATGTACTTATATATTATACATACCTGATATTTCTTTGCTTAGCTACCATTCTTAAACTTGAATCTTGAAGAGTCACCAACTTATGAGCATTGCTTAACTTTGTAAGTGTAATGTGACGAATAAGTGTTGTATTGTTCTGTATCTGGATGACTCGTTGATTAGGCATTGGCCTACTTCCATCTCGGGTTGAAAACTGGCCCAGAGCATGTTTAATGGCGGCAATAACCGCGTCAGTAAATTCACGGGCATGCAAAATAACTCCTGCTTCACGAAATTCCGGTACAACAGCGGTGCTGATATAATCCCGGCAAATGACAGCATCGTAACAAACAAAATATGTACAGAGGTATTTTTAGAGTTGGCGCGTGACCTTGTTCGGATGTGCGTGAGTGACATCATGCAAACCTACGGTGGGATTAAGATCTCTGATTCTACCAGCAGACTGCTGATAAAACTAGTGGGTTAGATGACAGATGACTAACCTAACACCCCTTTTGTCTTACAAGTAGACGAGTGGACTCGACCATACTACTGCGCAACATTACGTCATACGCCAGCTCTAAAAATACCCCTGTACCAACTTTCAGTTGTGCCACTATGGATGAACTCGCTGCAAAAGTTGCAGTAGGAATTTGTACAGGCAAGAAATGATTGAAATCTTAGTTATAAAAGCCTGCGTCCCTTAGGTCCTATGTTTATTGATCGAAGCCACAAGTTTTAAAGAAGAATCAACAAAAAGCTTTTTCAGATGTTTCAAACTAAAGGTGGGGATGTTTTGACCAATATTGTGACTGGAATGAAAGTATTACGAGAGTGAAACAAAACGGAGTACAGAATGACGCAACTTGGAAACGACTGCTAGTGCACAGGTATTTTCAAAGTTGTAGAACAATGCGGAACGTATGTTCAAAGAAGTGAAGAGTGTATTTACAAATGTAAAAAAAAGTTAAGATAATGCATATATGTTCGAGATCTCGGAAAGCAAGCCAGCTGAAAACACGATTAGAAATCGACGTTTTGTGAGCGTACATCTCTCCCATCATCAGGATGTTTTAATAAATATTATAGCCACAATATTTGCGAAGACAAATACATTCCCAGCGGTTCAGTTGCCAAGTGTGTGGAACTTTCGATGTTGTTGGGTGAGGGGGAAGTATCATCAGCCTATACAAATACAATATTAATAACCCAAACGTCAGGTTTACTTTAATTTCATGAAAAGCAGACTCTGAAAATACAATTTAACAAACTTTTACATTATTGTTAAAACTAAAGCATTATTCTTGGGAAAATAATAGTATAACCTCTGACATTACATTCAAAATGATTGGCGATGACAGCGCTATTTCTGTTTGTTTTACAGCGTCAACTTCGATATGACCAGCAACTCACCAAAACCCTTATGGAAGCTTAGTTTTAGCAACTATAAACTAAGGAAATTAGGAAGAAAATAATCAGATTTCTATCATTATATATGCAATTATTGTTTTTAGAGTTAAGTAATATTTTTATTTTAAGGTAACTGAAAAAATATTACCAGCTTTATATGCAAAGTTCCAGAATAAACTAAACAAGCTATCATCATCATCATCATCGCTATTAATAATAATAATAATAATAATAATAATAATAATAATAATAATAATAATAATAATAATAATAATAATAATAATAATAATAATAATAATAATAATAATAATAATAATAATAATAATAACTTCTGCTTCGTCTATACACCCTACCGAGCGGGATGGCTAAGACGGTTTTTCGTCTGTGGCCTGCATTCGGGAGGCCCGGGTTCAATTCCCATGGTCCACCTACCTGACTCATGGGGTTTTCGGGGGTTTTCCCGGGTCGCCCGGCAAATGCTGAGTGGGTTGATTACATCCCCCGAATTTTCCTGTCCCTCCATTTCTTCTCCATTATCATTTTACATCATGTCTCATTTGGTGGTCTTTTTCACGTTAGAAGTGTCGGTGGGTGTGCTGGTGCTATCATGACTCCTTGAGTCGGCCGCCCTCTGTCTCCTCTCACCTTATCCTTCCTCCAGGGGATGCCCCACTGGGAATTTAGATACAAATAAACAACAGGTTTCGGTGCCCAATCCCCACCGTAGTATTCCTAATCTTAATTATACAGCCCTTTTAACTTCTGTGGTCATATTGGGAGCTTTGCTTTGAGAAATACCTAACAAAATTACCACTCTGATTGTGAGATATGTCAAGATTAATTCTATTACTTTCAGCCATTAAACGCATACACTTATTAATGCTTCCTGTGGGGAATAGGAATAGTTCTGGTTAACGTTTCTTCTCCCTTGGTTGGGAATCGACCCCGTGACCTCTAAGTTAACAAAGTAGAACCTTGAATATTGGGCTATAGTGGTTGTTTTCAGGACACATACATTTGGTTAGGGTTATGTAGGTATGTGTACATATACGATTTTCATTTCTAATTTAGCTAATAGCATATAGGGCTTCCACACGTTTGAGACCCAAACACTTCTGTGCTCCACCCGTTCAATAATATAATCATTACACCACAAAAGCAACATTTTTTTTTCGAAGCTAACGTATATGCATAGATGAAATGTGCTTTATATGTTTTAGAGTAGTTAATTTAGTTGAAACATTCTATCAATATTAGGAATGCACAATAGAAAATTAGAGCCCCTTGATATTCACTTATTTAAGCGTACCTCCATAATCCTTTACTTCCGCATGGCTACCTGCTATTTCCTAGAGAGGTGTTCGCCTCGTCAAACCTAATGCTGGTGCTAATCCTTCCATTCACATTGTGTGCAGTCAAGTGTGCGGGCAATAAACTAACAAAACATCACTGCAGCCAAAAGCCAGTTATCTGTTATTATCCTAGTGGTACTAAACCCCATTTGATGCCTCTATGTTGTGTAAAACACTAGAACGTTCTCTTCTCTTGCAACACACAGAGGGGAAGATAATTATCGTGTTCACATTATACTATTAAAGATATTCGGCCTCAATGAAAGCTCAGTGTTTGCATTATTGTTGTTTATGGACTACGTTTATATCAGCTTTTGTGTCGCAAGTTATTTCATTGCGATCAAAATATCAGTCGCCACTGCTTAAACTTTTAAACAGGCTTCACACAATCAGGTATCCTCAATGAGAGAGCACACACGTGTCTGCAACTGGATATTTCACATTATGAAACTTAATAACTACACTGCAACTAGAATTATTATTCCAGTGCATCATTTCCAGCATGTTACAGCCAGTGTGTGTGGATTTAAAATGGAAATACTTTCAAATATTTTATTTTCTTAAAAATAAAATGTTTAACTTAAAATTGCTGGGAGTATCCTCTGACGTCCTGTTCATTCTGAATGACTGTTACATAATTCATAAGCCGTAAGACAGAGTCGGGAAGGAAGGAACTGTAAGTGTGCATTTACCCTCCTCCTTGTCGCCACTACAGGTAAATACAGCCAGCTAGAGTATCTACAAAATAAGAATGAACATAGGTTGAGCCAATACGATTAATCTACTTTCTTGATGTTGCCAGTTCCACGGCTAGCGGGCGACAGAGATGGAAGATGTATCTGTATTTGTCTCACCGATTCCACCTAGCAAGTATCATACATATGCTGAGATGTACAATGATACAATGCTGGCAGAGAAATTTACTTAATATCTCAGCATGTGTGTGAAAACCTACGCAATGATTATCGCTCAATCTGAACAGTTGGCTTACACAACTATCGTTCATATGCATACAAAATAAAATAATTCAAATTAGATGCGTACTCTAAAATAAGGTGTTTGCTACAATGAAACAAAATAGTGACATTTCAACGATTTATGAATATAGTTCCTATTTTAATGATGCCACTACTGTATACTGCCTGTAATAGACTTTAAACCAACTTTTGTTTCATTAAAATACTTAACAAAAACGTAAGATATGAATGTGTATTTATGAAGCATTTTTACACCATGAATCTCATGTACTAATGTTATACATTGTGCGCAGAAATGTTAGTCTTGCAGCAACAATACCTATCGCTTCTTTCAAGCAGAAATTTGCTAGCATCATTGGTTCTCCTATATATGAACCCAAGAAATTTCAGAATATTATGCATAGACGATACAGAATCCGTATATTCTATTCCCCCCCCCCCCCCACTAAATTGCTCAGTCTTTTGGCATTTGTGTATTCACCCTTGTCATATAAATCATAAATTGTTCTACGTGAAACACACTTTTATCTAAGTTGGTAGCACGTTTTTAGCTGCCCAATGTTTCCCTGGAGATCTAAATATGGAAACTTCTCCTAAATTGGTAAACCGTTTGCCTTCTTTAAAATGTTCGTCACAGAATGAACACTCAAGTGACAAGCTTATAACATTAATTCTCGACTCTGAGCGAAATTTATCGAAAATGTCTTTAATTGACATCTGTTTGAAAAAGGAATACACATTAACAAGAATATTTGTAGCCTATTTATATAAAATATTGTGAGTTGTTTCGCAGTTACTACCAGGCGCATCAGTACTAGGCTTGCTAAGCGGTATATTTACTAACTTTGAAAACACGTGTGCGCTCTTAAAGATCACCACTTTACTGAATGAAGGTTACAAAATGCAGCAGTAGCATATGCACGTATGTGCTTTTCTTCATGACTCAGGCGCCTCATCTTTCCATATTTCCGGAACCAGATGTGCTACAAACATGCGGTTTGAACAATAATTCTCAGAAAAAATAGCTCTGTAACAGGGTAAAAACAAAATAATTATTTAACTGTTATCTTTAGAGGGCGCAAAGAAATTAGCCGTATGATTCGGCAAAGCGAGCCAGTATGCCTGCTTAACTGTACAACGTTGCACGCACCGCATTGGCTAGTAGCCATAGAACAGCTACGCCTAGCCACGCCTTATGTTCATTCCTATTTTGTAGCTACCTTAAATTGGTTGATTGTGTTTTATATATAGTATAGTCGCTTGCCAGTCTTATCAGTGCAGTGGTGGTTGATATGTGGTAAAGCATCTTACTAACATTGGATGCATTACGAGCTCCAACCTAAGCAGACATTTCAATGCGGCTCATGCTGGAGTCTTATCCTTCAAAGCAACACACTATATTGCACAGTTCAGGAAAACATGGTTTGAATTTGCACAGTAATTTCCCAAGCTGCACATTTTTGCAAACAAATTACTGGTCATGCTTGCTATTATTTTGCATATTGACACTCAACGCTCTGCTATCGAGTGTCTTCGATATGGTATTCGTTCATCCAGTTTGCTGCCAGACATTGAAGAACTAATATTTAAAATGAAAGCATACCTAACGTGTAAATTAAGGGTGCATCATTAGGACTAAGTCATTATTTAACGATATACAAGTTGACAATTCAAAGAACTTTTTAGATTGTGACGATTATTTTTAAGAATACAATATAGAAAGTATTTAAATGTCTTTAGCAGTACGAGGGAAATATTTAGCACTGCATAAAAACTATTATATAACAAAATAAAGACATTAAAACATGTTAATTTTACGAACCTGCCTTTAGCAGTACGAGGGAAATATTCAGCACTGCATAAAAACTATTATATAACAAAATAAAGACATGTTAATTTTACGAAACTGCCTTTGTCAGCTTAAGACTTGGCTTAGGTTAGTAATGTGAGCGATTTCTCTCACAATGCCAATATGAGACGTTCTTCATTCATATTCTCTAGTGTCATTCACCATCGTAAATGTTTTCCTAGCCAAATCTTGGTGACCATCGCTGTGGAACACGTCACCTGTTTGTTTACGTGCCAGATAAAAGGAAAAAGGAAGGGGTGGTTGTAGGGGTAAAGCATTTCGCACGTCCGAGTGCTCATCTTGCCGGCCCTGCCATAAGAGATCTCACCAAAGCGACCGGGTTCTATCCCAGTCGACCGCATGTATATTTTGTGGTGGACGAAAGGGGCGGGTTTCCTCCGGGTGCTCCAGTCTGCCCCCTCCATCATTAAATTTCACCAGTGCTCCATCTTCATTTCATGTATCATCAGTGTCACCACCTGGGGTGTCGCATGTAGTAAACGCAAGCGCAAAACGTTACACAACAAAAATCCTCAAGAGATAGACAAAAACATTACTGCGCAATCTTATACTCCCAGTTTACGTTTAAATGAAAAAAAAAAAATAATAATCGGTGGATAAGCAAGTCATGTTGCACTGTTGTTGAAGCCATGTTGATCGTGTGAACGCCTCCACTCATCTCATGTCATCCAGCCGACAAGTGATGTATCGCAGTCAGTTGTAAGGTTTTTTGTTGTTTTCAGTGCTGTTATCAAGAAGTTATTCTAAAACGCATTCATCTACACCTGTTGTTTGATGATTGCTGCTGCGGGAAGAAGTCCCCTTAGAATTAAAAGAATTTAAGAAAATTAGCAGAAACTCCTTTAGGCTTCTACGTTAAATACGTGTGCTAATATGTACTTGTACCACGTACCCTCGGTGCCTATGTTAATTTTAAAATGTATAAGCTCCTCTTATTCAAGCATCAGTTTTCTACCTCCCACTTGTAATTCTAGATCCTTGACTGAGAAATGTTTTAGCCATCAACGAACTGTGTGGTATTTATATGAAAAGCCCTTAAGCTAATAATAAGAAGAGCTAAACTAAACTCCATGCCACAATAGCTGACCTCCACAACATCCATCTCTGCCTACAACCAGCGTCATGAGTAGGGTTCAGTAGTGGAGGGGGGATGTGGTTAATACTCAGGCCCTCGCAGCCAGCGAATTCGATTTTCAAAACCGGGAAAAGATGTCTTCTTAAGAAAACCAGGAACCAGCGTGGAAGGACAGCTCACACCTAATATGAGAGTGAAGAAAATAAAGATAAAATTAAAGAAAGGAAAGATGATAATAGAGCAGTTGATAGAATGAATAAGGGGGGACTCTGAGAAAATCCTGCCATACACCAAATGCTACACGCGATTCCACAGGATCAAAGCCGGCTCGTCTTGGTGAGAAGCAAGCTTTCCCGAAAAAGGAAGTTGAAATTTTGGACTAATTTTCTTACTTACTGCTTCAAACGTCTAGAAACAAAAATTATTATAAATGATAATAAATCCCGTTTACTTCAATATTTACTGTAACTTATCATATCAGTGTGGTAATACAAGAATACTACCTACTAATAATAATGATGTGTACTAATATTTTATTGTGACTTTGTGGGTTCGTAGAATTAAAATTCCAATTTGCAGACATTCTAATATTTCGTAGAAATACACTGATCAATTCTCACGTAACAACATTACGTCACATACACACCACAATCCACCAAGGTCGATGACAATAACAACGCTCTGATCAGCTCTCGTTAAAAAAAAAAAAAAAAAAAAAAAAAAAAAAAAAAAAAAAAAAAAAAAAACACTTGTTACACCTTTACAACTGACTGCTGGCGTGTCACAATCGCTTATATATCTCATTCATAAATTCGAGAGCTTTCGGGTACAAACAAGAAACCAACTTTTCTCCGTGAATCACGATATCACTAGAACCTTCCAAACGTGAAATCCTATCTGTGCCGGCAAGTCTTTCACCTCTGTGATAAACTATCCGTCTCTTGTTTATCGGCGCTATCGTTATTTGTCGGCTGTTTGTGAAAGCTAGCTGCCTATCAGTCCCTTTGTCTAAACAAGCCGCGCGATCGTAAATAACGGGTTTCGCGACTGTATCTACATGCTTTTGGATAGAAGTGCTTATTAAAGTTGAGAAATGCATGGAAATAGTAGCCTCAAAGACATTGGATCCTTTGAGGAATGTCATACAGTTCAACAGCATCTATAACCTAAAACAATATTCGAGGGTAGTAGCAATTTCAAACTTCGTTTACAAATTTTTACATAAATATTGGTTGTTTTGGCATGTCTACACTACAAATAGCTCATTTTGTTTACACTGTATGGCAACGGTGTCTCCTAGAGCTCAAATGTTCCGAACCACCCGCTCGGTTTCAATGAGGGTTGAACAGTTGTGTTCCACAAGCCTGCACCGAGGGTTCGCACGATTAAGTCTCAGACTGAATGGCCGCATGCTCTCCTGTGCAGGCAAAGGAGAAAATATATTGTGTTTAATTGCTTAAGTCCAATGATTTTCCACTTTGTAATATTACTTTTTACTGTGATGACCGTGGGTAATACTCCGTCATTTTTTGTGGAATTATGAAATTTTTATCATACTTATTGATCAGTAAACAGAAACTCTGATAATATAAATTGATAAGAAATCTTGCTGTTACTGTTTGGAATATTTTAATAAGTTTAACAAAACCCCTTTAAGGATTTGATTAAATTCTAGGTCACGCGGATATTTCGATTACTTTCGATACTTTCGGCATATTCCGTCACTGAAGAATTACAGCACAGAATTAGAATTAGCAAGAATTATATCATAATGAAATATCTCAGAATGATACAAGATTTGAGCTCTTGAAAATTATAAAATGCAAGCTAGAACTCTTTCTCGCCATCTCAAAACGTTTATTTCTTAGCTTTTACAAATGTATGAATATATTCAATGATTCATAAATATACTCGTAGGGCAAATTATGATGATTATAGGCAGCAAACTGTTGTGCAGTACTAAGGATGAGAATAATAAAAAAACAATGGACATAATTAGTTATCAAGGTTATGCTCACTAAGCCTGAACTTCATCATAAAATAATAAATCACTAAAAGTTGCATAATAATCATTACGTCCTGCCCTTCTTGTTATTCATTTCCGTGTCCCCTGCAGCAAGTGTTATTTGTTTGGTTTGTTTGGCACCGCTACCCTACAAGGCTGACTCGGTAATCAAATTATTGGGCTACCTAAATTTTAGTTGTTTACACCAATTCGGTGTACACGAATCACCTATAGGTTATTTATTTCTTCAAATGCATTTCTAGACAGTCAAAGAAGTAGTATTAAAAATGATTTGCTACCCCATATAAGTTTCTGCAAATATATTTTTCCAAAGTAGACACACAGAATCATTATTCAATGTTACTACCTGTTATTACATTAGTTAATAAGCGACATGCTTCAGCAAACAGAGCTAGAAGATTGTGAAACGTTTCCCGGAGTGATTTCAGACCTAGCTTTCGATCACAGGCTCTTTAAAAAATTGTTGTGATGTGTGTCGCTTTGGCTCGTAAACCAATATCATTTCAGACTTAATAAGAAACCTAAGTGTTGTTTCCTCCCTTTAAAATAAATTGACAAATAAGAACTGCACGGCGAATGCGTTGGATAGTTTTAGTCCTCTACATTTGACCTGAAGTAATGAGCTTCTCTCGTCATGGCTGAAGCCTTTCGTTTAACTGGAAATGAAAACAATTCTCTGAATATTAACGATTCTATCATTCACAGAGCTGCAATTCTGTTCTTCAGTTCAATTAACTAATCTCTAAATGCATCCTCTATTTGCATCTAAATAGCCAATAAAGTTCAGCACAGTGGCATTTCGGAAGAAGTAAAATAGTCCTCTTTCTTTTAATTGCTTTAATAATTAATTTAATTATTTTTGACCTCATTGACGAATTAGTAACTCTAATTTTATTCCGTTAACAAACAGTATTAGAGCTAAAGAAAAACTCTTCTGATGGTATATAACCTTCTAGCATAATATTTATGCTATTCTATGATATTATAATCAAAATGTCTCTGATCCCAATGTATGCATTCAGCAACTAAACTAAGTTAGTTGTAAACAGTGTTGTTTTGGCACAACTAGGCATATAACTTCAGTTGTCTTCAAGAGCACAATAGTCAAAGCATGTAGTTTGCACCACCAGCTATTGACACCGCCCAAATCAGCGATCTCAAATCGTTTATAAACCAAGCTTCACAATATTCCAATTCTAATACTTTTAAGTACCTACATAGTTCATTTGTAAATCTAAGATAAATCCACTAATGTAGAAAACTAAAATATGGCTACAATTTATATATTCCACCTTGTCCACGAGTTGCTGCTATTAACATATCTGGCTCTAATCTTTTACATTTGATTTGTGATGGGAAGTTTATATTGTAACAACAAAAAAGGTTACCTGTGTAATTAAGTCTACAGGTGGGTCATTAAAACAAGAAAACGTATCGGATTACCCATGTTAGATACTAAAACGTTGATAAAAGTGATGCAATTTCCTATGACAATCTGCTAATGCAAATTACAAGAATTCAAACATAATGCAATGTGCATCCAAACTCTTCTGTTTCTCTTATTTTTTATGAAATGCCAGTAGAAGTGGAAGGTACGCAGTTTATATTTTACAAAAAAAAATATTTTGGTCCTTAGTCTATTTAATGATTTAAGTCTACAATCGCAACTTTGCATCTTACGAACCTGAGCTAACTTATTCTACCAGGTTATGATGTTTAAATTCATTAAACCAAGCAAAACGAAAACCTAAGCACCCTGTTCTACAGACAATAATAGTTATGTTAGAAGATAAGATTAAATGGCTGACAATTAATTATAAAAATCAAACAGTGTGTACAGTATGTACCCAAACGAGGAGTCTGTATTTGTTTATGTAATGACGTACAATGTTGAATGGGACAAAAGGGTTTTAATCCACATATAATGAATTTAAAATGCAGCACCGGATTGTTCTGCAAATCTTTCGGTTTAAGCTTCAACAAAGACCAAAGGTGGAATTCTATAAATTGGTGGAATAATGATTTAAATACACAGAAAAGGGATTTTATTCAACCAAGTAATGAGGACTGTCTAATGTTTACGAAGGTTGAATATCGGGTCGCAAAAAATGTATTACATCATGCCATGCAGCTATATTTGCTAATTTGTTAATACTTACATAATTTCGCCAACTTTCAGTACTTAAAATGATCAAAACTTGCTTACCTGAAACAAAAAAGAACCTTATATTAGTTATCTGAGGAGGAAATTCTAGGCCAACACAAATCCCAGAATTTGTAATCTACAAGAGCTGAGCTATAATGAAAAGCGTTTTGGATATTTGTTTATCTTATATTCAGAGCGTTTAATAGACACAATATGCCGTCGGTTGGATTGCCTATTATCAGGGCTACTCTGGAACCTCTGGTTCTTGTTAAAGCCGCAAACTACTGGCTACGCGCCGTTTGGTATTGTGTAGCATCGTAACCATACCATCTTAAGAGGGAAAAAGTTACCTTTACATCAATCATCAAGACGCCGATATTTCAGGCGATGATAAGGCAATTAAGTTGACAATGCATCAGAAATACGGATTATGGTTGTGTTGCCAACTTTAGCTGGCAAGTGGCGAATATTGGGCGAAAATGATCCCCAACGATGGAGAACAGGCAGCTGGAGGACACTCCGAGCTGTACCAAACGTGTAGCTTCCCTGAAAAGGAATTAGCCACAAAGTCACGAGATATGGAGTGTAGAGGTCAGTAGCTGAAAATGAGGTAGGGGAAAAGAAAGGAGGTAACATATTTTGCTTCTCAATGGCTGCAGTATATATTGAAGTCCAGACAAGTTCTTCGATGAATTGGAGTCCTGTATTAGAGCTGTTGTGTATGTTTTATATTTACCAATTATGCGGGGAAGCCGGTATCGCTTTAGACGGCAAATTGGAAATTAATCATTTCTTCACACTAGCCGTACATAGGCTAAGGCTTTTTTGATGGATAGAGTCAACATGAAAAATGCAATGCCATTGCCGGGATTTGAACCACGGATCTCCTGGTTTCCGTCCATCAATTAACTAAAATAATAAAGTTAAATGAAGAAGCCTGGGACTCACGTACTTACGACAGTAAGTCGCCACAAACGGTGTATCTCGGATGCGAGAGCCCCTAGTAGTCTACCGGGAAAATATACGAGTCAAATGGAGAACTTAATGTCAGGACGGAACGTTGACCATGGTAGCTCAATGGGTTAGAGTGACTGGATGGAAACCAGGAGATCCGAGGTTCAAATCCTGGCCATGGCATTGAATTTTTCATGTTGACTCTAACCATCAAAAGGATCTTAATTTGTTATGAAAATCTGCAATGCAGTTCCCAACAGCATTCCGTCACTTTATTTCAATTGTTTCTATTCTGAATTATTTATCATACAACTATAGTCATTAGCTCGTTTTCTTGCTTCCAGATACAGCATGAAAGATTAGTTTATCATTATACTGTATTTTGCCATGATGATGATGATGATCATCATCATCATCATTCCAAAACGAGAGATGGATCACGAGGCTAAAAATGCCAGGAGACATCCGTTCTAGTGTAACCTATTTTTTTAAACCACGACTTCTTAAGCTTCTTCAAGCTCAAAAATTGCAACACGGACAGAAGAGTAGAATCTCAAGCTCAGCCACCAAACCCCAAGCAATTATTTTGTAACTTCAGTAAAAGATACTCTTATCATGATTTGTCTTCAGGGATCAGTGGTCACATCTCGGTTATTCACTCCTATCCTCTTTCGCATACCACCTCAGTCAACTGCTGACAATGCATTCCGTCAGTCACCGTATCATAGGAGATTATCTCCAATAAGCCGATCAGTGTTCTGGCTTGCCGAGAGCCCTGGATGACCCCACATAGCCACGTAACTTTCTGCAACTGACCAAGATATTAGAACTTATGATGCAGTTTAATCAACTATTTAATTATACCTCAAACTAACTTCTCGTTTCAATATACTTATACTGTTTGTGCATTAATCCCAAATGTGATGCTGATTAAAACGAATATAAATAAATAAATACAAAAATATAATATTACTTATAACTTCAGAATTTAAGGAGACGTTTGTTAAGCTTATTAAATGCGGTAGTTAAATTAATATTACAAGCAACAACTCTCTAAACCAACATTTTTATTTTATTAAAGCTTGTGAATGTTTCATGTATTTAACATTGGTTTATGAGAACAATGATTGAGTTTACCTAAACCATGTGTTATATATATATATATATATATATATATATATATATATATATAAGATCCCTGGTGAAACCTGATAATTGTGCACGTTCTGTGTATATGTGTGTATGTGTGAATTACAACTTCTATGCCTTTAAAACACCTCTCATACCAATAAGAATTTGTAGGAGATCGCCAATGTGGCCGAAACAATAACAGACCAGGCAACAAATTTTAAAATGAACTTCATTTAAATACATACGTAAATAGTGTCGCCAGGCGCTTGTTATTTGTTTTGAGAGAGGGAAGCGGGGAATGAAAGAGACAGATAGCACCAAAGTCACGCCCATGGAGCCGATGAGCACTTAGGCACTTGCCGAGAGAGAGTGCAACAGAGGAAGAAAGAGTCAGAGAGATATCTGCATAATTCTCCCATTGTCTCGCTACGCCACGAAAGATCGTGTAGTTTCGGCGACTTTCGAGAAACGATGGTTCGGGTATAAAAGACGAGAGACAGCAAGCTGCGAGTTAGTTACTTTACCCAGACATAGAAGCACCCTTGTTAGATATTTGGGAGATTATGACCCCACTAGACTGTTCCAGGTACCCTGCATGGCTTACGGGCACCCGAGATAATCCAGGAGCTAATCCTAACAGCAGCTTAAGCTGAGGTCCACATAATTCTTCTAAGCTGTTTGGCATCAACATTTTTCCAACCAAACAACAAAAAAACTTTAAAACACCAGGGTGCAAGGTATTGCATCCATTTCCACAACCTGAAGGTACAAAATTATAACCTCTAATATATATATATATATATATATATATATATATATCCACCTCAAAACCCACAACACATTCTATAAAAAACCCAAAATAAAACCTTCCTGTGGAAAATCCCTTAACGGGTGGGCACGCAGCAAGAATCCTTCTGGCTTTATACAGCCAGCCAGCACTTCGGTCGGTCGGTCGGTCGGTCGCGAGGTAGTTGCTACTGAGCAGTTGAGAACTGTTAATTGCGCAGTGTGTAGACGGCCTGGAAGATTGCGTTCATGTCTGTTACGTTATTTTTAGGGCCTGTTTTCTACGGAAATAAAGAGCATGTTGAATTTCTGCAATTTGAAATTATGCGAACCCACATAGTCACAATATAGTCCCAATTACCCTAAATAAAAACTGTGATGCAAATAAATAGAATGGTTTGTTATATAATTCTGCATTTATTTCAAAAGTAATCAAATATCACAAACATTTTCAGTGCCCCATCTACAATCCGCCATTAATTGCAATGGCTACATTAGTGACCTTTTATCTTTGGAACTTTTTTTTTTTTTTTTTTGTAATTTACGTCCTCCAACGTTTAAGTCATATCGGGCGATGAATGGAAATTGGTGAAATGATGCTCAAATGAGCCCAGGATCCATAGAGCTTAGAGTTACCCGACATTTGTCTTTCAGGATAAGGGAAACCGTCGGTGAAAACCTTATCCAGGTAACTCACCCTGACCGAGATTCGAACTCGGGACCTCTAGAACGTGAGGCAGACATGCTACCATCTACGCTACCGAGGCGGGCTATCTTTGGAACATGTTGCCTATCGGCAATAATATTAACTTGTACACAGTCGAAAATGGACTTCTGCTTCTTTTTTGGTTTTATACGTTAGATCACATAGGCATTCACACTCTTATTCATACCTCCAGGACCTGGGGAGGAAAGGCCATATAATCGTGGCCAGAGAAAAATTCCCATCCTTCTGACTGAAATCCAACCCAGGTACAATATAAATCAATACAATATATTGGAATCCAACACGTACTGCTACATGTTTGTAAACATTTTATTCGTTTTGTTCCGATAGCAAAGTAACTATGAACATAAGTTGAGATAACATTACGCCATGCTGAATTTCTGTATAATTCATTCTTCATAACAGGTCTGAGCTGGTGTAGCTTTATTATCTCTTTCATATACGTAGCTATCCTTGTTGTCCTGTTCATTCAGTCATATTCGCGTTTTGTTTGTTTTTTATCATGATCAGCATCACGAAATATTTGCATGATAATATCAAACGATGCTATTATGTCCAGTTCATGGATGTATGAATACAGCGAGCCTAAATGTTTTCAAAGATGATGAAATCAAATATTTTAGTAACTCAGTGGACAGAATCATTATCCTGATGAGCCTCAGGACAAAAGGCAGAATTACAGAGGAAGCAACGGACGTGATTGAAAACATATCAAACCGTTTAATGACGCACAGCAAATCAGCTAATAAATATTAGAATTCGTATGAATTGACAGACCTTCACAAAAATCTGTTATCAGTGTTCAATAGGAACTGAAAGAGAGAATACATTTAATTAGTTTGCTATGATACATACTATTTTTAAATTATGCAGTATTCACATATATTTAGATGTATGCGTCTGCAGCATAAGACCCCCAAAAATCGCCGTGGCTTCCAATATGTTTTACCCTAAATACCAACATTCGCTTTTCAGTGCTTCGTCTTGTGGTTATGTTTTCTGAGAAATCATTTATGGACTTTATCATCTCAATAAGTTTTCGATTGTTGTTGAAAATAAGATATTAAGTTCTAAAATCCTATAAGCACACAAATGGAACTTGCTCCTTTGGCTTTACCAGTTGCCCTCCTGGGCTTACGTTTGGTGATCTATCCAGAATGAAGATGGACGCCTCGAGATCCGGGGAAGTTAGTGCGGGCGATCAATGTCTTAGCAGTGCTAAATGGCTGCCGTCACACAGCGTCAATTAATGTGGCATCCTCAATTGGAATTGAAATTTGTGGTCGTGGTCTTGTTCAACATCTTCCTTCTTGATACGGTTTCCAACAAAAGGGAGTGGCTGCATCCTATAACAACATTCGCCCCCTTCTCATAACATTACGACTGCTCCATTAATGTTCACACTGAACTGCATTTATAGTACGGAATCTCCCCAAGAACAACCCAGGTACCTTTCTACTATTGCTTCGCTGTATTTAACACGTGTAAAAACTTTGAGGTTAATGAACTTGGGGAAAATGTGTAAAAAATACTTAAGGTTCCTGCTCTGAGATGCGTTTAACACACATCGCTGTCTGTGCTAAAATTTTAAACCTCACGAAAGTGCCACCTCTGAATGTAGTCCAATGCGGATTTTTTTTTCTGCTGAGAACTGTGTTGGCATAATATAATATTTAAGTCATATAATATATTTGGTGGTTCTTGATCATTATATTTATCATGGTGGAATTAATTTAATTTTCAGTTTGCATCGCCTTTTCATATGTAGCATTATATATTGACAGTGAATGAAGTCATTTAAGTACATAATTAAAAACAGAATTATACATGAAACGTTATAAATAATAACAGAAGATTAAATCAAAAGGAATATAAATATATGAGAAAGAAAATGTATGAGGGAGAAAACTTTTTACGAGATTGTAGCTAAGATCCTTAAATATAGCAGTCTGAATGAATACTTATTTCATCTCTCTCACAACTGCATATTATGTTACATACAGTTTAGTATACAATAACTTTTGAATAATAAACTAATTTTATTCATAAAACTCTATACTCTCGTACTTGACTGTATCAATTTACATTCCCAGTACTCCAAACTCTAGTTGTTGTTTTTTTAATTGATAATCCTCAGAACTGGTTGCAGTAGGGCAGTAAATAAGGGCAGTAAATAAGCATAAGCCCACAAAAATGAAACAAAAATAGATAATTATCTTAAGCCATCTCTTAAAAATTTGGGAACAATCCACATACATTGCTACTCACTCTTCTTCAAACAATTCTTAAAAACGCCTTTTCTTCTACTTTCTGTTAATACAGATAAGACATCTGTGGAACTGGTTTTATGAGACATTTCCTAATAAATAAAATGATATGTGGGTTTTCATTACGCTTAAGCATAAATATCTTAGAAATGGTTCTCCAAAAATGAAAAAGAAGAAAAAAACAACAGAAGGAAGGAAAACTAAAAATATTTATTTGAAAATTATGTGCTTTATTATATATTTGCATTTTACACATAGTACACTATATATTTGTGTAGTAAGATTTTTGTAAATCTTATATAGGTGGCTGGGAGCGTTTTTGAGAAAATCAAAGCATTCGAAAAGTTCTCCTGCAAACAGTTTTAAAAATAAATATCAAGTTTAATACTTAAATAACTTTTCGTTTGAAACATAGGCCTTTTAGCTTTTACAGACTGTATACGTTCTAAAAAGAGCAAACAAGTTTTTAATTGAAATAACAATATGCAAAATAATGAGCAATTATTTTTTCAGAAAATAGAAATAGGAAAAGATAAACACTTAAGGCTAAAAAACTGATGAAACTAATAATGCTACTTACTAAATAAGAAAATGTCACATATAATTATAGAACAATTATCCAAATGTGAAAGACAGAGGTATCATAGCAAATAAAGGCGCCTAGAAACATTTCCTAGCTTCGTAGAGCTGGGAAATTAAGATACATGCAGGACAGATCTTAAACAGGTTACGTATTTTTAACGCTATTTGCGGGACTCATCACGAAAATACGTCTGGTTAAACCATGCAAGAGTAAGCTAGGCGACTCCACTTCTCGCGCCAGCGAAATGGGTTAATAAGATGGAATTAAAGAGTGGAACTCGGTGGAGTGTTGTGAGTAACGAATTTTAAGTAAAATGAAATGTAGCTTTAAATAAAAAGCCGTGACAACAATCCAAGTAGCTGTAATTTACGCCGCTAAATATAGACACCTGGATATCATTACCCATCCTAAAATTCTAACCATAATAATATCGCACACTATAACCTGGACATTGCAGCCTCAAATGATACCTAACTTTCCCTACAATCGTGCCGCAATTGGTGTCCAGCGACCATTATCGCCACAAGCGACAGTTCAGTTCGGAGGCAGTATTGCTGTAATTTTGGTGGAAATGTAGTCTAGTAATTTCCAGTGCAATTAAATGTAGTGCCGCTAAGTTAACAAGGTTCCCAAACTTGCACACCTACTTCTCCATGTTAAAATTATAACTGACCTGGGTTTATCATAAGCTAAATGGGTCAGATAGGCAGTGGAACTTCTCAGACTTTAAACTAAGTGTCATGTGAAAAGCATCGATATGCGAATCTTAGGTCCAAACATAATCTGCTGAGATTAGAATATCTTAGTATAGGCTGCACGCACCACTCATGTTTAAGAAAATTGCCGGACATAAATGTCAAAGCGCTTGAAAGTATATACACAGCCACAATAGAAAATAACATGCATATGGCGATGTACATGTAAATATGTATGTAGACAAGGCTTGGAAAGAAGTACACATAATTAATATGTACTTTTGCAAACTGTATCTGTGTTTACTGATAGCATCACAGGATGGGACAGCACAATTAGAACTCGCTAAGTACTATACCAAGATCACAATTATCACAAGAACCCTTAAATATTTATTTACCTATAGGATTTCCAACTTGGAAGATGGTGACCGCAAAAATGTTTCCCTATACAAAGGAAAAGCTAGTGGAAGGTAAGGTTCATTCAAAACTACAGGAGTTATGGACCAGTTAAATGGTTAAATGGAGAGGTTTTGGAAAGAAGTAGAATTAAGACTAGAAGTTATTGACTAGACAAGAAATCTTTGGTTGTGGAAATCCAGATATTATATATATATATATATATATATATATATATATATATATATATATATATATATATATACACGAGGTATATAGAAAAATAAAATCTGCCATAGAAGAAATGAGAGTTTAAGGGCTCGTCGATAATAATAATTATAATAATAATAATTATGATACGAGCGTTTTAATTACCATTATAAGTCAAGTTTCATACGACTTTTTATGCTCGATCATGTATCTAAATTAAAGATTTCATTTAAAAGTATGAATTTCCGGTTTGAGTGACATGTTAAAATCGTTATTCCTTTAGATAAAGTGAGACGTAGTACGAAGTACGCAGGCACAGAAATATTAATTACTTCCCTATAAACAGCTGTTAACGTGAATACAGTTTAACCTAAAGGGAAGTATAGACAAACTGGAACAAATTTAATTTATTGAAATATCATTTGCATTTAATGCTAATGATAATATGAACAGAACTGACTTTATTTCAAATATAGGTTATTTATTGTACAATTAGTAAAATGAATTCGTGGGAATGAGCTTTGTTGAATAGTTGAAGTTGAAAGTGAATTGATGTGTTTTTATGTTCCACTAATTTTAGTATTTCAATTTTATTTTGGGGTGAAGTTCAATGTCACTGTTACTAGTGTCAGACATTTTGACTTTTTTCGAAGCTGGCACCAGTACCGTTGTCGATCGAAACGAGAATAATCGATACTTGCGCTTTCACTATGTTACGTTGTCACTTATGATTGGTCAATACCTACGTTCGATTTAAATTTCTTACTAATGTTCCAAGTATCCCTGCTTAACCACCAAAGATAAAATATAGTGCTCCAAATTCCTTATGATTTGTTGAGAATAATCATCTTACAATAAAGGTAAAATGCGTGAGGTTTTCAGTAGGCAATAAAACAGTGTTTCCTTGCTTTATGGCCAGCTTTCATGGATATTACAGAAGCGAGAGTGCATTAGGATTAGGCAGCTAAGAGAGGCAACAAAGAAAGCATCCCATCACATAAGGCCAGTGCTGAGAGAGGGCAAGATAAATGATGATGTATGAGAAGAGAGACAAGGAACACCGCAACTTTGCGGCAGGTTCTCTTGCTCCAGCATCAGCCACCAGTTGCAGACCTTATCTTCAGCAACTCAGCATCACCCAGTAGAAACAATACCGAGCACATAACATTAATTAGCTGGTTCCATGGAAAGTTTCTAACAGCAAGAGAATTCGTATAGCTTAAAATTAGTTTTGCCATCTTTGTAATTTATTTACCTTATTTTAAATGCGTAGCGATAACGTCGAGTTACATTTCCACAGACTGATTAAACTATTGATTCAACCACAAATTTCTATTTTAATCTGCAGTTTGACATGCAATGTCGTATGAATCAATAGTTAAATATTCATTTCACTATTTGCAAGGAATGATTCTAGCTTGAAGGATTAATACCAATTAAAACATGCTTTATATAATGACATAAGGTATTATATACAATATATTCTTATATAATGTATTATTATTACTTCGTCACAAAAATACGGCGCGAGTCTTTCCCATGATAAACTCTGCCTCTGACGCACAGTATCATTTCATATTCGTCTATTACGACCGAAACATAGGTGACGTAAAGAAACAAAGGGTTTAAAAATTAAGAGATCGAAAATATATGTTTTAATGTTACTTTATTACTACCTTTTCCTTAAGTAATGTCATAAAACTTCTGTTTAAAGTAATTAGGTCAGCTAAATGCAGATATCCAAACAATAGTTTACTCATCAATCATACATTGTTAACATTAAGAGTTCATGTCAAAGTGACATGAGGTCATAATTTTGAGTTACTGTTTGGAAGTAACAGTCAGTTCCACGGGGCAGATCGCATCTGTGGCGGAGATATTCCCTAGCAACCAAAACGTTAAATTAGAAGGGTACTAACACGGTTTATGGTTTGCAAGGTCACACACAAAGCCGTGAAATAAAATAAGCAATCAGACTTGTTAATCTGTCTTGCATAAGCCTACATACAACCATTCATTCCACAGAGAAATTCCAGCACAACAGACTGTCGATAAGAATCATGTTATCTTACGCTAATAATAAGGGGCTGCCGCTTCTAGCTTACCGAGCTTTTGATCTCCACCAAACAAAATTCAGTGCGAAAGAAGTTTTGGTGGTTCATCTATACTGTAATACACGCGTAGTAGACACATACGTACCGTATAAAATGCCTTCTGTTGCTACTACGTGCAAGCTTATCACTTTCAGACAAAATGCCTTACTTACTAGGCAACTTCTCCGACACACGAGTCATACTTCTAGAGAAGTAAGGTCATTTCATTCCAGACACAGCTGTTAGGAGTCAAACCACACTTTCAAATTAACATTCATCATATTAGAAAAGACTACCGTATAATAGCAATACGAGGAAATGTTGCTATTTCGGTCGATAACCTCTGGGTTATCAGGGTTCATTTCTGGATGCCGTATGTAGGTGAACTGCAGATGTAGCTCTGCCGTCAGAGGTCTAATTCAGCATTGAAGTAGCTGTCAATTGTTTTTATGTTGAATGATTTATTTTCTCAGCGTGCTACAAATGGTATTGAGTGTTCAAACTCAGAATCCCTTGATCCAAAAGATACCGCTGATATGCACAATAGTCGGGAGAAATTCTGCCAGAGCTGGTTGTTAGATATGTATAAAACATACAAAAATATAAATCCAAAAGTTTGAACATTCGTGTTTAATAGCTATAGAAACATCAAGTTAAATACGCTATTGGTCACAACTGAGCAACAGCAAAACTCTGCAGAAAGCTCAAGCATGAGGCTCATGGCTATAAATATGTATCAAGAAATTAAGTATCTAAAACAGGGATACGAATAATCGACGTCCTAAGCTTGTATCGTATGATTCACTGCTTCACTTATCTGACTTTGAAAGTCTATCACATAAAAGAAATTGCGAATTATTACTTTTCCTTTGTCCAAATGAAAATAAATAAAATAAAAAACAATAATCCTGCTCTGATAACATAGTAGGAAATAGTTCGGGCTCAACCGCGTCGCCATTAGTTACGCACAATTAAGTACTGTTTTGTACCTTGTTTTCGGGTTATTTTTCCGATTGTTTAAGAGAAAGTACGATAATACTGAATGCTAAACGTACATAGAAAAGTGATAAAATTAACTTAACAGTAACTTGGATATTACTATGGTTGTGGCAAAGAGAAATAAAAATAGTCTGAAATTTTCGTGTATGCAGGCAGCTGGAAACAAAGACGAATTTTCTAATATATCTTCACCAAAGTTAAAAAGAAACATTTTATTATTCCTGTCTTCCTTCTGAGGAGCGACATAGTATCTCGATTCAACTTTCATCACGTTGTCCAGAAACCGGATATTTACAGAAACTTTTCAAGTCATTATATTCAAGCTTTGTAACATGCCCTCCAACTTTCACTTCTTCAAATTTCGAAAAAAAAAAAAAAAAATCATCCGGAGCTCCTCAGGCCATGGATAGAAAGATGAAAAGTTTCAACGAAGAGCAGAAGTTGGAGCCACTCTGAAATGCTGGAGTGAAGTGGGATTACTTGAGTATATCCCGGTCAATTATGGTGCTACTGAAACTTTTCAACTACTCAGTTTCCCGCAAACCAAGTCATTATGTTGTTGACAACTCCCATGCCACATCCATCGCTTGTTTTACGGTTGAAGTCTATTAGGCGGACATTGCTCAACTAACCCAATATAGAAAAACTGCGTTCCATTTTATAGTGGAAGCGCATTTTGAAAAACACAAGTTAAAAAAAGGGCTGATATGTGACCTTATTTACTCACTGTTATAAAAATTATACTTAAATCGATTAGTTTTCTACTTACTTCATGTAAACCCAGTAAACATCTGTAGAAATGTTATATTAAACATTTCCTTACAGGTACAGCGGTAATAGGGGAATACAGTAGGTTTAGGCGATATATTATATATAATCCAAGATGTAATAGTTCAAAAGCGAGCCAGAACCTGCCAACCTGAGTGCCAGCCTCACGCCCACATACGCAAGACAGAGGGGGGCGATCACCCAACCGATACAGAGAAGAAATGTGATCACCATCATGGCACCCCAGCCGGAAAGTTGGCTTTCTTGACCAGGATTCGCTACCTATCGTAGACCTCAAATTCCTCACGACGCTGAGTGGGCACCGGTCCTATACCCGGGACTTAAAATCAGCGGGATCCGCGCGCATTTCGTGGCTACGAAATAGTGAAATATCTTACGAGCTGTTCGATTTTAATAGTTTTGGTATTCCATTCTCTTTCATTGCCAGAAGATAAACAGACGAATGAAAAATATTTGAAAATCCAAAGGGTACATTGGAATATGGTTCCTACCATATATATGGAGAAAAGCACTATATATGCACACAGTTTGTAGATAAAGTATAAAATTTGCTCTCTGCTATTCACAATAATGAGATGAAGAGTTCTACAATGATGTCCATCATTAATATGTACTAAATAAAGTCTATCAGCACGAATGTCTAAAGCGAATAATAAGAGCATTGGTCTCTCCGCCTGCTAAATGAACGGTATTCACGCAGTCCTCCGTCCATAGATGGACGTTGCGAGTCCTGGTAATGCATACATGAGTATAACGGAAGGGAATACCTCGCTCACTGCAACCTGGCACGGACCTACGATTACCAACTCCCGGGGGAAGACATGAGGCCAAGAGAGATAACAGGACAGCGCGAGCCCCGTCAGAGCGAAGAGGGGACCCTGGCACCAGAGCCAGCTACTTCAAGTGGGGACAGGGAAGATTTACACAACGTAAGCATTCGCACCATCTGGCCGCATATACCCGTATATGGCAATAGAATGAAATGGGGAAGCGAAGAAAAGGTATCTGTAGATTAGAGAAGTCACCCCAGCATTTGTCTAGCTACAAAGGGAAACCACGGGGAAACAAGTCACGGCAGTCGGTCGACGGAAATCGAACTCATGACCTCCCGAACAGGACCACATATGTTACAGTGTGAGCCATTCCGCTAGATCGTGACACACATATATCTACTATCTGTCCTCGACAAGAAGGCAAGCTCTAGCTTTCCGAGTATGACAAGAATGCTAGGTTTGTTTAAAATACATAATGCACCAACACATAATACCTATCATTGAATTTACTGCAAAGAGCATTTGATTTGACAAAATAGGCGACTCATATGCACTCTCATACATTCATCTCCTAGTAAACACATACACTAACAGAGCAGATAAACAGTTCAAACCCCTCTCCCCTTCATTCCTCTCTTGTATACACATTTCCTTTTATTCATATGTTCATTAAGCACAAGGAGACCTGATTACTGGTTTAAAAATGAAGAAATATGAAAAAAGCAGGCTTTTACTGCATTTACAGAAATATTTGTCTGTTTTAGACAATATGTGACGTTTAAATGTTAAATGTTCTGTCAATAGATAAGGTGCATAAAACACTCGGCAAAAATAAAGGAGAGAACAGAATGAAAATAAAATAAATTTCATTAAGAAATAAATGCTGAAGGTTTTGCAGCTTTTTTACACCAACAAAAAAGAATAGAAAAGTATTATAATGAACAGAATAAATATAACTCTATGTACCACACCTGAGCGTTCTAGTTAATTACTACACCCTACGAATTAAATTTAACCCAACAATTCTTTAATTTAAGTAATTTTCCCCAAAAGCTTTCACATGTTCGCTCTTTTACACTTCATGTCTGATGTTCAAAGTTTTTGAACATTGTTTCTAATCTTTCCACCTCTTACTTGGTCAAAAACAAGCAGCACTTGCTACGAGTGAAAACGCTGATTCAGAATTTCAGTCACAGCTCTGCAGCCTCTGAACATTTAATCCTGTAATACGAGAGCAGTTTATTGCGTAACTGACGGCAGCGAAACAAAATAAACTAGATACAATACTGCCAGCTTTCGATATAAATGTCTCTTAAAGATTCATTGCTTCTTCAATAACACGTATCTAGTGGGATGTTCGTCCGCATGAGCGAAAAACCAACAAAACACCACCACAGTTAATGCGAGTGTGTAAGGCTCCTTCCGAGCCGTTTGACCCGATGCAATACATCTCTCAAGTTAGTTTGTTTACTTCAGCTAAATAAATCTATTTCCCAGTGACACAATAGGCAACAGAAAGAAAGTGCACCGCTGCGGCATACCCGGAGCATACAAATTCATTGCCGTTACTTGAGGCTTACGGTAATAAATTGCCTCAGTTTCCCGGCATTCTGCTTTAAGGGCGAAGGGCAAATTGAGCGTTAGCTCTGAAACACAAATCATTTTAAACCAAAACGTAATAGTGTCTTGGCAATTTCAAATTAGTTACCTCTCCGCTTTAAACCGATACAAAAACATACTTTAATGTCGACAAAGACGACCACAACATAATGCATTTCTACGCGCACAGTAATACCACGATAATACCAAAATAATAAAGGTTTCTCCCACAGAGGAATACGTATCACACAATTTTTAATATTAACACCGTTGCGACGTGAAGCAATAAACAATGGGTGGCGCACAGTTCCACGTTGACGCTACAGTTTGTAACGAATAATATGGGTAGCTCAGGGCTGAGCAATGAGGTTTCTCTTAGGGTATGCGTGGGTATGTATGAGTAAGGATTGGTTCTAATGACACTGGAGTGCCCGTTTCAAACTGGTTTAATGACTGCTTCTTTTTATCATAACATCAAACTTGAAGTTGCCGACCAAGGGTTACCAATATATCACTGTTTAGAGTGACTGAAGGTGGAATGTTTATTACTCGATAATACTTAATTCGTTACGTATAAACCGACAAATCTTCCCTCCAGTTCTAATCTGCCATCGACCAAGACAGGAAACATCTTACTCGGCCGCTAGCCGCGGTGCGTCCGTCCTCACACTATACACAGCTGTGCGTGGATGTGTAACTTTCACTTTCTTGAAGTCCTTTATTCAACAAAAAATCCTTTGTGACTATTTTGTCCATTGTGATTATTAGTCTAGGTCATGCCATTATTAGGGGTCCGAAGAATACCCTTTTCAAACAAAGTCAAGTGCTATCCCTTAGAATTCTGTTTCTCCCGTGTCTTTTGCTACACGATTCAACTCAGCTGCCATTAAACTCAATGTACCTGCCTGCACGTTTTGTAACAAAGATACAAGATTTCTTTGAAATCCATCATGATTCTTTACCTATTGCAATTCTTTAATTTCGGTATCAGACGGGTAGTTATATTACCTATGCGCGTACTCGGCATGTTGGTAATAGAAGTTATACAACGTTGTAAGGTAATAGAAACCAAATGAACACACGAGGAAACAAACACGGTAGCTAAGGTATGAAATTAACTTATCAACAATATACAGTTATATTCTTTCCAAATCGTTATAAATAACTTGTTTTTCGTTTAGTAAAACTATGCCATTTGTTGCATATCATTTTCATTTTATTATTCGTAGTTTTTAAGTTCTACTTCCGAGAATCTCCTCAAAATATATTGTTATATCGGGATTGCTACTGTAATCTTATGACATGATGGCTATTAGAAAGTCTTCATCTCATAATGCATTGCTTATTTAATTTGATTCATTTTTTTGTTTTGGTAATTTACGTCCGCCAACGTTAAGTCATATCGGCCGATGAATGAAATGGGTGAAATTGTGCTCAAATGCGTCCGGGGTCCATGGAACTTGGAGTTACCCAACATTCGTCTCTCAGGATAAGGGAAAACCCCGGAAAAACCTTATCAAAGTAACTCACCCTGACCGAGATTGGAACTCGGGACCGCTTGAACGTGAGGCAGACAGGCTACGTTACCGAGGCGGGCAAGATTTGATTCATGTGTAGCTTTTCGGCACTAGGGGAGGACACGTTAAATTATATCAAAAACTTCTTTCTTCTTCTTCTTCTTCTTCTTCTTTTATTTGTAATTTACGTCCTACAACATTTAGTCATATCGGACGATGCATGAAATGAGTGAAATGATGCTCAAATGAGTCCGGAGTCCATGGAGCATAGAGTTACCCGACATTCGTCTTTCAGGATAAGGGAAAACCCCGGAAAAAACCTTATCCAGGTAACTCACCCTGACCGAGATTCAAACTCAAGACCTCTTGAACGTGAGGCAGACATGCTACCATCTAAGCTACCAAGGCGGGCTTTTTTTTCATTATAGTGTTGTAAAATAGGAATAAAGATCATCTCTATCTCTTTACCTCCATTTCTGCTCTCTCTCTCTATTTCTTTGTACAGTAGAATCCCGTTTAACCGGATCAACTGGAACTAGGGCCGATCTGAGTTGACGAAAATCCGTTACCCGATAAATGCGGAAAACCGATATACATGTGGGTACATCACCAAAATACTTTTAATGGAGTTTAGTAGCCATTATCGGCACAGATTGAACTGAAAACACATGCACTGCATGTACTGTATAGCCTATGTATTTGCATTGTACACAATATAGCTACAAAATAGTCGCAAGTAAAAAAGAAGAGCGGTGACCTTCTGCTGTCTCAGTTTAGTCACTAAACTTTAGTGTATCACTTACGAGCAGCGCGAACTGGCATCCGCTTTAACATTAGAAGTTCATTTACAATGTTTTGACTCAACTCTCCAAATAAAGCATCAATTTCGCTGTTTGCTGCTGATTGTGCGTGGGTCATAACCACAGCTGGTTCATCAACATTGTCTGAATACTGGAAGAGAACAAGCAAAACATGTGATTATTTTCAGCGCACAAATCCTTGATTTTACTACTTAGAGCTAAGAAATATAAGTTCTGTATAATCTTATTTCTGATTTAGTTTAGTCTCTGAATAAACCACCACCGCCGCCGCCGCCGCTACCATATATAATGTCTCCTAAATGTGTGTTGATTCGTTCATCATTTTTAACACTTACTTGCAATTTTCATGTAGTTGTACAGAATGTATAATACGACATGTTCAATGTTAAAGTTATTGTAATGGAAACTGTACAAATAAATATCAAATATCAAACTCTTAATTATTTCGTTCAGTTGAATACCAGCACCATCTTTAGCCAATGCTAATGCATTGTCAGCAGTCCAGAATATCCGTATATGCCAACAGTTTGGTGCAAAAATCCCATTAATGTAGTAGTACGGAGATTTTACAATACATTGCTATAGTTTTATAATAAATATTCAACACCTAATTTGTACAAGTTATGAGCTGGAGATCAGGAAATTTACATGAAATGCACAAAAGTACTTTTAATATCAGTTCTGCATGAAATGCAGAATAAACGTTTTAATAATATTATAGTTTGGCGTCAAACATGTTGATGAATCTCTCTTTAAAATCATGATACCAAAGTTTAACTCTTAGTGTACATGAGCATAAGACGACAAAAGTTTAAGATTACAGACAGGCTCCTGATCGTTTCAATTCTTTCTCCTGATAATGCAATACCAAAGTCATCCAGAAAAATATGATGCAAGCAATATTTTCAACAACAGAATCAATCTGTGCAGCTCCACAGTGTACACATACGGTAGTGTTTCCTTTACTCCGTTTGGAATCTAGCAAGTGAAGCAGATTAACAATCGGCGGACTGCAGCATTGTCCTACTACAACAGCTCACTTCAATAGGCAATGTTCCATTCTATCCAAAATCAATGTCTTGCTCCGTGTAACCTTACTGCCCAATCACAGCGAGCTAACCCTACGTCCAAGCAAGCCTGAGGGAGATTACCAAATCATCGGGCAGGTTCTCACACCAACTGCTTTAATTTCATTAAGCTTCATCTCTATTCACTGCGATGAATTAATTTTTGGACTGTATAAGCCCCAAAGGCGGTCTGAAAGGATCAAGAGAACCTATGATTCCGGCGAAAGGAGCCAAAAAAAATTTCGCACAACCAAAATATCCGTAGCTGAATATTTTAAATCATCGAGTTATGTTATCAGTTGCATTCACTGAAGCATAGGCGTCGCTGAGCCAAACTATAGGATACTGCACGAATATCAGGATGTTATACTATAAAAGGTTTGCTGTTAAGAAAAACTCCAAATATAAGAAATAAATATTTCAAACCGTTCATTTAACTCCAGCTACAAACCAATTTGAATATCCTTCTGTGATGTGTAAATAGCATACAACAAATTATTTATTTTAAATATAATTTTACTAAGGATTAATGTATTGTATTGTTTTTATTCTTAATTGATGAAATTGACACTAACAATATTTACCAAATACATATTTTAGGAAGTCAAAAAGCACTTAAATGATTTCGTAATGTTTGAAAAGTGTAAATACAGGTTTATGAATTCTTAGTTTGAACTAGTCTTCCTTAGCTGTGATTTGTAACTTTAAACCAATTAAAATTATTGATGTTAGCGTAACCATTAAATGCAGTTAACTATTTCCGCTAACAAACCATGAAGTGCAACGCTTACTATCTAGAAATTGCATAATGTTATTAGAATTATTTTCTACTACATCACAGAGAAAATAAACTCCAATTTCAAAACCAAATAAACCACAGCAAAACATAGGTACATTTCATTATTGTATGCATGTTATCCTCTGCAAGCTATGAGCAATTATCTTTACTCTTCAGGCCCCTTTAGATCTTCACAACAACGTGCGTATGAAAATAGCTATGCAAAATATAAAATTGTTGGTTCTAAAGTATGATGGGAGCAAGTTTACTTATGTTTTTCAGTCTGCAGAATGAATGTGACAAAAAGTTAATATTCACTACTAATTTACTGACATCTTCATATTCTGCGACATACTTCGTTAACTGCATAGTTACAATTTTTTAAAATAATTTTCTTTGGCAAAACAACAGACTTTCCAAATCGCCTGTTTGGCAGTTTTCTGTGAACAGCATTAATAAAATACAACTTAGGTACTTGATAAAATGCAAAATGTATTTTCGTACTTCTCTGTGCAAAATTAAGTGCTCTCTATTCATGAGTTTTTAATTTCACGAACCTGTGGTTTTAGTGGCATTCTGTAATTAGTATTAAGCAAAGACAAAGCAAAAAGTAACTTCTATTCATATTTTCCCTAAGTTTATGGGCTTCAGAAACTAATATTTATAAATCCATTTAAGTTGTAGTACTTCCCTTGATATTTTGTAATTAAACGCGGCAAAAAATTTACAAAATATGTATTACAAAATATATTTCAGAATATTTTAGGGCTTTGTATACCTATTTTAGTAGTTTACTGTTTGCTTCATATTTTGCAGGTCTAAAATATTTAATGGCAACTCTATTTCTATAGCCTGTATGCCTCTCTCTTGCCCTCCTGTCAAACACAAAGGTGTATGACTTTCATTGACAACTTGTCAGCTTTCTGTAGATTTGCCACTTCCTCCCATATTTTGCTCTAGTATTTGCCTATATTAAATACAGCGCTATTCTAAATGATTGTCGGGGTCACAAAAATCCATAACTCACAGCGCAACTGACGTAGGAATATGAATCTTGTTTTATTGGTACTGTAAATCAAAGCTTTTTTTACATTCATTACAAGTGCTCGGTATGTGCACCTTTTGTTACTGTACACACATCTACCGGATAGTCCATCTCTTCCCACACACGAATCAACATGACAACGGTGATGGTTTCGAGGGTGGCTAGGATGTTCTGCTTCACTTCCTACGCAATTGTAGGCGATATGGATACCTTTAGTTTCCTTCGTAACACACGCCATATTGTGGTTTGAAGAACTGGCAGTTCCTTGCTACATCTCGTAGTTGATTTCTTAGGACTACGGAGATAAACGTTCCTAATCCGATTTACATCCGCTTCTGACACAGCGGGACGCCTACCCATATTTTGTCCGAAAATGGCGCTGGTAACGAATCGGTGTTGATATTCAAGAGTACAAAAAGCATTCTTCTTACCGCTAACCACTATTTTGTCAAACACTGCTATTATCATCTGTCATCTGGTGTTATTGTGTACTACAGTTGATGCAAAACAAAACTTTGAGAGTTTGTCTAACCGATACTACAACAATAAAAATGGTATATTTTCCACGTTAAAAAAATCACGAAACCCTGACAATCATTTAGAACACATTTACAATAAATAGATGAAGTAGATTCAATTTTTTTTTTTTTTTTTTTTTTGCCAAATCACACTTTTTTTTTCTTTTTAAACATTTTCTTTTACGTTAAAACTCCACCGTGTTGCTTCCGCATAGCAAACGAGATATTTGAAAATTACCCACGTGTCACATCATCATCATCATCATCATCATCATCATCTTCATCATACCCCCAGGGGCCTACTTCGGTAGGTACGGGTTTGGCGCACCCGGGGTCCCGAGCCAACAGTCTCCCTCGTGTGGGCTCCTCTTCGTGGTTGAGGGAGACGGTCAACAAGCCCACCCACGTGTAGGCATGCGTGGAGACCCGTGGAGAAGGTTTTTAGATTCCTGTCTAGTTTAGGGTTTAGGATTTAATGAACGAAATTTTTAGTAGGTTTTGATTGATGTTTTTATGTACGTGTATTTTTAATAGTTTTTAGAAAGTTTTATATCTGGCTTTTGCCATTACTAGCTTTTTAAAGGGCGCTGATGACCGCAGTAGTTGAGCATATCTGCTTCTTCTTCTTCTTCTTCTTCTTCTTCTTCTTCTTCTTCTTCTTCTTCTTCTTCTTCTTCTTCTTCTTCTTCTTCTTCTTCTTCTTCTTCTTCTTCTTCTTCTAGTCTTCCGCACTCACTCAGCTTCGTCACAAGCAATTTATCTTTCTGCCAGCTAGAAATCTCTCGGAATTTTCTAAAGCTTGTTTATTTAGGTACCTATACACGATTTCTTGTGAAAATTAAAATCAGCTATTGGAAGGTAGCAAACCTGAAGTACAGCTTCACCTTTCGCTTTGCATTTCAGATTGCTTTTCAATCCAAGGACCGCCCATTCTCTCAAACATAACTCTACTCAAATGTTAGCAAATGGAGTTTGAGAACTGTAAAGAATAGTTTACAGACTGGAATTGAATATGTCAGCAATATATATTAAAAATCTCAAAAAAGTATAATGTTTAAAAGAAATAACCCTATTCAAAATAAAATTGTAATAATAGGATAATACATTACAAACACTTGCACTTTTAGAATGCGATATGAGCAATAATGCTGATCAAAATTTGTACATAGAATTACACGGATATCAAATGAAGTTGGAATAATAATAATAATAATAATAATAATAATAATAATAATAATAATAATAATAATAATAATAATAATAATAATAATAATAATAATAATAATAATAATAATAATAATAATAATAATAATAATAATAATAATAATAATAATAATACATTTAGAAGTACATTTTTATTTTTATAAAGTGATGACTCAGGCGTTGGGCCGAACCCTCAACTCTGGTACCTCAGGTCAAATGCTTCGGCTCCCTAGCTGAGGTAATTCGAGGGACACCTGAAACCAGCAATGGTGAGGACGGGAGAGAGAGAGAGCGAGAGAGAGAGAGAGAATAAAGAGAAGGATGTGAATATGTTTTATGGGAGTGACTCACAAAAAAAAATGAAAACCCATTCAAGTAACAAGAGTAATTCTTATGATGTACTAAAAGAACGTAATAGCAAATGAACAAATAAAAGATGAATTAAATACCGTTAACCAATAAGTGATAAAATATTGCAATACTTATGTAAACACTGTTGAGAACATCTGCAACTAGAGAAACTCACAATCGATCCTCATATCGAATATCGATAACTCGAATTTGAATATCGAATTTGGGATGATCCAAAAGTTGGTGGCAATGAGACCAAATGAGGCCGTAAGGCTTAACGCTGATAAATGAATAAGAAAAAATACTTTTTTTTTTTTAAATGCCCTCATCCGATCCCTAAAAGACTACAATCTGTCTGAAACAGAATGATCCTATTACGCGTCCCTTCCACTTGATTTGTGCGCCCCAAACCCACACTACCTACTTAATTTGATACACATAAGACTTAGGACCTGTTTCAGAAATCCTGAAAGCTGTTAATCCTACGGTGATGCCGAAAGCGAAACTGAGACAAGAACCACAGATTGGAATAAACAACAGCAAGAGACAGCCAGCCGCTATGGTGCGAGGGCTGATGAATACATATGCAAATATGCACAGTTTTGTTGAAGAATTAGACATCATATATCTGGCACACAATACAATATGTAGATTACAGCAGCAGGTGCTTCAGTGATGCGATGAAGGCAACGTCATCCAAACGAGGAACATGGAATTTTGCACGCACTCTGCCGCTTTTCATCTTTTTCAAGATCGAGCTATTGTAATACGGTAATCCGCTGAAGCAGAAAGCCTGTTTTTTGTGCCGCGTTGAATCTAAAATAGTTCCAAAGCTCCTGAATAATTCCAAATATCTTTTAAGCAAATCACGCGGTTTTCGAAGTATTCCAATCAAAGGATATGAATAAAAACAAAAAAATCACATTTTTAACATATACGGACGGAAACAGAAAATGTGAGAAGTATCATGTCATACTTTTTAAGTGAAACTGTTGTAACACTATATTTTACAGTTATTTTTAAATAATATTATATAACCAAGTCTAATGTGACTACAACTCCTAAATATGTTTTTGCTTTTATGTTATTTGATTCAAATTTCCCTTACGTGAACTTATATTTCCTAAAGTTTATTATGCAAGTTTTTACTACTCCCCATACCATTCACTGCTAAAAGGAACCACCTGGTCAACATTACGATGACGTGGTCAACATTTAAGGTACTGGTGTGCCGAGGTGCCCTGCTTTTTCTCCAAATGCCCCGAGTTCAAGGTCATGACCCTATTTTGGGTTTCATTTTGCAAATTACAGGATTTAGACTTTCGCTATTTATACATTTCGTCTGGTTTGTATACATTTTATATGGGCATTACTCGTCTCTACGTTGCTGGCATGTAAGCTAGCCCTGCTAAATGTTTACACACTCTTATTAGCTTTATGTGAACACAGGAACGGCAAACAGAACAAACGCAGGGTTAATACAAGCGTACCTGTAACATAACACGTGGACAATTCAGCATAAAACACAAAAAAGTGAAGCAAATTATGAGACAATGAGGTCACTGACATAGCGAACACAGCATCGAAAATGTAGGAAAAGCATAGAAGGACCATAGAAACCTGAATTGCATTCAAATCAACAGTGCACTACTTTAGCAATATCGCAAAGTTCTCTGTTCAACAGCTTTAAAATGTTAAGAAAACTTTAACGAAGTTAAGCATAATTTTAAATAAAGATACGCATTGTGAAGAATGTTACTGCTTACTAGCACGCTCTGGCGTGATTCAAATAGCGGTAATGCAGTCAAAGCTTGCCAACGAGAGCTGCGGTAGACTTCGGTATTATTTCATTAAACTGGGTTGCCTCGCTTTCACTGAAGACCACGTCACTTCCACTCGCCCCTTTCTAGCTACCCCTCAAATATTTGTCGACGCATTACAACGTGGTGACAAGGTGACAGAACAATGTTTTAATGTCCTTTAACCGGTTAGGTCATATCGGACGATGACTGAAAATAGGTGAAATGACGCTTAAGTGAGTCCGGGATCCATAGTTTACCCGACATTCATCTCTCACGATTAGGGAAAACTCCGAAGAAAACCTTATCCAGATAAGCCATCATGACCGAGATTCCAATTTGGGACCTCTTAAACGTGAGACAAATACACTATAATCTACGATACAAAAGAAGGATACCAACTTAGTTATCTGCAATGACAAAAACATGGTACACAGTTTAAGAATTGGAATCAGCTTTCCTTGCAGCCATTTTTTTACCTCTAAAATTCTTTCAGTGTTAATCTACAGCTGTTTTAGTAGGTTTGGAAGTTAGTAGGGTATATAAAACATTGTGGTTCCAGGCCCAGTGTGTGTATGTATGTGCGTGCGTGTGGTGTTTAACTACATGCGGCACCACAGGCAGTGAAACTGATAATACATGAGATGAAAATAGAGCACCAGAGGAATGAGATGGAAACCGGGGGAAACCGGAGATCACGGAGAAAACCCGCGCCAGCGCCGTGTTGTCTACCACAAATCTCACTTTGCGATTGTGATTGTGATTGACCCCGGGCCACTTTGGTGAGAGCCGAGCGGTCTAACCGCTCAGCTACAAACTGGTCTTTCAGGCCCAGAAACAACCATCACTTCAAGAATTCTTTTGAGTGTGAGGTATGCAAGTATTTACCATTAGTGTAGACCATAGACTTACCTTCGTTACTGAAATTTCTAACACTTTGTTATATAATGTATCCATAGAATCTTACGGGAAACCTCCGTTTTCCTCCATCGAAAACTCAAGACTTCGGACTATATATCTTCCTCGGCGTTGTTACATCGCCCCTTAAATGAATACTTTCCACCAACTTTCTGTGAAGCTTTTCCAATGTCGGACTCTCAACACATATATTATGAAAATTGTGAATAGTGCATTACCAACGCCATCTAACTCAAATTTCTTAGCCTCCCTTGGACAGTTCATTCCGGATGTAACAAATCATTCAATTCACCGCTTTCAACTTTACTCGCTTACTTAACCATATTTCGCACAGATTTGTCAGGCACACACGTTGCTGCAGCTATGTTCTTTCAAATATGCTTTATATATTTACAGCCTTCTGTTCGTTTTTATGTGCTGAAAAATGTTGTAAGAAAATTCACTGGTTTGATTATACAGTGGTTTAGCATTCTCTAATTTTAATTTAAAAGGAAGTATGATAGCTAACAATAAAAGTCACTTATCAAACCACAAACCGCAACAAAAAGCAAAAGATGTGCTCAACACAATAATTCACTGTGATGCTCACACCTCAAGACATTTTTGGATACTGCAATTCTTAAGAGCGATAATGTGCAACAGGCGTAAGCTATGGGCGTAAGGTTAGGTGTGAAATTAGTCTTCTGCGCATGAGGTAGATTAGCAAGTTTTTGTTATAGTATATTGTCGCCGTGTGTGTAGTGTTTAACGCCCGCTTTTACTACATACGGCACCGCGGGCGGTGACACTGATACATGAGATGAAGATGGAGCACCGGTGGAATGAGATGGCGGGGGAAACCGGAGGTCCCGGAGAAAACCCGGCCCAGCGCCGTGTTGTCCAGCACAAATCTCACTTTGCAGTCCCCTGGGATCGAACCCGGGCCGCCTTGGTGATATTGTCGCCGATTACATTGTTGCGATAAGCGCGTCCGACGTGCACAAAGACAGAGATATTGCAACGCGGAGATATAAAGCTTGCCGACAGAAAGATAGATAACAAAGTTTCTAGTGCCGTCTTGTTTATTACAGAAAATACCGGTAATTTCTCGAACAGTGGGTGGTGATATAAAACAGAAACCGGGGTTAGTTGTAGACAAAGCCGTAATCCGAACTGATATCGTGTGCCTGCAGCTGTGTTTGAAAGTGAACATGTGCAGAAGTGACGAGAGATTGTGTTGGTTTATGTTATGTCACCTTGCTGCCAAAGGTGTACAAAGTGTATTTCTACACAAATAAAGAACATTTTTAATTTCTGGAAACTCGATTTTAATTCTACGAAACCACAATGTCACAATATGTTATGTTATATCATATAATATACTGTCGCGAACATTGTTGGTGCCGGGCGCACAAAGGATGCGGAGAGATAAGGGAGGAAATAAAGCGAGGAGATAAAGTGTTTGCCGAAACAGATAAAGATAGCGCGGAGATAAAAGGCTTACCGAAACAAATAAAGATATTTAACTAGAAAGTTCTAGTAACATCTTGATTGATAGAGAACGTCTGGAATCATGAATGGTCTTATAAAAAGGAGCCGCGATCACCAGTGAGTGAGAGTGTAATGGGAACTGAATCGTGTGCCTGCAGTAGTATTTTGAAAGTGAACACTTTTGTTTGTGGACGGCGATCTTGGAAGATTGTAATTGTGTATGTGACGTAATTCTGCTACTGTAAGGATTGGCCAAAGTGTATTCCTACGGAAATAAAGAACATTTTGAATTTCTGCAACTGAACCATTAATTCTAGGAACCCACAAAGTCACAATATGTAAAATACGTTTTTTTTGTGGACTGAACAGTTTCATATATATTCCTTGATATTTGTTTGAACTTTTAAGTAATTATACTTTACTTCAAATAGGCAGTCGTTATTTATTTCATTATCTTAGGCCATGTAAAGAGAATGGAATATATAAGCGATCACCATGGTCTAAAGCCTATTGTATTCCCAAATTCCCTGTCACCTACAAGAAAATTCGCAACAAGCTAATTTCTGCAAATGTTTATCTTGATATAGAAGCAGATAAAGGAATAAGAATATTTTCTTCAAGAGTATATAAACTATATTCTGAGCGGAAGATAAACGCCGCTTGGAAAACGTATAAGAGTTTATGTTAAATATCTAAATCAATATAGTCTGGAGTATTTTGAACTTGCGCCTAACATGCAGCAACCCTGCAAGTACTAAACGACAGACTCGATCAGCCATTTATCGCAGTATGTGAAACTTGCGCCGTCACACTCCCACTGTGAAGTCATATTTCATTATACAATTTTACTCGTATATCATGTACGTTCCAAAAACTCTGTCAACACGGATTTATTTCATTACCGATACAGGTATGTACAAAGTATAGCTATTTTCAATTATTCCTTAATATTTGAAATAAAGCCAATATTGAGATCTTTACATTAATCTCAATGACATTAACAACTCATCTCATTTATAGAATATCTGTTGTAGATTCAGTGACTATGTAGTTGATTAAATACAACTGAAATACATATGCACATTTGTACCACTTTGTTCATGTTTTTATTCCAAATATATTACACTTTACAACTTCAGAGATATTGCAGAATATAGCACGAAAATATATTAGCACGTCGTAAACAAAAATGATATACAGTTAACATGATTAAAATTAGCCGGTGTTCATTTTTATCTGTGGTTTTACCGCGCAAAATTAGGCGTCATCGTTAGCATCGCTGATGGAGCGTGTTTATATATGATTCCCCTAGCGGCTTGCGATCGTACTTAATGTGCTGACGGCAGCTTTTAGGGCTCCCTCTACCGGCAGGTAAATATACTATGAGAAGTGAGTCCAGCCCGCGTATTATAAAGGTGCATAGATACGTTAACTGTTGTCGTTTGTTTTAATGAATGTGAACAGTAAATGACGGATAAATGCAAACAATATCCTGCAATTTGGTGTTTCTCTGTGAGTATATATAACTTAATATAATTTAATAAAGGAATATCAAATTTATAACAGTATTAGTTTAAAAATACTTTAGTAAAGAAACAGATTTTTTTTGTCCTTTCAACAGGACACGTCATATTGAACAATGAATGAATAAATGAATGAAATGGATATTATACTCCAGGGTCCCTAGAACTCAGAATTACCCGATATTCGTCTTCGTAGGATAAGGGAAAACCCTGGACAAAACATGATACATTTAAATCATCCTTCGCAAGTTTCGAACTGGCGACCTCTTGAGTGAGGTAAACACGCTACCTCACACCACGGAGAAGGGCAAGAAACAGATTATTTATATTATATATTCATAATATTTACTTATTATGTTTATTACTTCTAAATTGGGACCGTCACTTTATAGCGTCGTGTATTTCTCATTTTGCAAGAACTTTTTTTTTGCGTAATGTTACGTCCTGCAACGGTAAGTCATATTGGACGGTGAATTAAATGGGTGAAATAATGCTCAAATGTGTCCAGGGTCCATGGAGCTTAGAGTTACGCGACATTCGTCTTTAAGGATAAGGGAAAACCCTGGAAAATCTTATCCAGGTAACTCACACTGACCGAGATTCGAACTCGGGAGCTCTTGAACGTGAGGCAGACATGCTACCGAAGCGGGCGATGCGATCTTCTTTCTTGTAAATGTTTGATTCGCCTATTGGTATTAAACTACATAAGGATACCAACATTAAGAAAGACATTTTAGCGTGAGAATGACAAAAAATGTACATCACATACTGATAAAACGTAAGACGTTTATGTTGCAAACAAAGGTATGTCAATTTGACTTTACCTGGACACTTTTGACAACATTACGCTCCGAGAGACTTCCCTGATTGTCGGATAGCGCTGCATAAACTCCTCTATGCAGCGTTTAAAATATATTTATATGTTGCACGAATTTTAATGCCGGTACGAAAGTAGCATTCAATCTTGAAGACGCGGTGCTCTGTCTACATATCCACTTTTAGAGTAGAAGCATGCTACTTTACATATGTACTAGAATGACAATCATGCCGGCCCTCATAGCCATGGTCGATAAAGCGTATGTCTCTAGCGTTCCAACGCGTAGAGGGTCGCGTGTTCGAGTCCCGCCTTGAGCATGGGTGTTTATGTGTATAGCGAATATTTGTGAAACTAGGAAAACAGGTAAGAAAATAAACGGAAATAATGAAAAATCGGTTAAATAAGAAAAAAAAAAGAAATACATATAGATAGATACATATTTTTATGAAACAAAATCATGATTACCGAAAAGAGGGGTGAAAGGCGAGGCCGGTTGTATTAGTTATCAGGCCAATCACACTCACCGTTCCGCCAACATTACCGCTGCTTCTCCGTAGAGGGCACTAGGATTTCAAAATAGACTCACCAGTCAACTATGACGTCATTCTTGCTCAATCGGAAAATAACGAATAAAAATGAACACCGTATATATCATATTTCATTCAATTCTGTATCTTTGTGTAGGTACAATCAAATTAGTTAGCTTCTAAAATACACAATATTAATCAAATTTTAAGCATTCTGTTACCCTGGTTATCCAGGAAAATGTTTTTAAGTGTTAAATTTTCTCATTTCTATTTTAACATTTTCGAAACGCTTTTAAAAGACACAGTTTATATTTTAACACATTTATCCCAAATGTCGTACATTGTCCCACATAAATTGATATAATATCTGCAGCTTCTGTTCTACCTCTGTTTAACTATAGATAACATAGATTTAACCGCGAGGTGTTGACAATTACAATGGCATACAGATGCCAGCTACCTTACTAATTTTAACACAGAACGTTATATATGACTTAAAGCAAATAATAGTTTTGCATATCCTGTGGCTATGCTGTTAAGTGCGAAAGAAACTTCTGTAAGTGTTACATTGCTTAACAGTTCAAACATTTATCTTTCCTCCTTTACTTTTAATGCTTTTTATAAAATAATTATGGACTTAATGTTGCAGTCAAAGATATTCTAAACCTTGCAGTTTTTAAAACAGCACCTGAACTGTGTAAAAGCAGGAATGAAACCTTAAGTAGAAGTAGAAACCTATTTATGTCGGTGCTAGTATGTTAGGTACATACTGTCAAAATCAAAACTTCTATAAACAAAAACGTCAAGAGATGTTCCATATAAACAGTCAATCCTGGTTTTATTTTGTGATTAAGCGCTGTTCTAGTTCATTACGAAGTCTGAGGGAGAAATGGGTGACATTCCTATTAGCTTTAGACGAAGAGCCAATTGTAAAGTTTTGAACTTAACCTATTAATCAGAAAAGTAAGTTTACCTTGCTCTCTGTTGAATTAATTTACAGAGAGTATAACCAGAAACACTTAGTACATTTTAACGTTGGGACAGGATTTCTATGTTCGCAGTTAATTTATCTACGTCTTCATCAGCCACACGTTCGGGCGCAATTTGATCCAGGATTTCTATGTTTGAGTTGGGATGCACGTTAACTTTTCGAAGATCCACGTCGAGAAGCCAGAAATAACAAATTAGTTGTATTTTGTTCCAGACGTTCTCGGGCTTCGAGCCAGGTAAGTACATCGACGTTTCGGGAGCGTACATCTCTCCCATCTTCAGAATGTTGAATGACTTAGGGCTGGGCAGACCAGCAGAAGAATCGAGTCGTCCAGGTTAACCTGGACGGAATGGTTTCGCCCAGCACCTAGCCGCTTACTGCGGCTTTATCTGGGTAGTGTAGTAGTCTGTCTTTTGTCTCAAGCGTTTATGTCGGGGCATAGGTTTCTCTGATCTGTTGGGTAAAGCCGCTCAGGCTGCCGCCTGGGGTATATATTCCCAAGGCCGTCTTCACCCGAACTCCCCGCTTGAAGAAGGTCGGAGTGAAGATAGCACGATCAGAGGGGATAGGAAGCGATGTGGGGAAATTATCTAAACCCATTTCTGGTTCTGGTGTTTTCGGTGTGATGGAGAGAACCCCTTCTGGCTAATAGCCCATGGCGTCCTTGGGGAGTTTGTACCTCCTCCTCCTGCGAGGAGCTCTGTGGTCATACCGACCCAGGGTGTTGACCAGCTGGTTGGAATGGGTAGACAATTTTTGATGGAGGGTTCGAGATCTCTCTCTTACCATATCCTCTATGTAAGGGATTTGGGAGTATTCATGTAAGATGTGCGTAGGGAATCTACGCCCAGTACCGTAGATCATCCTTAATGCCCGATTCTGCACGATTTGCAGTCTGCGGATGGTGGTCGGAGCCGCCAATCCCCAGACCTCGCACCCATACAGAATCATGGGTGGAATAATCGCCCGGTACAGACGTAGTTGGAGGTGTGCAGGCATATTGGATCTGAAAATGGGGTACAACTGCCTGGGTGCAACATGGCCTAGTCCCGCCTTAGCCCTGACATGGGGAGTGAAGTTTAGCCCGTGATCAAGCAGGACACCCAGGTATTTAGCCGAGGTAACCCATGGGATTTGCCTCTGCCTCAGCCTCAGCCTCAGCGTTCCCGTCGGTCGCCAGCGTCTGACCTTAGCCAGTAGAAGAGCTGAGCTCTTCCCTGGACTAATTGCCATCCTCCACTTCTCACTCCAGCGGCCGATCGCTCGGAGGCGTCGTTGCAGAGGCGGGAAGCAGAACTTGACATTTTTATTACGCGCTATAATGAGAACGTCGTCCGCATCAAGAAAATGGTCGCCAAGAAAATGACGCGGACCAATCAGCGAGCGGGCTCGCGTTGGTGAATATGACAACCTCTCAGAAAACACTGCTGCTCTGGTCGCTGCTCATTTTCTTGGCGACCAGTATATATATATATGGGTCACCCCAGCCCTAAGTCATTCAACATCCTGAAGATGGGAGAGAAGTACGCTCCCGAAACGTCGATGTCTCAACATCTGCTTACCTGGCTCGAAGCCCGAGAACGTCTAGAACATATACGCAACCAGGAAAGATTCAGCTCATATTTAGTTGTATTTTGATATGTTTCTTGATGATTGTACTTGGTTAACTAAGAGTCATGAGATTCTTGGTTTAAAGGCGTTGTTCGGAATAAAGTTTCGGAGAAGTCAAATTTTGTAACTATTTAATTGTATTATTAAGATTACATTTTACTTGAACTTCCTTTCCCAGTCACTTCCAACATATCGATAAATTCTTACTTTGTTATATTTAAACAGATTCAAACTATTATTTAAATGTTCTTGATCTTGCACCACTATTCATCACACTCACAATTACAAAACATCTCTCTATACCAAGATTATTGATTTTTCCTAATTATCGTTACTCCTATCTTAATGTTGTGATTGGCCGATTTAATGGCACGTCACCACATTACGTCATATTACGTCATACAATTATTACTTCGGCCAATCACACAATTACATATATTTTTATAGATTTATAAACTTTTCATTATTTTTCTGAACATAACCCAAAACTACTGTTACAACGTTTTAAGTTCTTTAAGCTTGTAGGTGTACTGAACGTGCATGAAATTGTTGAAATGAGTCCACAAAATACAACGCTTAAAGGCAATCTACATTCACCTTCTCAGGATAAGGGAAACCCCAGGTAACAACCTTATCCGGTAATTTCCTCTTACTGAGATTTAAACTCGGGGCCTTTTGAATCTGAAGCGGGCACAATCTTATCTTTTTCGCTGAAATGTCTCGAAATGACAAATTGATGCGTGGCCATATGATATATTATTATGCTTTCTCTCTCTCCCTCCCTCTCATAACACAGGAGAGAAAGCATACAGGAGCTGCGGGTTCTGTTAGGATAGTATAAAGCTAGTAACGTCTTCGTCCTTGTGTATTACAGGTATTTTAAATGGCGAGCACGGTTTAAAAGCGACATTTCCCTCTTGAGTAGCAGGAGCAACAGTTCTTTCTAGAGCTGAAGTGAGGAAGGGGCGGAAAGAGTGTAGTACAAGACTGTTGGAATAATGTTTGTTTACCCGTCAGTCTTCCTTCGTCTTTTCAATATTCTGCAAGGTTCCTGATCAAACACCACTGTGGGATTGTGTTGACACAGAGGTACAGTGGGCATAATTACATGTTCTATTGAAACCTGTTTCGGTGCCTGGACGGTACCTAGATCGATACCCGTCCAGGGGTTCCAATACCAACAATTCACAGGCAGTCCCTTACAAGATGTCTTCACAAAGGAATTTCTTTCGAAATCTTCCCTTGAGTAATTACTTCCAGCATCCATGCCACAACAATGCACACATTATGTAAAAGCATTGCTTATAGCCAAATCCTAGATTAAATTCTACTTGCACAAATAATTTAATATTCCATCTACAGGAATGCTTCTTTCCTTCTCCTCCCCAAGGATTAGGCTGAGTGTGTCCATCTTCACGAAAATTCATCCGTGTCCCGCGCCTCTCTCCCTCAGTCTCTCTCTTACTACTATCCATGCCAGTTATTTTGCATTACTCATTCTTTGATCATTTTCACATCACTTATTTCTATGCATTTTAACTTCTCCATTTGTTTCTATATTAAAGTTTGTTCTCAATAAATTATTAGTGTTTGTTCTTTTCAAAAATTAATTTCTGCTCTGTTAAGTTTTCTATGCGAACCCAAGTCACACTACCACACATTAATCCTGCCTACCTCAGTAACGTAGATGGTAGCGTGTCTGCCTCACGTTCCAGAGTTCCCGAGTTCGAATCTCGGTTAGGGTGAGTTACCTGGATAAAGGTTTCTCCGAGGATTTCCCTTATCCTCGTAGACGAATGTCAGGTAACTCTGAGCTCCATGGAGCCCGGGCTCATTTGAACATCATTTCACCCATTTCATTCATCGCCCGATATGACTTAACGTTGGAGGACGTAAATTAAAATAAAAAACATTAATCCTGGCATTAGTTATACTGTATGCGTTAATTTGTATGTTTTCTTGTTTTATTCCTAGCCGTTTGTATCATGTCACAATTTCCTAATTCATATTTTAATTTCCCTGTATAATTAGGTATATAAAGAGGAATATGATCATACAATGGGGATCATATATGATTTTCCCAATAAATAGACAGACAGAAGATAGATAGATAGACAGACAGACAGACAGACAGACACAGACCGACCGACCGACCGACCGACAGACCGACAGACCGACAGATAGATAGATAAAGTTTATTATTTTTATTTTATATTCCACAAACTTAAATTGAGATCAATATTCTAAGGAATAATCCTCCAAATAATTTTGACCTAATAGAGATTTCATTTTATTTTGAAGGCTGTTACTTCAGTTTCGATAAACTCGTGTATTCTTTATAAAGTTTTGGGACTTTTCTAATGCCTGCTCTAAATCATCATTGTTTTGTGCTATGAATGTACCATCTGCATATATCATTCAAATGTATTATGGCGCGATTTATCCTTATTGCTTATTTAAAGCTTGCTTTTATTAAAACAGCATGAAGGATAGGAAAGGTAACCTGCTAAAGCATATTAAATCTGAGGTGTAACATTCGAATCACTTTTTCTATACATTATCATTTATTTTCATGCCTTTCTACACATTATATGCAAAACGCTACTTTTGATTAGTCGTGGTAAACTGAAATATACTTTTGAAGGAGCAGAGAGCCATCAGCTGTTAAAAATATTAAATCATACTAACTGTAACATGTAATTGACTCTTTACATGAGTCTAAGCTACTGATTAGCGTCGCGCTGCTATGTTCTTCCATAAACTTGTGAGGGACAAAAGATCCTCACCTTAAAATGCAAGAAAATTAAGCGAAAAACGGATAATTTAATGTTGCAAAAGCTTTCCATTCGGAGGAGATATTTGCACATTTTAACAGAATCTAACTTGTTTTTTTTTTCTGTGAAAACGTTTTGTCTATTTGTTAGGGTTTCGAGTTGCATAGAACTCAGTAATCACAAAAAGGCCTTGCCGCTTCAGGAAATTCAAACTGCTTGAAATATAAGAAAATAATGAGGTGCTTAGAATAATAACGGCATATCCCAACCGAAGTTAATTTTAAGATGAATCTCATTTTCTGTCCTTTTTTTTTTTTTTTTTCAAAACATGGAAAGTAGTTAATATTAAGAATTGATATTTTCTGGGTATTTAAATAAAAGGATTTCAATTATATTTGCAAAATTTTGAACCGTTATGCTTAACAGTTTTTGTGGTCTTTATTGGAAAAAAAGTATACAAATTATAAAAAATGATGTAAAATAGACTTTTGCTTCATTTAACATCTTGAAATACCTAATCCAGATCTATTTGCCAATCTTCACATTTTTGTCATCAACACCATCATGGCAAAGACTTATAAAAGTCATGATAGACTTATTTATAGATTTATTTCAGTTGTTTCATCAGGTCATTCTATTTCGCTTTCTTTATCGTTCTCTGTTCACTGTACTTTTGCTGTAACCTAAACCATGAAACATGTCAACTTATACCTCTTTTCCTAAAATTAACTTTTTTGATACACCTCAGAGTTAGAATAATATAAACCAAATTTAACAATCTCAGTATTGTCATGGCCCACAGTAATGGATGTAACCTATAAGCAAAGGACACCATGAATATCTTTTTTTCTCATTACAAGTTTGAAGTGATACCACTGTGTCAACAAAGCCTTCCCTGTTCATTTGATTAATGAACGATTTACCACTATTTCTGCACAACTTTCTTCTGTTTATTAGCCAATCAATTGCCTTCCTCACTTGTTTCTTCCTTTGTTATGAGATTCAGGAATAACATCTGTAGATGGCAGCCCACCTCGGTAGCGTAGATGGTAGCGTGTCTGACTCACGCTCAAGAGGTCCCGAGTTCGAATCCCGGTCAGGATGAGTAACCTGGATAAGGAGTTTTCCCTTATCCTGGACCCATTTGGGCATCATTTCACCCATTTCATTCATCGTCCGATATGACTTAACGTTGGAGGACGTAAATCACAAAATTCTGTAGATGGCACCATATTCACTACCCTTCACTACAACGCCATGAATCCTAAATACAACGGTCACAATTAAAGCACTCATAGCTGGGATATGTCATTTTTACACCGAGATTGCGTACATTTTAACTATGAACAAATATTAAAGTTGGAAAATGAAAGCTCTGACATATCCCAATTCGTTTGATACTTCGTCACATGAAAGGTAGATGGCAGCTGAGCAGGGTCATGCTGTTATCTCAAAATTCCATATCGGTTAGGATATGGCGTTATTATTCTGAGCGCCTCAACTGTTTTGTGTATAAGTTGTTTGAAGTAAGTTTAATTCCTATAAAACCATACGTAAAACTCCTTTGTTACCACTATCTTGAAACATGACAAACTGATAAACACTGCACAGAAATATTTTTTTCAAAATGCTTTTATTTTTAAGGGGAGCTCAAAACTGTTTACAATGAAATGTCTTAATTCAATTTTTTGTTGAACACAACACTTTGTCTTAGATGAATGTTAGAGTAAACATTATGCTTCTAAAGCATAAGCAGGCTAGGATTATTTTCAAATTCGATTTGGGATATGCAAAAGCCAATATTCTTACTTTAAAATAGGTAAGGAGCAACGCATACGCTATTTAACTTTAAAGTTAAACTTTATTTTTAGCCTTTTGGGACATGATGTTGAAGGGAAACGCAGATGCCAATAACCAATAACGATCCTGGACAGTTCGACATGGCAAATATAGCTTACAAGTTTTGTTGCATATCAAAATCGGTTCTAAATGAAAAGATGCGAAAAATGAGCTAAGTCATTGAGGAAACAGTATGACTAACTTTTAAATATGGAGAAAAAGAATTACTTAATAATATCTTTCCTCTTCTTGACCTTTCTAAAAACGATTTTTGCGTTTTCCTGTCAATTTGTAACTGATCTGGCTACCCATACAGCAAACTGTACACATTCACACAGGTGAAACAAAAAGTTTAATTCCAGAATAAATCACAAACTGAATAGCGTTTGCGTTTTCGTTCTGATCTGAATATAATTCAGTTTTATTGTTGCACTAGCATTTGCTGACATTGAATTCTGCCAACGAAGTTAACAAAAATGTTCAGAAAATCGTTTTTCATCCTTCTTTCACATTTAAAGACATAATGAAAGACTAATTTTCTACTGCCTCCATCAGTGGAAGAACCCTTCGTTTACATTTACTGGAACCTTCGCAAAATTTCACTTAAAGAACAATCTTTTAAAACTTATTATTTACTGGTACTTTGGATGATCTGGTATTGCCATGCCATCTTAGTAACCTGTAGTGCTTCCTGAGCCAACTTCTTTAATAAGATGTATGTCAGTTGTGAAGAAAGAGACTTAACACGTTGATGAGCATAGTGAAAGATGCTTGCAAGACATACACGAAACCAAATTATTTACAGCTTCATTATACATCCGCCAGCAACACAACACTATAATGATAAAGAACGCTTCCACAGACGTATCTTGTGAAACATTTCTCGTCCAAGCTCTACTAAAAATGGAATGTAAGTCTGGTTCAGTTACTCAGATAAAACATTTCTGAAATAGGACTGTGCGTTATAAAACGAGAGGTATGCAGCTGTTTTAATAAACTTTTCATTACATGACGTATTCGGCTAGGGCCAATACTGGGTTGCTAACAGGCACAAAGGCCAGGTCAATGTCGTCATTGAAGAATATCTCTACTACCTCCCACTCAAAATCCGCTCTCCACTGTGTTCCGCACTTAATTAAACGAAATTGTTTCATACGCAATAATAATAACCGCAATTGGTATGGAATTTAATCAAATGCTTCCATATTCCAGAGTAATATGTAAACACAAGCTAAATCAAAGGGTTCGGAAAAACAGACAAGCACTGCTGATCTTCCCAAAGCCAGGATTAGTGCTAATAATCCATTTCATGGATGTCTTTCAATAAAAGGTTCAAGGGTGAATCAGTAAGTAAACTGGACATTTCTTTAAAACCCTTGGGACAATAACGGATGTTCACGAAAGCGAGATATGAAGAATTGCAAAATGGTACACAGTTATAAGTTGAGCATTAAGCAAAACCAGCAAAGAAAGATTGCTATTCTGAATGTATGACTAAGCAGTCAAGATTACTACCAGAGAATGAAGAGGTTCTTGGAAGACCTGACGGATATAAAAAACCTTCATTCCGAGGAACATAAATGTTACCTTCAATCAAAAACAACCTAATAGCCCAATACCATCCAACAAAATCCCAAAGCCCACCTCGGTAGCGTGGTGGTAGCGTGTCTGCTTCACATTCAAGAGGTCCCAAGTTCGAATCTCGGTCAGGGTGACTTACCTGGATAATTTTTCCGGGGTTTTCCCTTATCCTGAAAGACGAATGTGGAGCAACACTAAGTTCCATGGACCCCGTACACATTTGAGCATCATTTCACCCATTTCATTCATCGTCCGATATGACAACGTTGGAAGACGTAAATTACAACAACAAAAAATCCTAAAAGAAAAACCCTACACGCAACAGAAACCTTCACAGCCTGCCAGCACTACGAACGGACGAAAGAGTAGTTCATGTATTACATAGTGGCATAGGCAAAATGTGCGAGTTATGAATACTAAACAAGCAGAAGAGCCCTTGAACAGTTTTCGAAGCTTTAGCTGAATGTGAATTTCAGATAGTTTCGGTTAAGGAAAAACTTTTGCCAGCGTTTTCAAGTATAGCATAGAAAATTAACAGCTTTAAAGGAAACATACGTCAGTAAGACCCCTTTTTAGTCACATACCATATGTCACTTCGGCATTATTTTACGTAGTGCTACTTGGAGAGTGATGCAATTAATGCTGATCATGACATGGAATGCAAACCTATATTATGAAATTAAGACTACTACTTTTATAAATAATTCCTGAAATATTTTATGTAATCTCGAGGATGTTAAACTTTGTTTCAAATTTTGTAAATCATCGTACGAGGTCTTGAAGGCGTCTTTCGAATATTTGATAGATGAATAATTAGTTCTTTTCCTGATTTCTCGCATTTTCATTAGCAAAAACAACAGCGATAATTTCAGTGGGAACCTTAATATTATATCTTATACTATAATTGGATTCTTACTCACAAAAAGCATATGGAAAATCAGCCAAGAGGCACATAAATACAAGTAACATCAGTTGCTAATAATTCTTCTAAATTCGAATTTTTAATAGGCCTATGAACAAAACAGAGCTGTAAGTTTTCTATATGGGCAACATAAACTCACCGGGAAACACATTAGAAGCGAAAAGGGTCTTGCTCCAGAATTTCATTCATTGTGTCACGTCCCTACATTCCTGGAACGTGGGCTTGCCTTCAGCACGACAATTATTGGATTCTGGCATGCATCATCAATCATCATGGGTCAAGTACCTTAGACTTCCGACAGTCACGTAAACGTCCGAGCTTCCTATAAAGCATCTTTTTCCTCACTAATGGGGATTTCAAGAGGCCTTGTTATTAATGTTTAATGATTCATATTTATTTGCAAAACAGAAGTAAAATGTGATCAACACATTCAGCAAAACTGGTTGTTTAAAATGTCTTTACACAATTCAAAAGACAATGAATATGGAAAAGAGATACAGAAAAGCTATACTCTCTTTATGGAAAATATTAGGTAAAGTTCTCTGAACCGCAACTATGCAAGATGAAGTACTTATCGGCCTGGTGCTCAAACATAGAAGTTTTATGTATGTTATTAAGTTAATATATTATTATAAGAAATTTCTATGTGTATGATCAATTAATTAAAACAGCTAAAATGTAACAGTTCAAAATATAGCATTTGTGTCTACGATTCAGCAGTTAGACTTTTAGCATCTAATGTGCCCTCTTTTAGCAGAACACATATTTTTCATTGATTAAGAGTATTCATTAACTTTTCAACAGTCCGGAAAATAATAAGAGCATAGCAGAAAGAATAAGAAATAGCTATTAAACTTATGATTACTGTAACTAAGGTATATATATATATATATATATATATATATATATATATATATATATATATATGCCAATTCATACATTCACAGTGACTTCATCTTTGTTAAAAGAAACCTCTCAGATAACGCACTGATTACCCCAAGTGGACATAACATCAATCTTGAAGGATTATTTCTTAATTTAAAATAAAAGCTTACGGAAATTGTATTCTGTTAAACGTGAAACAAAACAGAATTTTTATTAATAAGTGTGAGAAGCAGAATACCTGTGCAACGGCACGTTGTTTCCCTGCATATTTTACAATGCATTAATTCCTTTTAGAACATTCCGTTATACCTATATGTTTATGTATTTTAGCCAACGGGAACAAGACTTAATTTATAGGTTAAGAATTTCAGCAGCACGTCCAGCACATGATTAAGTAATACTTAGGAGGAAGAGGTAAGATGTACTACAAGGGCGATTAGTTATGACTGGTCTTTATGCGCATCGCCAAGGATGCCCCTTGGTACGTAAGAAATCAACAACTGCATAAAGAACTTGGTCTCCTTCCTCTTCACCAGTACATACGTCAGATCGCCTCTCGCTTCTTCTAAAACCTGCCAGATGTTCAAGAAGCTGTGATGTACGACATCGGCGTACGAGCCTGCCAGCCCACACGTCTGAAGAGACGACTCCCACATGATCTCCTCCTTAGTGACTGACTGAAACACTATGAATATCGTTTCACAATGCATATCGTTCTTGTTATCTCTTTGATTGTTTTTATCAGTTTCTTTCTCTCTCTATCTCTATCTCTCTCTCTCTCTCTCTGGTGTCATACTCGTTTCTTAGTTTTTAGTAGATAACAGGAAACAACTTGGTTTTCCTTACATGTCCTTATATATTTCATAAACATTCAATTAGTTAACAAGGATCTATAAAGCGTGTAATCAGTCATTGAATTACAAAAAATGATATGACTGGTCGCAACAGCACAACGCAGCACGGTCCCTAACAACTCCATGTGATGCATCCCGACCTTGGGCCTATGCGTTGTCTCCTTTCGTCACCCTCACAGATAAGCTGGGAAACAAGGTTTCGATGTCACGAATGGGTACAGTTCTCTTTTCAAAATCCTTTCTCCACATAAGCCGCACCATCCACCCACAGTCATATCTTTAAAAATTACCACCATGCCAGTAAGGGACAATGTCCCGAAATGGCAAAACGTCGAAGGCCCCTCCTCTGAGGAGGAGGAGGTTCACCTTCAACGACACCACTGTGCTGTTTTTATCACAACTCACGGTGATTGGCCCCGAACCCTACAAGATTAAGAGGAAAGTGAAATAAGAGATGAAAAAATATGTATGAATCCATTCCAACATTCATCACAGAAACAAAACAAAAAAAAACAAAAAAAAAAAAAAACTTATGTTGGTCAGAACGGCCGGCTTCTAGGCGAACCATTGATTGAAGCATCGGCTCGTTCCAATAGCAGCTACTCGTGTAATCCCATCGTTAGCTAACGGGTCAATGGTCGTTTGATAGATAAAAAATAGCGCAGTGAAATTAAAATTGATTCTAGGTCCTGCGCTTCAAGACAAGCATTCGGAGAACTTTTATTTAAAATATTTTCCATTCACTTTGTTGGCACCCTTAATCTACGCCTCATTTATATAATGCGAAGACAATTTGATTTGTTCATGCACTATAACCAATATATCAATACTTCGGAAAGAACATGAATTGACAATCGAACATTCTCATCAAGAGAGACCTTATGTGGCGTTGGTATGTACAATACATTTACACTATTATTAGCCTCTTAGATCTGTTATGATACATATAGTGGACGTGTGCTTTGCATTAACAGAATACTCTGTGCTGTTTTCATTAAACATTTGTGTTGGGAAATATGGAACTTTTGCAAGAAGCTCTAGATTTGTAAAGCCAGAAAGAGATATACAGCTAAACGGGGGATGTATTCAATTTTCCCTATTATTATACAATGTATGCGCTTGCGCGCACTACGCAAAGGGGAGGTGAAGCGGCGTAGAGGAACTGGCAGCCAGGCGCTAGCTTACATACGTTTATTGCAACTTCTCTCGTCGAAAAAAAGAAAGGGATTAAACGGATTTACCTCATTGTTGAAGAGGAAGATTACTCCTCAAATCTTCTACTTACTTTCTCAGCATATCTTACACAATAGATTGGACGAATTTTCCAGCTCTTCGAACATTTAACATGGCGCTTCAGATTAGAAACTAATTGCGAAACATTATTAAGCAATAAAAATAGTATCTCTTGAAAGTAGTTACTGCGGATTTTCATTATAACCTTTTCACCTCTCCTTACTCTTAATAAGAATCTGAACAAAGAGCAATAATAAACGCTCGTAGGTACATATACATAGGGGATCAGAAAAGTTTCCGATCTAATAAAGATACAAGACATTTTTTTTCAGAATGTTTTGTTACTTTTCAACATAGTCTCCTTGTAACACTACACACTTCTCCCAGCGATGCTCCCATCTCTGTAACCCGTCCAAATAGTACTCGGCGTTTTTCTCTACAAAATAATTGTTCACGGAGGTGATTATCTCTTTATTTGGCGAAAATCTCTGTCCTCCGAGCCCAATTTTCAGAGGAGGGAATGAAAAGAAGTCGCTTGGAGCTAGATCTGGTAATAATGCGGATAGTCAAGCAGTTCAAACCGTAATTCGTGGACTATCACCATTGCAACCGCTGAGGTGTAAGACGGTGCGTTGTCTTGGTGAAACAGGATTTTCTTTCTCTGCAAATGTGGCCCTTTTCCCGCAGGTTCTGCCTTCAGCTTGTCAAGTAATGGTGCGTAGTATGTTCCCGTAATGGCTTTTCCTTTTTGAAGATAACCGATTAAAATGACTCCATGACTATCCCAAAAAACTGTCGCCATCACTTTCCTAACCGAAAGAGCAGTTTTCTTTTTAAAGAGCCGGTTTCCCCTTAGCAGTCCACTGTTTGGACTGTATTTTTGTTTCGGACGTATAATGGTGTATCCAAGTTTCAGCTACCGTAATTAATCGGCACCAAAACTCGGATTTATTGCGACTAAACTGCGCCAACAGAGTGTTGGAAATGTTCATTCGAACGCGGCACCCAACGCACGGACAGCTTTCAAAAGTCTAAATGTTGATTTAATATGTGACAAACACGTCATTTTCACATGTTAATAGCCTCTGCTATCTCTTACTTTAATTCGCGGTCGTCTAGAACCATTTGGTGAACTTTGGCAATGTTTTCGTCGGTAGTTGCAGTTTTTGGACATCCCCGAACGTTCATCGTCTCTCAAGCTCTTACGACCACGTTTCAATTCTGCTGCCCAAAATATCACTGTGGTAAATGATGTTGCAGAGTCCCCATACACAAAATCCAACTCATCTAAGATGTGCGTAGGCATATTGCCTTTCAAAAACAAATATACTCGATACTCGATACTGAGCGTCCAAAATGGCTGAAACTTTCGTGAGTAACTGTCAATAGATGAACAACGATATTCACTAGCTTATTTACGAGTGCTGCCATCTACATGTTGAGGTCAGAAACTTTTCAGATCACACTCGTATATCAATTTAGCTATCAGAAAATTCTTAATTTTCTGTTAAATACTCAAGGAGAAACTTACCAAAATATAAAACGAGTGATCATTTCGCCAATTCTTTTAAGCTGATGCATAACATAATATTTGTGTGAGAGAGAAGTGTAACGGATGAAACAGTTTTGTCACATCGTTTCTAACAAATTTATATATTTAATTATAATGCATTTTTATGTTACATTATGCTAAAGCACATATACTACATAAGGGTTTATTTTATTTTCAAGGAACAAATATAACTCAATTAAAGCAAACACCTAATTTTTCTGAACATCATCTTAGTAATTTATAACTCCTAAATATAACCATCTACATATTGGAAATTATTCCTGTAAACTAAAATCTCATTATATGTCCAAGTAGCCTGATAGTACAACCTAATTATAAAATACCGAACGCTTAAAAGCATATGTTAAAACGATAAAATGTAGTACCTAAAATAATCTCACCCAACGTCAACAAAATTAACATATAATTAAGGAAATTGCGAAAATTGTTAATATATCCTAGCACCAAGGGAAATGAATAGAAGTTGGAGTAATCAAAGGTAAAATAAGTCCAAGCCGAAAGTTGACGATTGGCTTCAAATTCGATGTATATTTGTATTACAGGTGAACTTTTAACTAGTTCAACATTTACATCCATTCGCAGCATAGTGTACAAAGTATAGTGATGAAGCATACAACACTTTCGACCACGAAAGTCATTTATTGATGAGTTGTATACATCTTAGTGATTTAGACTTGTCCTTTATGAAATGAAACTTGTCCTTTATTCTTTCTTCAGGGAATTATGTAAAATAAAATCAACGAGAAACTCGAAAGAAAAACTGCAAATACCGCAAACTGTGAAGATTACGCAGGAGTATCAATGACAATTTTAGTTAACTACAGTGTTAGGTGTAATCGTTTAAAATACAGTAAGTGCAGTAATGATTATCTCCATACAGTGTGAGTAACGAGTTGCTCAGAAGTGATTTATGGGGGCGGTTCTCTTCTGGGGTTAGACAGGAAGACAGTAGGGTAGCAAACCTGTTAGTAGTGAAACTATAGTGCAATTAAGTAGTAAGCAGAGAGAGAACTTCATGCAAACACTTATGACTCACTCATTTCTCCATACAGTTGCATCGTTCAGAATGAGTATAAATTGCTTTTATACTGCACTCCTATTAACTCGAAAACTGTGTGCATTTGTAGACTTTATTTGGGAGTAGGAATCCTTAGCAGGCTTCCTTCGGAATAAAAGTAAAGCCCATTGGCCCGCATCATTGACTTATGAGAGGCAAAAAGCCTCGAGTCTGATAAAGAGGCATCTGAGCAAAATGAAACTGCTTTTCATGCCCAATATAAAATAGAAGACGATAACCATAGCAGTTAAAAATCGTCCCTAAACAAAAACTTGATTGCAATTTACAGGCTATAATGATAAACTTTCCCGCGCTCAGGTGTTACCAAATGTCTCCTGAGCCCAAATAATCAAATTATGATCACGCAATCAATTGTTACTTTGTGAGTACTTCAATGGCTGTTCAGTTTTCCTCTGCAATAGAATGACTTTTCACATAAATAAGGCAACCACAAAATAATCACGAAATGGACGATTTAATATACTGCACGTGAAAGCCAAGGTAAAAGGAATACCCGTAACTGTTGAATGACAAATTACTATCCCGCCGGTCCAAACCAATCCAAGAGCAGCCCAGACTTCCAAAACTAAGAGGAATTAAGAGTAAAGTCTGCTTAGTTATCGCGTGTGCATGTCGGCTTCTGCCTTTGACGAACCCTTATAATCGTTTTACAACCCCCGACCCTCCTTCTTCCAGACCGTTCTGCAAGGTTGCCACCTTTCTCGATACGTCATGGGTAACGTACGAGGTTTCCTCTAAATAAATTATCTTATGTCCATTACTGCAAAACTTCCTTAGTTTTGACAAATATATCGCCAAGCTACAAGTCTACTGGATTCCACAAGAACCCTTATCTTATTCAAAGTGCAGTATTTGAAACCCAGCTCCTTTAGGAGACCGTGCAAAGTGAAGCGCCCATAAGGAAAATCACAAATTTCTTGCAAATGTGCAACCAATTCGTCTAAGGTGGGCGCTCTCCTTTTTGCATAGAATCTATAAATTTCTCGACGAATTAAATCGCACGTGAAATTATCTACTTTAGAGAAACGTTTCCTTTTGCTTTCACACTTGATCGGCATCTTTGGTATTCCTTTCGTCACAATATTTCTTACGGTATTTCTGTGAATACCCAGAATTTAACATCAGGTTCATTGCATGACCCCTTACCAAGATTATTTGTCAGCACATATTTATATGTGTTCAAAACAAGCGCTTGAATTTGCTTAGAAACAGTTCCCGTTATAACTTTGTTAATTTTTTTTAAGGCTTTTCCAGTAATATAGTTCGGCCCAGTTATTCACACTGTCTTCCCTTTATTTTCACGTGAAAGAAAGTTAGCTCTACTTCATTTGCATTTACCACTGCATTTCCCTCCTACGGTCTCCACATTGTGACAGACAACGAATTTCTGCACGTAATGAAGCAGATCAACTAGAAGTTGGAACTTTGACTCGGAACTGCACATGCGTTAACTAAACAGACTTTACCAAGCGGTTCGCAGGGTTCAGCTGTAGTAGCTTACGATATCGGCAAAATGTATGACAATAACGGGGAATCACCCTAAAGAATGAACATGCAACTGCAAGTCTAACGAACTCTAGCTCCACCTCCAAATGTACTATCACATAGAAAACGTCTATTATAACGTACTGAAGTCTCAATGGACAAATTGTCAGATCTTCCTTACCCTTATAAGTCATCACTGCCTGAACTGAGTCTACGATGATATAATTGAACACATGTTAGATATTATCATGCTGCTCAGAAGGTTACTGTGACTTTATCTTTGTTAATAGAAACCTCTCAGATAACGCACTGTTTACCCCAAGTGGACATAACATCTATCTGTCATCTGTGATTCCTGGCACTACATTGGCTGAAATGATGCGTTCATTTGTGCTTAGCAAACGTCCGGGAAGCGCGCCAGTGTCCCTCTCACTCTTTTGAGAATAAGTACGTTATCTCAGAGGTTTAATAGTAATAATAATAATAATAATAATAATAATAATAATAATAATAATAATAATAATAATAATAATAATAATAATAATAATAATAATAATAATAATAATAATAATAATAATAATAATAATAATAATAATAATAATAATAATAATAATAATAATAGCAGTTTCTGGTTTTGATTTCTTTATGCTTATTTTGCATTCTCTCCAATACGGCACACGAAGCACGGTATGACGTACACAGACACATAACGAGTGTACATCGGGATGACGCGACAAGGATTTTAATGCGCTGAGATTGAAGTCACGAAGCTAACAGCTCTTCTCTAATTTAGGAGAATAACCCTTTATATCTTTGTGTAGTAAAACTTCAATTCCCTGACAAGGAAAACCACCGTTTTTCATGTTCATCACTTCCATTTAACGCATCTCGAAAAAGCCACGAAACGCAGTCTCCTTTGTTGTAGTAATTTTGTGACATTCCTTTTCCCCTGTGAACTTCAATTCAGAAAAGAAAACCAGCAACTAAAATGAGAATACTATAGTTATTAAAATCGCCTAGATCTAACCTGGTACTACGTCAGTCTGCGTTTTGTATTTGTGGATCTCAAAGCACCTCAGAGGTTGAATTCCGACCATAGAACAGGAAATTATATAGAATTCAGAGAACAGGAATGGTATGCTTCACGTTCCTAAATTTTCACGCTGCAGTTGACTGAAAGCTTCCATCAAAGCCATGGAAAAAAAAAAAAAAACTGTTAGGTATGCGCGGACTGGAAACCGACATTCACAAAAGGACATGTATTATCGAAACAACCGATTTTATAAACACAAAAAAGAGCTAACATGAGCTTACATGAGAATGCAGTATGTTTCATTCTGCTTATATTACAAATGTTCAATGCTGCACACCAAACAAAACTATACTTGTACTCACCTGAAGATGGTTAAACCTGAATTAACCATAAATTCTGGAGATTTATTATTTCATTTGTACTTATTATTTAACACTATCTATGTAATAGAAGTCGGGCGTTATCCATTCAATATGGAGCGAAAATTTCCACCTCAACCTCTAATTTATATAGGTATGTCTTTCAGCAAAAATAGAAATCCTTCATATATTCTGATTTTTGATATGGTTTAGTCTAGAAGATTCTATTACTGTTCAAAATAATTTACTTTCTGAAACTTGTATGCGAATATAGTATCTATTTAAGACCATTTCAGTCAAAATCTGAGACTTCTCCGGGAAAATCTCTAATGACTCCTGAATCCACAAGAAATCGTATTTGTTCGATTCTGAACACTATAACTTTAAAACGAAATGTGACTTTGTACGTTCGTAGAATTAAAAATCCAATTAGCAGATATTTAAAATAATCTTTATTTAAAAAGACGTCTTGTACACCCCTTACAGCAGCGAAATGACGTAACATACGCAAACGCAGTCTTCAAGGTCGTCTGCCACACATCCACACAGTCGCACACTCAATTAACAACTGCAACTCACAACTGACTGCGCTTTTAACACTTGCAGACTTTTATACCTCCAGTCATTGTTTCTAGAATTCAGCCGTACTTTCGATAACAATCACGATGCAGCGGGAAATTCCATACTACCTCTGTCTCTTTCTCTTTGTTTCTCTCTCTCTCTGAAAGCGTTCAGCGCCTGCTCACGTGCCAGCTGCAGCTTGCGCTAGAGGTATAACAATGCCTTGGCAACAATACCAAACCTGCTATTTAGGTTCAGCATCTTCCACAAATGTGACATCGAATATTTTGAAGAAAATCAAGAACCCACACTAACATTCACAGGGAAATATTTTTCGAAATGCTAGTACTTTTTAATGGCTGGGACGATTTTGATTAATTTATTAAAAATGTAAGATATCTACATGACAAAATGTATATCTAGAATTTTTTCGAAGTAACTTCTGAAGGCCCATTTTATGGAAATGTATGTAAGTACATATAAACTACAACTGGTCCGCGTTAAGCGCAAAAAGTCTGTAAAAAGATATATCTTTTTAAAATATACGATATACTTCAATTTTTGTAGCCTCATACATGTCCTGAATATTTGTTGTTATCGGTTTGAAACCTTCTATAATTTGTCATCTATAACGCGTTGCTGATATTAAGTGACTGTCACGATGCCAAAGAAAGAATGTCGTATTTTAGGTCAACACACAACATCTTACTGTTGATTTGGTTTCTTCTATTTCTCTTCTACTTACAACGAAATGAGTGAAGGTGTATCACAATCAACATCCAATAGATAGAAAATACATTTTCACCAGAATACTTCGTAACAGCTATAAAAAGCAAACGATAGGGGGAGAGAAAGTCAAATGACGCCTCAATGGGAAAACATTCTTTTCTCGTTGTTATGTAAACAGAACGGGATTTCAAAGTTATAACATAGCAGTCAGCTCTTGAAAGATTAAGTATCGCTTAAGCGTGCTGTATTCTCTTACACCTCTGTATTTAAAAAGTTAAAATTAAATCTATACTAACATTATAGACCGAAAATTTGTAATTACAAATATAGGTAATCTCAAAACCACTCAACCGATTTTAATAATTCCTTCACCATTGGAAAGTCCAATTTGTGCTGATGAACAGAGGATTATGAAGCACATTTAGTAAGACTAAAAAGTCTTCTTTACAGAAAGTTGAAAAAATGAGTTACATACCCTTGCACTTAAATACAAAAAGAGTTATAAACGAACATGCTTGCCGAGAAGGTCGAGTTTTAGTTGAGAATGTCAGGTTTAGAAAAATGGTAGCTGTATCCGATAATTATGATGTGACACTTTAACGCAAGCTAGAGTTTAAAAAGCGACAACTGAATCGATTTAACTGCCATCTATAGATATTGTCACGTGTATGGTTGACGACTACTGGAAAACATATCAAATTTTGGTATCTTATTACCTAGTGCTCACTTTCAGTGACTTGACTCGTTTGCATATACTAAAGTCTTTAATTCTGCTGATTTATGAGAACAGCACTTTGCAGATTTCTCAGGACTTTAGCTTATGACATCAGTTTCCTATTTACTCATTTCGATCCTGTACAGGTGGTCGCACACGGACTTTGCTGACTAAAGTAATCTGAGTCACGTAAATGCCGAATTGCAGTTAGGATATTTTTGAGGAATGTGACCTCGCTTAGATTTGCTTGGGAGACGTCTACGTAGCTTCTTTAGCGTGGGAACGCTAATACAGCAATAGGTCGTCACATTGAAAGTAACACTATTTAAAGACTGTGTATTTTGGCAGACATGAGTTATTCTAGTTTAGGTCTTCTGGAAGTCACGCTGATCTTGAGAGTCAGGCTTGTCATGCCGCCCTCTAGTGATGGTTATTCTACACGTCACACCCTCTAACCACACACTGCTACACATCCTCAAGGTAAGCCCGTATGAGACTTTAATACACTATTAATAATTCTTTAATATTTTATAATACTAATAATACTAATACTTAAATGTACTAATACACTATTTCACCCCAAGTCTCTTAAAGACTACATTGTATTAAAACCCACTAATTAGGATATAGTAAATTGGCATATTATAGAACTCTGTGTTGTATCCCTTTATCTCTACTTATCTCTAATACAGCAACTAACTTGCTGTACCACTTAGCTCTACCATCTGCCTCCCTTATTCTTACAGCTACGCTCCTAGTTACAGAGTAGACAGTAAAACCTCTAGGTGAACGCACCTTAATTCGTAACAATACATTTACTTAAATTTCTACTTGCCAAAGTCTTCTAATAACTCTCACGGAAAAAAAACGTTTCGCCTTATTTTCATTCTACTTATCATGGTTGTATCAAGTTTATTAGCTAAATAATTATTTACAGACAGAAAGTAGCAAGGTTAAATGGAAAGGTTATTTTTCTCGACTTCGTATCTTTCCACTTGGTGGCCTGGAAGTGCATTATTGTACATGTTATGGGTCTCTCCATTATATGAAATTAATCTAGCTTTTATAACATTATCTATCTTTGATACCAAAGAGGAAGTGTAAATGTTTAAATTGTAGCCTACCTATTAATTGTCTAAGGAATTGCTAGACAATTCAGACCGAGGATTCTTCAACCACCAAAATATTACTATGAAGCACTTACAGGATTCGTAAGATTGTCGAAGGCATTAGGGATGTTTCACATCCTTTTGCGTGAACACGGAATTTTTTATCCGTATTTGGAAGAGTTGGAACACTACGAAATTATAATTGTAACCATTAAAAGGGAGAAAATGCACTATAAAAACCTAAATAAATGTAGAATGACAAATGTACATAAGAATAACACTATTTTCTCGCCGGAGTTTAAAAAGCTAACCGGGCAATGTCGAGTAAACGAGCTAGTATGAAATGCAACCATCTTTTACAAATGTTCATTTCAAGATAGTAGATAGAAGAATAAGCTTTTGAAAGAATAATTTATTGAGAGATGGGTAGAGAAATGTATAGGAATGTAAGGCATTCGATTTTTTTAAACGTAATTTTAATTTTTTTTCTGAAAATTTGAGTAACATTGGTTTCAAACTCAATCGTATGGAATAGTTTTATTCTCAAAATAGTAAGAAACTCACAGCCCAGTAAAAGATACTCGAATATAAGCTACTTTGCACTGTGTTCTTATATATTTAAATGGTGACATGTTGACGCTTTAAAAGGATCTGAGTTACACACTTAATGTAACGTTAGCAGAACTGTTGGTTCTGCTATTTTGCAATTATTTTCGCATTTGATTTCCTCCTCATTATTGCAGCTTCACTGTACAAATTACGCTCAGGAACACTGCATATTTAAAAATTCTAAAGATAAGGAGATTAAAATGGACCTGTTTTCCTTCCTATCACATCCTTTTAAACTCAGGTTTTCAAACATGTTCTTTTCCCAGAATCGTAAAGATCCATTTACCTTTAGTGCATGTTTAATGAAGAAGATAAGAACATCACTCTGGCCATAAAACGAGCTTTTAATATATTCAGTCGTTTGCCACACAAACAAAACACAGTTCAGTGTTTATAATGATTTATGCAATCCAAAACACAATTTAAAGTGGAGAATACTTGAAATGTAATGCGGTGTAAGTTTCTTGGTATACCAGTGTACACATTACATCTCAAAAGCCACAAGTTGTGCAGTAAATCTGGCGAAAACGTCGCAACTATCTCCAGTTTGGGCTTTGTTTTCCAATAGTTGGTGTCTGAATCAGCGAAAGGAAAGTGCACTTAAAGTGCTCAACGCTCGCTGTGTTGTGATAAAGTGTTTATTGTTTTCTGTGCAACTTTCACAGCTTTTAGTGCTTCTAGGGAGGCAGAGAGGGACAGAGAGAAAGACTGGAAAAGGAAAATGGTCCGCCACATGCCCTCCTCGTTCCCTTCTGCATTTTCTTGCTGCGTCTGCTGGGATTTAGGCAATAAGTGCCTGCTTCGTCTTCATAATTGCTACTCCCATCTCTTAATACGTCTTTTCCCTTTTTTCTCGGTTATTGGGGAAATATGGATGGCATGATGATGAGTCTGCTGGGTAAAAACAATATAACGGATGAGCAATCCGTTCATTCTAACTACGTATCATTTGTCAGCCATTTTATCTCCCAAGAATTTGTCTTTTCGTTTGGAAAAAGGATTTAATGTAGCTAGCGTGCAAAATGCATTCTTCAGGATCTCCTTCTGCCTTTCGATTGCTGCCTTATGCATCGTTCAATAAAGATATGTCAAAAATTACATATACCTACGGTAGCTAAGATAGTATTTCTAAAAGACATGCTAAATATAGATTATATACAACTGGAATGCTGCTTATTTTAAATTAAAACACCCTTGTTTTACTAAAACAGCACAGTATTCCCAAAACAAGAGTCAGAAAGTTACAAAGTATATAAGGGCCTATATTATGACTTAATATTCAAGTCCACTGACTTCATATAACAAATAATTCTATTAGAACCATCGTGCAGTGAATTGGTTAAATCCTTCTCCTTTCCCTCCGAAAATCGCTTTTTCTCTTCTGAATAGTTTAATTAATTGCTCAACTTTAAATACATATTAGCACTTCCCATAGCATTTATAAAATCTATTTCACTTCTTTGACTAAGCGTCTCTTCTGTTGTATCACTTAGGTATTCACTAATATGTCGTTAAATAACTACTCTAGCATTTCTCAAACTTAACTAACATTTAAAATTAATAAACAACTTTTGCTGGGGCTATGTTTAAATAACGTTTTAATAATAAAAAAAAAAGAAATGCAAAAGGACAAACGGATATTAAACATTTTCGGAAAATATTTGATAGTTCTGAAGAAAGAAGTACCCACATCTTCTCAATTAAAAAAAAAAAAATTCTAAAAATTATATTAGAAAATTGATAAAGTTATAGAACCCTAAATAAAACCTTTATCCATAAATTTTTGTTAGTATCTGAGAAACATCTCTCCTCCCCGTCTTTTTCGCTTCTCTCTCTCTCTCTCTCTCTCTCTCTCTCTCTCTCTCTCTCTCTCTCTCTCTCTCTCTCTCTCTCTCTCTCTCTCTCACACACACACACACACACACACACAATCTTTTTTTAACATTTCGCCTATGTTTAGTACATTTTAATTAGCTATTTCATATCGGTACCTACTTTACAGTAGTATGCAACAAGTCCTCCTATGTATTGCAGTTACGCAGGAGAGGAGACTGAAGAAATTAGAATTTTCTCCTCTAATGTATTTGAAACTAAAATGATCTTGATAGTAACATATGGGAGCAAAAAGGAGAGACAGAGATACCTTAAGTAGGCCCTTTTAGCCGCTAGTTGGTGAGAGGAAACTTTTGGCTATTTATAAAGACGGTTTCCTTTGGGGTATTACTCCAATACGGTATCTAACCTATATGATGCTTTTGAACGCAAGATAAACAGTGGTTCATAGATATACCTAAATGTCCATTTAACCAATCCTATCTACCATGTGGCAGACTCTAAACAGGTTAAACATTCAAGAGCAAGAAAATAAGTGCGACCTATTTTAAATTCGCGACAGCCCACCGGTTCCCACTATTTCTCGAACGTGACCTGGCGGAGAATGGAAGCGATTTTGGACGTCTGCCTGGAGAATACCCTCATGGTGACTGTTATATTCCCTTCAGTGGGGTTACTGCCAAATACAGAAGTTAAACAAACATTATTAAAGAACTGTTACAAAAGTCTGTGCATTACCAATTTAGCAGAAGAACTACCCACTACTTCTAGATGCCTATAAAATGGAAATTGCCAGCGGGATAAATTAAGCGTGTGCTAGAATAGTTAATGAAATGAAGAGAGAGGAGTGAGAGATTATAAAAACCGAAGGGCTTATATTGACCTCCAACGCCAAGGAACTGGGCGAAAGCAGAATTAAAATTAAGAATAGTACAGAGCTGTTTCAATCCTAGCTACATGTAGGGCGACTAATTGCAAAATAATAACTCGAATGGTGCCCCCACCCCCTAAATCAGATGGAAGCTGCACGCTCAACGGCGAGCATGGGGGAGGTAATCTCGGCAACGAAAAAAAGATTGAGATTTAGATTTTATTTATGGCTGCCTTTATAATGTTGTGGTTCTCAGGTCACCACTCCATTTTGCACAGAGGGTTCTAGTTTATTTTATGTGTCATAAATCTACAACATGGGAACCACCAGCTTTACTTCCCTTCAGAAGGAAGCGATGCCACAAAAATCCATTGTCTTGCGCCGAGTTGCACCTGGGAACTCAGGAACCAGAGGCTAAAATGTTAGCCCTAGATCACGGAGGACGACACATACAGCAATAAGACTAACGTCTGACAAAAACTACTGAACTCCATATACTTATCAGGAACAAAAATATTGGTTTGGCCCTACGTTTTGGCAATTATTTGCAAACGAAAGTGATGCTTGCAAAATAAAATGATTGGGCAACGCCTTTTATGAAATTCGATAGAGAATTGTATGCTCCACATATACATGTTTTTGTATGCTTATATATCGTTTGTACTTCGGTTGAATAAAATGGAATGTCAACAATAAGGAGAATTGTCATCATCTGTTTTTTGCGATAAGTCGAGATACTACAGCCAAAAACGCTGCTCGAGTAGGTGTCAAAAATCCCCCTTGTGTTGTCTTGACACTTTATTGACCTGAAAAGAACTAATGGTATAAAACCATATTGAACCATTTCAATGGGCCATAACCTTTGAACTAACAATAGGATACACGTGCAACTTTGGGAGAATTTAATACACAATTGGGTGATGACATTACACTATTTACATCTCAAGAGAAAATGTTGGAAGTGTCCTCTACCAGCATCTATACATGTTTGCACTGGTCTCACCATATTCTTTGAAGTTTTACGGAGAGTATCCTCGCCAATGTTACTTACTTCGGTTCGAATGGATTCCTTGAGAACATCAATTGTCCGTGGCCTATTCTTGTACACTCTCTCTTACAGTTTCTTTGATAATCGAATAATCTCAAAAGGTATGTGGCCTCCAGATATCCTGACCTAATCTCACCGGTTTTTTCTTGTGGGGGTATCCAAGGAACATTGGCGAGTATACTCTCCATAAAACGTCAGAGAATATGGTGAGACGAGTGCAAATATGTATATATGCTTGTGGAGGACACTTCCAACATTTTCTGTGAAATGTAAATAGTGTAATCAATCTCCCAATTGTGTATTACATTCTCCCAAGGTTCCACGTGTGTCCTATTATTGGTTCAAAAGTTGTGGCCTATTGAAGTGGTTCAGGTTTATATGGATCGCACTATATATAAAAACATATACACTAAACGCACTATTTTATAAGGCCTATAATTCGCTACCGAATAACATAAAAAGCATTACCAAAACGTTTTACTTTTCACGTAGAACTTTCACTTGAAAAAAGAAACGCCAGGACTTATGGTTCAACCCATTAGTTCTGTATTGTCTCTGACAACAATACTAGTTCATCAGCGAAACGGTGTTGACGAAAATATCGAGCCAGATGGAATCTAGCAGTTAGCAATTAGCATGGAAAAACTGTAATTATAATTAATGTAATGTTTCTGCGTAGCTGATGTAATCACAACAGAAAAATCGAAATAAAAAACGACAGAAGGTTGTTTGTTTAACAGACACACTACAAATTCAGGCTAATTGGATGTACAATGCAAAACAGCAAAACTTTGTTAAACATTGACAGAAAATCTTGGCACAATGTAGTGCAATTCTGTGAGTACTCAGATCTGTTGATACAGCTATTTTACTTGGCAAGATGCTCGTCAATATCTCGTGTAAAACAAATAATTGATATCACAATAAACACAGGGCTTCAATATTGCGGAAGTTAATACCTATTTCTAATAATAATTAATAAAGGCTTCCGGCTGGAAGGTTGGTATCTATGTATTAAATTCTTCTCACCCAGAGCTTCGGTCAACCCCTCTTGCCATGTTAAAAGGACCCGGGCACCTTAATAACTGCCAGCAACGTAATGACCACTTCGCAATTTATATCTAGGCTAAATAGCTTGCATGTCTTTTTAATTTAGTTCGGCCTGTAACAACTTTATAGATGTAGTTTTCACACTACTTCCAATATGCCTTCATGCTCTAAAGTTAATATGTCATACTCTATCCAGGGATGTAAGAAAACAAATGAGTAACATTATATCAATTGTAATAATAGGGTTGGTTATCCTAGAAATCGGAAAACCAGGGCAATCTAACACGTGTTGTAAACAGTAATTTAATTGCGTTCCTCCCGAGGGATCTGAATTACTTCCATATATCATTTTAATGGTAGTTTACAGTGCAGCAAATAGTTTTAATGGTGGATTTCTACAGAACTACACAATAGGATTAAGATTTACGTCTCTATTATCATTTCAGATTGGCTGTGTGCCCATTCAGAGAGTAAAGACTGAAAAATTCAATATCAAGGCTAGAATCTGTAACAGGAACTTTCGGTCGTAAAGATTAATTATTCAATTAAATGTTTGTAATAAGTTATCAACAGTAATGAATTGTGTTGAATAATTGTATATATCTGTGAACTGCAAAAGGTATATTTTGGCCATGTTTGTGAAATTGAAAATGTAAATTTCTGTGTAATATGTTACATTGTGGACCTGCGCAGATATACGTGACAAAGACCTTGCACTCTGGCGAGCGACGTCCAGAAAATGACGGAAGTAACACAATGGATTGGTATTTCACTATCTAGAGTGTCGTCAGACGGTTCAACAAACTGCTAGCTTCTTCGTTGTTGACCCGGGAGATGCAATATATAAGGGTAGAAGCATAATGGGGCCCATTCTATTCTGTTCATTTCGTCTAGTGTGTCCACTGGCTGATTAATTCTTTCAACATCGCCGCGTCAGTTTAAGTTGGGTACTATAGCAGCATTATTGTGGCGGCCACTGCCGGTTGAGAGTGCTAATATCTGAAGCCCGGGTTCCATAAGTATAGATAAACGATCAATTTAAAGTATTCAAAAAATATCGGGTGTTCTGCTGTTGTTGTCTCGACCCTACCAGCTGAGAACTCTAAGAGTCCATGCAGGAGGCGCAGAGTACAGCAGCCGTAGGCAACAGGAACCAATGCGACGTACCAGTGACGGCGGAGACTGAGAAAACAGTCCGGACTTCGAGCCCAGGTACGTAAGCAGGGAGAGGTGGAATGAGCAACGTTACTACCCCAAATCCAAAATAAAGATGTAAGGGTTTCTACGCCGACACACTCGTCGATCTACTGTGCATTATACTGAACTTCTCTCATCTGATTTATCTACTTCACGTTTCTCCACCATAATTTCAATTACTGGGAAATTCAGGGTTTTCAATAAACGCATAGGCAGTCTATTTAAAAGCTTACACATTTTGCGAGAAATACTTCAGATTACTGCAGTTAAAATAGGCATAACTAAATGCTGACATTCCCATTCTCTGCTCCTTAACCGCATTCGCATATTAGGATGGGTACTATCTTTGTCATAGACTTACAAATAAGTACCGATATTACAGTTTACAAGTTCTGGGTATTTTTCTATGATTTCCTTTTCGTCGCTTGTATGACTATTGACATGTGTACCAATTATTTTATTTTATCGCGTGTTTTCAAAATTACTTTTTACATATTTGGTATAGAAATTCTAATATTACACCGAGCAACTTAGAAACAATTTTGTGAACTCATAAAAAAATTTTAAAATACGTATTTTTCCTGTGATCAAAACTGATTTTGGCACAATTTTAGCAACAATTATTCATAACAGTGCGTAAAATAATGTAAACACAGAAACAGAAAATCGAAAATGGTCGAAGCATTTCATAATTTGTAAAATTTAAATTTAAAATCTTGAACACTGTAATACACAAATATTAGCTGGTTACCCGACGTTGGAACGACATCCTTCTAAATTCGAATGTAGAATTAATTGATTTCAATTAAATCCTTCGCTATCTTATAAAATTACTGTAACATTTTTATGGTGAACTGTTTCCTTTCCCTTTATAATTGGTCAAATAATGGAATGGCTGAACAATTTTTAGAGAATCGCAACTGGTAATTTACCTTTTTAGCTTCTCTTTGGTTTCATGGCAACATAAAATATAACACCTACCTTTCATACAATACAGAAACCCTTGACATAAATAACTATACACGAATGAAAGTCATCAGTTAAGGATATGTATGACTGCAATTTCATGAACATTTTCAAAAACTCACCTTCTCTTTTTTAGTCTGTAAAATAGTGTAAGGCTTCCTGAATCCAAAGCCATTTTTAAATGCTATAATCTAGTTCGAAAGTTACGTGAATGCTAGTGTTAGATATGAATTCTAAGTCTTTATACTTTATCGCTATTTAAAATTTCAACATTTTTCATAATTTAAAATGCTCCTTGCGTCACAATTTTAGTGTTAAACTAATTAAATTTGCTGCACACGTTCATGGAGACACAGTGAATAGAAATTTCTCTGGGTTTTATTGTGAGATGCATTTAAGCATACTTTCATTACTTCAGAACACAAAAATTTCAAATTTTGGACAAAAAAGTCATATTCATAGCTTTAAAAATTTTTACAAACTAAAGTCATTGAGAAACTTAGGGAAAATTCCAAAATTTGATGTATTGGGAACCTGTTGTTAAAATATTAGACCAAAATTTAAGTTATTTTTCCGCAAGGATTTTTTTAGGTGATATAACCAATAATAAATAAATAATAAATAAATTTGACAATATTTTCCCAAAATTTGAGGTGTATCATATTTGCACTAAGTTACTCAGTGGTATAAATCTTAAAAAGCTAGCGTTATTAGTTCAGGATTTCAGTGATACCTTTGCTAGCACACGTAGTCTGCTAGCATAGAGAAGAATTACGTTTTCGATTATTAATTATAAAATAGTAATACAAAACCGGTGGAGGGCAACGACATTATCGGATGTAAAAATCTTTAGCATGGTTTCCCTACGAAGGTAAGGAAAGCCGGTGGTGTCATGTCTTCGATTTAGGGCACATAAAAGAAACTCAAGCATGATAAAGAAGCCTCTGAACGAAATTGAGTAGTTTTACGTGCCTAATTTTGAAATGGACACTGACAATTACAGCAGTTAAAAAGCGTCCATAAATAAACATCAATTTCAACGATTGATTTCTCTCTTCATGCATTAAATATTTAGCACATTCTAATAAGGAATTCCATTATAACGTTTAAGGGACTATACCAAAACTTTATATTCTCTTGAACAACAACTGTTTTTATTCCATGCTATTCTTAATGAAGAGTCAAGTTTCTTCGCAAACATGTACTTTTGTATGTATTCCTATTCTATACATTGGCATTTAGATAATTTTGAAATGATATTAGACGGTTTTACAGCCTATGTCTGCAAAAGAAATGTCTTTCCTTTGAATGGTGAAATCAAATTTTCAAAACCGGTTGAATGACTTTAGATTATCCTACATGCCAGGCACAGCTCTGGACGAATTGGTCTTATGACTTGTCATGTATTCCCATTCCTAAACCAAGGAAATAATAATAGTAATAATAATGATAATAATAACAATACTAATAATAAATTTAAAGAATAAATAATATAGGTTTTAACACAGGATGCAAACGACATAATTGGCCATAGTAGCTCAGTGGTTTAGAGGAACCGCACGGAGAGGGGGAGATCCGTCGTTCAAATCCCGGCTATGGCATTGAATTTTTCAGTCTGACTCTACTCATCTAAATCTTAGCCTACACACGGCTAGTGTGGAAGACATGATTATCTCCAATAGTAGTTCGCATCTCGCTCTATGTGCTGCCACTTCTACCATCTATTTCACTGCAATGTGCTCAGAAGACTGACGCGGAAAGACTCGCTCCTATAAAACGCATCTGTACTCATGTCAACCAAATACAGTTTTCGCCATGACAACCAATTTGCGTCTATGACACTCTGCGCAGCGTTTGGTTTCCTGTCTTGAAATCGCAACGCCGAAGCAATAAACGTTTCATGACCGATCGGTGAGTCAAAGAGAGAGCTTTGATTGCAAAATATACAAATATACTATTAATGAAGCTATAAGTATAACCATGAAGGCAACACCTATTCAGACGCTTCAAGGGAGAATGCCACTGCAAACACATTTACATAAGATAAATAAATAAACATATACATAATATAATAAATTTTCTTTCTGATCTGAACCTGAGCAAACACCCAGGCTGAGGAGTCAGAGGTATGTCAGTCGTATACATACCCTTGTTCGGACTTAACCACACAGTGACTGAATGTAGGGTAGCAGGTGAAAATTAAGTAGGGGGAGAGAAGGGAGGTAGCAATAGTGCTACTCAACGACTCCAGTAAATTTGACATCCATTAAAACATAAACAAGAAATTTTCTCACAGTTAATTTTGTGGCTTCTCCCAACCTCTAGCAATATCAAATGCAATAAATAAATTAGTAATAATATCAGTACTGTGCAATCGTAGTACTGAATAAAGAAAAAAAAAAAAAAAAAAAAAATCTCACACACTGAGAAGCTGCCCAAAAGAGCGGAAGGGAATCGGTCAATTCAGGCATTTATAACTCACAGTTACTTCTTTAAGACAGCTGGGTCTACTTTATGAAGTTTTAATGGGGAGGGGCATTTTCTTTCTGGAAAAATTTAAAGGCGCTTTGTAAACAACGGTTTCGTAAGCTATGAACCAGAGCAGTAGCACACAATAAAATAAGGATAGTATTTCTTTTCATGTTCACCAGAGGATGCAAGAATTACCAAACAAAAATATGTTTGAAGTTGTTCTCAGGTTTTATTACATCCACGTAGATACTTTGTCCACTGACCCGTAATAATTTAACTAAACAAAAGGACTATCTACTTTATAAACTTGCCGGAGAAGCTTTAGTACTTTGTTTTCCCAGAAGATATTAACTTGCTCTTGCTAAGACAGATTGCGTATAATGTCATGCGTAGGGCGAGAAGAAAGGGATTATTAAGGGAATCTCACTTGAAACTATGCTATGGTTTCTGTCCAAGAAGTGGCTGCAACCAAGGAGTGTGAGCTCATGCTAAACATTCCGCTGTAACTTCAAAACCAAACGAGAGTCTCAAACATAAAAGGCATTATGGGCATTTCTATCCAATTCATGTGCCCTGTCATTTGTTAATTTTTTAACATACACACTGCAATAATATTGCAGATTCACGCACTGTAATATATAATTCAGAGCATATTATGACTAATACACTTTGATATCAAATATGAGCATTAAGCCACACAAAATCTTATCTCCGTACTTGCAGAGTTCCAGCTGTTGCATGATTTCGAAGGGACGCGACACACGAACGTTAATACACACGCTGTTGTGGCTAATGCACGCTAAATCTCCTATTTATTAATCAACTAGTCGTTTTGCAAATGAAAAAATATAGTATAGATTCGTGTTACTTTAAGGGTATTTCCTCCAACCATACACTACTTCTACCTTCACAAACACCCATATTTACGGTAATTCATACCGAGAGGAATGACTCAGGCGGTTTCCTATGTGGCAAGCATTCGGGAGGTCCGGAATCGATTCCCGTGGCCGACCTACCTGACCCACGAGCATTTTTGGGGGCTTTCTCGGGTCGCCAGGCGAATGCTGGTTAGATTAATTACATTCTCCATTATCATTTCACATCATCTCTCATCTGGTGGTCTCTTTCAGAGCAGATGTGTCAGCAGGTGTCTCGGCGGTGTATAGCAGAATTGATATGCTCTAAGTGAACCACTTCCGAACCACAGTGGGGGGAAGATGTCCATTGTCCTGGCCAACCGGGGGAGGTTCCCATCTAAGTAAAATGTAGAGATCCTGCCATCTGCACTGTCGTGGCTCCTTGTGACGACAGCTCTAACTTCTCTCGCCTCATCGTTCCTCCCGCGTATGCCCCAATAGACGGCATAGGTACAATAGATCAAAATCGGTCGTAGTGCCAAATCCCGCAGTGCTAAATAGTAATCATAATCCTATTGTAGTCATTAGTTGGTAACACCCAAAGTTCAGAGCGATCATGTAGGCCATCATGTATGTAACCAATTAAAGTGACTATTTTCGTTACAACAGTATAATTTGTGCAAAAGGCGTGTGGAATAGAATGATCAATTATTCTCACCTTTAGTGTCGATCTTGAAAAATTTCTTTAGATGTATGCCTTGGTGCTCTGGAGCAATGTGTCTTATCTCTGGCCGTAGTATCGGAGTGAGAATCATTTTATGCTGTTACGGTAGAAAATAACTTTTCTCTTCTTTAAAATCTTGGAATTTATTCCACAAAAACCATTAATATATCTTATCACAATGTTAAATTCTGTAGACTGTCCTTTCATAAAATGATTAGTACTGCAACTTTGCAGATCGACATCAAAGAAAACACGTCTTTACACGACGATGATCTTGTGCAGAATGACCCCAAATTATCTACATATTCTCGAACATTTGCGCACGAGGTTTCTAGAAAATCTAAATTACTTTTGTCCTACTGGTCCATGTCACAACATTACGTAATCATATTATTATAATAATAATCAATAGAAATGCTATTACGTAAGTTGTGTTCTTTCTGTGGCCTACATAGTTTTACATTCTATTTGATACAAATAACATTTTCTAGAACAATCCAGAACAAAATCCCAAATATATGAAAAAATATGCAACAACGTTACATCGTCATCCGAGCCGCTACCTTACAATAAGGAACCAATAATTCACTCAATAATCTTAACCAACCGTGTTTATTTAGGTCAAACTTGGACTACTCCAAAAAGCACCATCGGGTCATGGAACCGTGCCGATACAATGTATAGTGGCTTTTGTGCGTAACGCAATATTAAACCGCTTCTGCCACATCGAACCCCACTCATTTTATGCCGTAAAACTCTATTTAATATTTATCATGCTCTCCACTTTTCTTTCACTCTGTATTCATTGCTTAATGTATGAGAGTGAGCCGTGTGAAATCAAACCAATACGAGACGGACCGTGGCGTCTGGCATAAGGATTCGTAAGAATTCGTCAGGAGTGTTCGTAGCTGTCTCGCATTCGTAAATTTTAAGTTCGGTATCGATATGTCTACTCTGTGAAATTAAATGACGCCAAGAACATAAATAGTGAGTTATAAAACTCACACAAAATATATATCTCAACATTAATCAAAATAAAACAAATAAAATTGGAAATTAATTGGTTCTTTCACACTAGCCGTGTGTAGGACGCACTATGAAAGGGTAGAGCCAGACTGAAAAATTCAATGACATAGCCGGGATTTAAACCACGGATCTTTTGGTTTTCGTCCAGCCACTCTAACCATTTGAGCTACTATGGCCAACGTGCCAACATGACATTAAATTCTCCAACTGACTCATGTTTCTCCCGGTAAACCACTAGGAGTTCTCATAAACACATGAGACAACTACATTAATGGCGACTTACTATGTTGTAAGTACTTAAGGCTCGGGCTTTATAGTTCGGATCACTATTAGGTACAATTAATGGAAATTAATTGTTCTTTCACACTAGCCGTGTGTAGGACCCACTATGAAAGGGTAGAGCCAGACTGAAAAATTCAATGCCATAGCCGGGATTTGAACCACGGATCTTCTGGTTTCCGTCCAGCCGCTCTAACCATTTGAACTACTATGGCCAACGTGCCAACATGACATTAAATTCTCCAACAGACTCGTGTTTCTCCCGGTAAACCACTAGGAGTTCTCATAAACACATGCGGCAACTACCTTAATGGGAACTTACTATGCTGTAAGTACTTAAGGCCCGGGCTTTATAGTTCGGATCACTATTAGGTACAATTAATGGAAATTAATTGTTCTTTCACACTAGCCGTGTGTAGGACCCACTATGAAAGGGCAGAGCCAGACTGAAAAATTCAATGCCTTAGCCGGGATTTGAACCACGGATCTTCTGGTTTCCGTTCAGCCGCTCTAACCAGTTGAGCTAATATGACCAACGTGCCAACATGACATTAAATTCTCCAACTGACTAGTGTTTCTCCCGGTAAACCACTAGGAGTTCTCATACACACATTGGACAACTTCCTTAATGGCGACTTACTATGCTGTAAGTACTTTAAGGCCCGGGCTTTATAATTCGGACCACTATTAGGTACAATTAGTGGAAAATAATTGTTCTTTCACACTATCCGTGTGTAGGACGCACTATGAAAGGGTAGAGCCAGACTGAAAAATTCAATGCCATAGCCTGTAAGCGTTTAGCTGGGCTGGGAAAAATTATAATTCCGTAAATGCCATTGTGATTGGGCCCAGTTTTCTTGTTGTGAATTTTGCATAATTAATTCCAATAAAATATGTGTATTGAAATGAATTCTTCTACGACAATCAATGTAAAAATCTGTTAATTTTGCATTACCCCAATTTTAGGTTTGGTTTTGGCAGTTAAAATAGTGTCACCTGGTCTCTTAAAATAATTTACTCTAATGATATTACTGAGAAAAATATTTGTTAGATTCTGAAGCACTTTTACAGGGAACAAAATCATCCACTGATCTCGGCTGTCTTTATCAGAAGGAAGCAAACATTATCTAGTGCCCTCCCTTGTTTCAGAGATATTTAAAATTTTGAATTGGCACCGTACACATTTGTCCTATTATGTAAATCAAACCTATAAACTGTAGCATTTCGTTACAGTAAAGTGTCGCATTTTACTAACAATGTAATCAAAACGCTGTATCACATAAAGTACATTATAATGACTATGATATGAATTATATATTGCAGTTTCTCAGAAACAAGTTTAAAACTGCTGAAATAGGTACACTCATTAAATAATATCAGATTATTATGCTTTATTTTAGTTGTTCACATAACCTTCGTTTATAACATTCTTTCTCTATAAGCAGCATGTTGGTACTTCTCCAAACATTAACGTATGAGATGAATCAAAGAATCAGCATATATGAGTATTTTAATAAATTGCTGAAGCCTACCAAATGTATTTGATTGCTAAGCCAAATACAAACGAAATGGCAGCTTGCCACTGAACTGAAGCACCGATTGTGTGCCATCAATCATAATATCCAATTGTGAAGCGAATCAGGCCAGAATCTCTCGAACATCACGGAGAGATCAAGGGAATGGCGTGGAAGCATGCCTGCCAGCCCCTCAGCTGAAATGTTTCAGTATTTCTCCCCTTTGGCTGCTCCCTGGGCTTAAACTTTCAGCATTGGCTAATGAGTATGGAGATTGGATCATTCACTGCTGATTTGAAACACCGATGAAAAGAGGTGTCTGCCAACATTGAATAGAAAACCGCTATAGGAAACAACAGGCTTTCTGTACTCGATTGCACGTGTGAAAGCCCTTTATGTGATGAAATCTGATGCGCCTTCCTGTTGAAGTTTGACGTATGGACCACACTCCCTACTCTCTTCTGCAACGCATTTATGTTGAACATGTAACTGAAAAGTCAAATCAACTCCAAGTTAACAAATAAAATATAATTTACAAGCAGTTTTTAATGAAACGCATGTAAGTGACAATTCCAAGACAGATATTGCAATCGTTACTCTGCTAATTACAAGAAGTGATCGCCATGCTATCAATGACACAGAAATGTTATATTAATAATTGGGTAATTACATCAACGTCCCCTTGTTTGTGCTGACAAACAAACTAATTGAGTTCCCCTTGTTTGCTACAACGTCAACTCTTATTTGGCTCAACAAGTTTGTCGCTCGAAGTTATATTGCTGTCCTGTCAACAGTTTAGTTTAAAAATTACTTTTTACATCTGTACACTCCGAAAAATCCATTACTGTTATTAAGACCAGCAGTCCACCAGGATGTGATTTTGTGATTAATTATAGCTTCCTCTTTTTTGTGCACATGCCCTGAATAGTATAATGGTGGTAAATAATGCTAGTGCTTTGAATGATAATTACAAGCATGTTATTTAACTCAAGGAAAAAATGGAAATTGCAATAAAATATATTCTTCAGGATTAGTTATTATTAAACAATGGTATAACAAAGGATAGATATTACTTAGAGAAACAAATTAAATTTAGGTGACTATGGAGGGAAACAAATTTCTTTAATTGATGGAAGTTAAAAAATTTTTCTTCACATTAGCCGTATATAGGCTAAGCTTTTTGATAGATAGAGTCAACATGAAAAATTCAACGCTACGGCCGGGATTTGAACCACGGATCTCCTGATTTCCGTCCAGTAGCTCTAACCCATTGAGCTACCATGGCCAACTTTCCATCATGACATTAAATTCTCAATTTGACTCGTATATTTTCTCGCATCCGAGATACACCGTTTGCGGCGACTTACTATCGTAAGGCTTCATCATTTAACTCTTATTATTTTAGTTAACTGATGGAAATTAATCATTTCTTCACACTAGCCGTAAATAGGCTAAGGTTTTTGATAGTCAACTAGAAAAATTCAATGCCACGGCCGGCATTTGAACCACGGATGACGGCAAGTTGCCCATGGTAGCTCAATGGGTTAGAGCGACTGGACGGAAACCAGGAGATCCGAGGTTCAAATCCCGGCTGTGGCATTGAAATTTCTTTGTTTTTCATATTCTTGACAGCATATACTTGGTTTTTCATTAATCACTATAGTAACTATAATTTGATTTATGCTGTAAATTTTAAATCTGTATTTGGTCGTTGCAAAATTGTTTTCTCCAGCACACTTTTTTGTGGTTTATTAGATTGTCACTTTACTTGTTAATGCCGATAGGCATTGCACTCCTGTGAGAATAATTTTAACTGCTTTATGAATGTGGGCACATGAATATTCCTCTATGCCATTGAAATGCGAATAAGTATTGAGGTATTTTTTTTATAAAATGCTACAAAGGGAAACATTTATAATAAGCTGTATAGGAATAAGGAAGATGTTTGTTCAAGGCAAAGAAAGACGAAGTGCGGCTTTAGCCTTTAGTCAAACACAAGTGTGCAGGATTACGTTCAGTGTTGGTAAGCCAACGCCATATTTCACAAAATAATATCGACTAAAATATGCTAGTTGCTTTTCTTGATTCCTTAGTATTCCTAAAGTACGCATTACTGTCCTTGGGTCATTCAAGCGCAGTTGCAAATACGCGTCCACTGCAATGATAAACATTACATAAATCAGGCAAAATATTTCCTGCGTAACGAGGCATGCCAAGATTGGAAGAATGTTACAAAAAGGTACGGCCAAACTTTCAGGAAACATTCCTCATACACAAAGAAAGAAAATATGTTATGTGGACATGTGACCGGAAACGCTAAATTTCCATGTTAGAGCTCATTTTAGTATTTCTCTTAAAATGTAAATTGAAATCATTCGTGCAGACAATTGTCAAAATACCCCATTGTGGTTCATGCACGATGGAGCTCCTGCACATTTCAGTCGAAGTGTTCGTACGCTTCTCAACAACAGATTCGGTGACCAATAGATTGGCAGAGGCGGACCAATTCCATGGCCTCCAAGCTCTCCTGACCTCAACCCTCTTGACTTTCATTTATGGGGGCATTTGAAAGCTCTTGTCTACACAACCCAGGTACCAAATGTAGAGACTCTTCGTGCTCGTATTGTGGACGGCTGTTCTCCAGGGCTGCATCAGCGCATCAGGGATTCCATGCGACGGAGGATGGATGCATGTAACCTCGCTAACAGAGGACATTTTGAACATTTCCTGTAATAAAGTGTTTGAAGTCAAGCTGGTACGTTCTGTTGTCGTGTGTTTCCATTCCATGATTAATGTGATTTGAAGAGAAGTAATAAAATGAGCTCTAACATGGAAATTAAGCGTTTCCGGACACATGTCCGCATAACATATTTTCTTTCTTTGTGTGTGAGGAATGTTTCCTGAAAGTTTGGCCGTACCTTTTTGTAACACCCTGTATATCAATAAAGATTTATCTCAAATGAGTGACTGACGGCCACCGGATCTGACTTATAACAAGTATAGGGTTGAATGGTCTCATGTACCTATAGAGGATAAGCTATTTGCAGCGCAGTATCTGCAGTTTGGTATATATTTACTAAAAAAAGTGTTCTTAATGTGTGAAGTTTTGTTCGGAGTTAGACGTATGTGAATTGTGAGCTTCAATACACAAATTATTCTCTGCCGTCACCAGTTCTAAAAACATCCATAAAAGACAAAAGTTATAACCGAGGAAAAACTATAAGAGATAAGGCCTGCTGGATAAATTCCGGAAAAACCGAAATCTCACATTACAACCTTTTGAGGATAATATTTCACTGGACTATTGCTCTCCAAGTTTAAATCCATGTGTAAACTTACAGAACGCTCATAAGATAAAGTTTATGCAACAAATCTCCATCACACGACGAATTGCGATTTTAAATATTTCGACTACAAAAATGCATCCTATGTTCAACAATAATGTTGCAAATACACAAAACGAACCATCATTTCTAACTCATGCGAAGGAAAGCATAACATACAAGCTTGTGTAAAACGTCGTAAAATCCTTCCACTCTTGATGCAAAGATGCGCAATAGCACTGACCAACCCAGTTGCATAATAAGAGAGCGGGGTCTACTTGTGAGGTGAAGTGCTATGTAGGTATGCATATGACTGCCTCTGAGTTTTGATAACACTTCTAGCGCCTTGCTTCCCCACCACTCATTTCTCCCCTCTTGCATACTAGTTTTACACAAGCTGCATTTATTTTTTCGCAGCTCTGTCTGCCGCTACTACACGAATGGATGACTACAGCTGTGACGTGGGAGAAACATTTATTTCCGTCCAAATGTGTAATTGTTGTCTATCGATGAAAACTAAACTAATTAACAAGAAAATGATCAAACGTAGATAAACACGTGCTGGAAATAAAGAAAAATTTCGATAGATTGGCTGCACGTCAGATAACACTAGGCAACAATGAAAATGTTTCGGGCTTAAAAATAGTGCGTTTACATGTATTCCCATCTGCTGAATTCAAAAATCACCATAAAAATGATAGATTAGAACTTGTTTTGAATATAAAGTGACATTTCATTTTTTAGAGTGAAGATTTTAAATCTGGCGGAATTTTTTGTGGAGAGTTGGCGCAGCTGTCAAATAACATCGGAGAGAAATTTTGGAAATTAAGTGATGCATAAGAGAACTTGTAAAGGATCCTGCATTTGACCAACTTTTGGAAGGGAAAGAAAAGGAAGCTTGGGGAGCCTTCAAGGGTGTTGTTCATGGATTTTAGGCAACAAAAGAGATGACAACTACAAGCATTTGGTGACAGTGCTCCTGCAAAAATACCGTAACCTTGGATGCAACATGTCCCTTAAGATCCATTTTCTCCACTCCCACCTAGACTTTTTCTCTCCTAGTTGTGGAAGTGTTAGTGATGAACATGGGGAGAGATTCCATCAGGGCATTTCTGTTATGGAACAAAGATATTAGGGCCGTTGGAATGAAGTAATGCTTGCGGATTACTGTTGATCTTCGTATAGGAATTCTGCGGAACTCCATCACAAGAGGAAACCTAAAAGATAACGAAGTCAATAGGCCACCACATAATTCTCTTCACACACGATTATCTGCGAAGTATGTTTCCAGCAATTTAGAACTCTCAGCATGCAATTACCAGTTTAAAAAGTCAAATGTACTTTCACTGTTGTTAGCATGTATGTAATTAAAATGTCCTTTTCTCTCAATCCGTTAATATGTAATACTTCCACCTTGTGTATATCATAGAAACTAGAACTAATAAAAAATTTCCATTGTCATATTTCTTTTTCTCAACCCAAAATTAGTAGGAATTGCCTCATGAAGTTCTCCAAACATTCAAAAATTATTTTTGTTGCCCAGTGAAATCTGATTCATTTGTCTTTTTCTACTCGTGCAGAGGTCGCGAGTTCCAACCCGGCGGAGAGCGATGGATTTTTTTCAGCCGTAAAAATTAGCATGGCTCTCTTCGGAAGGAAAGTAAAGCCGGCTTGTTGCCGTGACGTAAATTTAAGACACTAAGAGAACGTCAAACCTTTTAAAGAGGCCTCGCCTCTAAGCAAAATTAAACACATTTCACGCCCAATATAAAACGGGACGCCAAGAACCATAACCCTTAAAGAGCGAACAGAAATAATCAATAAATAAAACAAATTAACTCCACCCTTACCATTATTTTTAATTATTTCACAAAATTATTCATTTAAAATGTATTTGTCTTGCACAGTCATACTGAATGCGGTATGAGAAACGTTAAGCGCTTTGGATCTCTTATGCCAACGAATACTTCTGGCTGTTAATGAGAACAGTGGTACAGCCCGGGGAAATATGGATTGGGCAGATTATCATAGTGTCACGAGTGGTTCTCACTCTACTGATAAATTCACGAACGACGAAGTCACGAGGGATTTTATCTAGGGAAGTTCAAAATCACGAATTAGTTCACGAATAAAACAAAAATAAAACAAATGCTCTAAAGCAACAAAACAAGTTATTTCGTTCCCTAAATCACATAGCCTTACATTAGCATCTGAACGAAACTTAACCTCACAAGTCACGGCATAAAAGATTAATAGTTCTTACAGGCCGTGCACACGTTAACACTGGTGAAAGCAACTTCGGTCTTTTTTTTCTTTTTAATTTACGCCCTCCAACGTCAAGTCATATCGGACGATGAATGAAATTATGCTCAAATGAGCCCGGGGGCCATAGAGCTTAGAGTTACCCGGCATTCGTATTTAAGGATAAAGGAAACCCCAGGTAACTCACCGTGACCGAAATTCAAACTCGGGACTCTTGAACGCGGGGCAGACACACTACGATCTACGCTACCGAGGCGAGCTCTTCGGTCTTAAGGCCGTTAACGGCGCTGACTGATTATAGGAGGAAAAAAGTAACATAAAATCTATTTTCAGCCATCAAACTTCATTTATTTTAAACTATAATAAAGTTGCAATTATTTAAGTTGAATTTTGTAAAGTTTTAGCAAAGGAACATATGATAATTGCTGAAGGATAATTGTGCATGGTGTACCAGTTTAGAGCTCGGCGATTCGTCGGTATTTAACAAATCCTAGTAGTTTATTGGTCTATACGAGGATAGCAACGTATGCACGAAATAATCTACATAAAGTGGCTTTAAGAAGACACCATTTCTTTCTCTCCCTCTCTCTCTTTTTAATTTGAGTTTTGAGGGCACATTTACTATATTGTGAGAATACCGCTTGAAGTTGTGTTTTTGTTTTCTGTAACTACTTCGTGCAATCAAACGCATTTATTTGGTTGAAATCATTTACGAACTTTCTCATACCTAAGCAATACGAGCGTCGATTTTACGTAATGATGTTAGCGACAATGCCACAGGTTTCCCTCCTCTACTAAGTAATTACGAACCCTTCAAACGCATGCCAACGTGTGTGTCGCACACTTAGCTAAAATTATTACACTGAGATGCAGGATTTTGTTCAACCCCTTATAGCAGTTTTAACCGTCTTCTCACTTGCAGACAAATTGTATCTCAGTTTATATATTCTATTCGTTTCTAGCATAGAGATATTCCATAGTAAATCCTTTCTGGTTTCCGGAAAGTGCGGCTCAGTCATCACGGAAATTAAAAAAATGCATACCCATTGTAAAGAAACCAATCGATATACAACATGCCAATTTGCAACATTGTCACTATGGCACAAAGAAACAAATTTTCGATTATCGTTTTGATTTAAGGCTTTATTAAGGCTCAATACTCCCCTTGCCATTTATTTTTTGTTTCTCCGAGCATCTTCTAATCCCGGGGTTCTCAACCCTTTATAGTGTAAGGCTTTGGACTTATCGGACATTAATTATAGAGCAAAGATAATTTGTTATTTTAACGATACATTTGTTGCTCGTGATGATGGAGGTCATATCTGCTTGAACATGCAAAGAGTGATGAGTGGGCAATAAGGTTTCAATTTTTCAATCACCTTTAGAGAAAAATTTGATGCAAAATAACAAAATTCAGCTAAAATGTATGAATTTTAAATCTACTGTAAAATATAAATTCGTGCTGTACGACGCTGTTAGAATATCTTCAAAGAAAGTTAGTTTGAAAGTACAAAGAGATTCGTTTGTATATGTGATGTCTTTGACAAGTAATTTCTTGTTCACATGGTAAGCTGAAAGCACTGACGATTTAAAGTAATGAGGCATTGCAACAAATGCATTGAAAAAGTACTTTTTCTACTTTAAAACTCCTATCGAACAGATCCACATAAACAAGAGATAATTACTTATTCGGAGCTGCAAAACATCAACGGCAAAAACTGGCAGTGTAAACCAGAAACACACGTAAGAGAGATTAAATGGTAGAGAACTCCAGGACACCCACGATTTGCAGCAGAAAAACGTTTCTACTAGCAGGTTTCCTGACATCAGACTTGCCTCTGTAACTTCCCTTATCTCTGAAACGCTGTGAACTAACTTTTGTGCCACTACATGTAATCAGATTGCATGAGAAGCTGTTTAACCACTCACCTCCCACCAAGGAGACTGGAGTTCCATTCAAGCGTACTTAAAAAGGGAAAGAGGTTTTTTTTTTTCAGCATCTAATCTTCTTACTATTTAGACTTCAAGCACAGATTGTAATTGCGGAAGCTTTGGCGTAATTGATCTGAATGAATGTTGTAGATTATTTTTTAAAATATGTTATGTAAAAATAACGTAAATGACTGGTATTTAGTACAAATTTTAGAAAATCGTACAACTCGCCAAATGTTAGCAGGCTCCTCATATAAAGTATGGATTCAAAGCAAATTTCTTCATTTTTTAAATTTACGTCCTCCAACGTTAAGTCATATCGGACGATGAATGAAATGGATGATACCATACTCAAATGAGCCCAGGGTCCACAGAGCTTAGTTACCCGACATTCGCCTTTCAGGATAAAGGAAATCCCTGGAAAAAATCTTATTCAGGTAACTCACTCTTGCCGAGATTAGAACTCGGGACCTATTGAACATGACGCAGGCATGCTGCGGGCATATTCCACAATGAACATTGCTTAGCATTTTTTAATGTTTTCTTGTATAAAACATTTAACTAGCTATTGATCTGTCGCCAATTAAGTAACACACACAGAACTGATTTAACAGACATATTTCGTTAGTAGCAAAGTCTTTTCTTCCTAATGAACTACAAAACTGGTATTAGGTAACTCTAGTAGCGTTAGTAATAGTTCATATTAAGTCTTAAGTAGTATAAGTTGTGTGTAATTCAATGAGGTTATATCATTTTTCACGTATTTGGTAGGCAGAGGAGGCAGTGCATTTCACCCCTAAACTCGATATCTACATTTATCTATAAATATATGTTTTGTGGCCTCCCGAATCCAAAAATGAGCGTTATTTGAAAAATGCCCATCTGTGTCCGGGAACAGTTAACCAGCGATAGAAAAGAGGTTCCTTTCCAGCATCTTCCACGGATGCGACAAGAGAGATTTTCAAGAAAATCTCATCCCCACTATCATTTACATAGAAAGCTTTGTTAGCTTTTATTTTCTTAAAAATAAAGGATTTTTATTAAAAGGCATGTTTTGAGATATTTGCATTGAAAATAAGGTGTCGTAATATTCTTTGAATAACCTCTGAAGTCCTGTTCACTCTGAATTATTTTTTTATAACTGGCTAAGAGTAAAAGATTAGAAATATTCTTATTGCACAAAAAATGTCTTAAAAACACACAATTTACGCCAAAAATACTTAACATAACTTTAGTTATGTTCGTTATTTGTTTGCATTTTCCTAATGTTAAATCAATTTTTCTTTCTCTTTTTGGCAATAATCATGCATTTTTAAATGTGAACATGTGTTGCAAATGTGTAAATGAGACAGGAAAGGGTATCTGGATTGAGAATACATAGATAAAAAGCTAAGATTTTGTAGCAGTGAGTAGAGATGCTAATTTGAATGCAAACTATCACATGTTTTTAAATAACCCAGAAGTTCTCTTAAACTAGTTCTTAAAAGACCAGCCTCGCATGAGTACCTGAGTACTGCATGAAAAGAACTGCGTTGAGCAATGCAAGTTCTGCAGTCATTAGAACATCTCTTCCTTTCTGAAATACATCATTAGAAACACGTGTGAACCCTCCTGTATCCAGTAATCACGAGTTCATCACTGAAACCTGCAAGGGAAACTCCACTCTTAATTCCTAGATTCTCTCTCTCTCTCTCTCTCTCTCTCTCTCTCTCTCTCTCTCTCTCTCTCTCTCTCTCTCTCTGCATATCTATGTGCGCCGGAAGTTTAAAAATAATTGCACGCCACGATAAGATTGTTTTATTTTCAAAAAATTAAATTTGATTGTCATATGAGTACCTGACTTTTTCAATAAAAAACTAACACTCTACTGCCAAATCCTATTGGTATTCTCACATTTATAGCAACGTGTTACTGTTAATACAGTAAAATGTGGAAATTTGACAAAGAGGAATGGATTATTTTCATAAAATGGCAAGCTAACAGAAAGCAAAGATCCAGACAGTATAGATATCCATGGTCAAAAATATGCCGAAGAATTTCGAATAGTTTGAACACTGGGATATTTAAATAGCTTACGAGTCATGAGAACCCTGATATGCTGATGAATGCACAGGACAAATCTGCCTTGAGGAAATAAAGAAGACATCTTGTAATTGTAAAAAGAATCCATAAAAGTATAAATTTAGACACTAATATCAAGCTTCAGAGTCCTAGCACAACAAAAATAAGCTAGCTCAGTGTCTATCTGCAAACAAAAGTCAGAATTAGGGACGTAACTAATGGTACATGGATGTAAGTGGTACAATTATTAATTATAATCAATGTTTATTCACCATTAACCTTACCAGAAGCAATAGGTTTCGTTAGATGAAAACAAGTATTTACAAATTTATACACAAGTTTTTACAAAATTTACAAATGTATTTACTTAGCATAGTCCAAGGGAATTATGTGTTACATATTTACACTTCTTCTGCTTTAACTAGTCATAAAAAGTTAACAGCCATTGAACAGGTTATCAAGTAACATACAGGCTTATGAGTTACGGTACATAATATATTTTATAATATATTTTAATTATAATGACAACGGAATGATGCTCGTAAAACACAGATGTAATATTTTTACTTCTGTGAGGTCTCACCGTTCAAAATAAGGCAACAGCGAACGCCATGGCAAAGTAGCACATGACAAAGAGCATCTCAGATAGTTTCTTTTTAAACTGGGTCTTCAGAAAAGCTATTCATTCATATACATTTTAAGGAATTTATGCTACTACATTAGGCAAGCGATCTTATATAAGCCAATTTAAAGCTGCAACAAAACTCAATAAAGGCCTCATTTTCATCAGACGAGGTCCATATTAAAAAGCAAAAGTAATTCCTAGCTAATAATTATAATCTCTTGCCATCCTGTACCTCTAAAGCATAATTACAAATAAACAATGGTCATTTTCATTAAACTTTATACTTCAGTTCAGTGTTGATATTGAAATAACATTTCAACCTGGTTCAAGCAATATGGTAAACATTATCCTATTGCATTGTTTTTATATATATACTGTGGGCGCTGAAGAGGGGAAAGGTCAAGTCTGGAATGCTCAGGCATAACTTAAAAAGAATATATTCAAATACAATCTAGTATCATCAATGGTCATAGGCGCGATTAATGCAGAGTCTGAGAAAAGACGATAGATTTGTTCAGGAATATTACATATAAATATTAAAATGTTTATTCTTTTCTGGTAAAGAAAGTATGAAGCAAAAGAAGATTTTATCCACTTGAAGCTGATGATCCAAGAGAAACCGAGGGTCCAAGACAACCAGAACAAGTCAGTTCTCTCCACGGATTTTACCCCTCGAACCAACTAGAACTACGGCAATTTATCTTAGAAGTTGGTGTCATTCAAGTATAGAGTCAGAGTAAATATTTGCCAAGGAATAGGAAATCCCTTATGGGTTGTATAAACAGAGAGCTATTCACGAATCTGCAACAGATCCTAATTCCAAAGGCAGTGGATAATGCAATCCCAAAAGTTAAGAATTTCTTAATTTATATTTGTGATACTGATACTGAATGGCTACAACATATATTTGAAACTTCTGAACCTTATCAAAACATCCGTGAGTATCTACAGTTATTAATGCATTGCATCATTAAACTGTTTACAGAAATTGTGAGGTGAAAAAAGTTTGTGAACCGAAAAAAGAGCAAAGCAAATGATTTCCACTATTGACTTCATGAAAATACGGCTGTTAAATAGCGACTGGGTCAGCGAATAGAATGACAAGCATCCCTATTCAGGGACATCTGTATCTGACAACACAATAGCCTCAGCTCGCTCAAGATTACCATAATTTATTGCCTACATTTCCTATTCTAAGTTCCCTAGCGGCAAAAACAAAGCGGTGCACACGCAAATCCTGATCTTGTGTTGCTTGCACGCAAGGCAGTCTTTGTGACAACGCTTTCAAAACATACTGCGAGGTCTACACGCTATGTTTATCTGTGGACATTACGGACGCAAGTTACCGGTGGGAAAAGCTATTCTCGTGATATAAAACAGCTATGTCGCAAATCCCTTTGAACTGCGAAGCTTCAAAACTGTTGTTCTACGAGTATAATAATCTGCTGTTGCCGAAAGTAAAGCTGTAATTATTGGGTACGTGAATAATGGTTTTAATTTGTAAAAGCTTACCACTCATATAATATTCAAAATATAAGACACATATTCACCTATATATGAAACAATACAAAGCTGAGCTGCGATTGAAATTTACATTCAAATATTGCAGAACATTTTCATAAACATTCGTATTACAATTTCAGAAATAAAAAATCAAGCTGTAATTACCTATATTAAAATCACTTACCACATTAAGTTTTGATATAAAACTACGGATCTATTTAATTTATAAAAGCTAATAATAACATTACCAACTTAAAAAAAACCATGCAGTAGATATTGAGGCATTGAGGAATTACTGCAAGGTACCTATACTTCTTAATGCTTCAACCAGGATTAACCTCTCGTTCGTCCTCCTTGGCTATAAGAATCATCTGTATCATCTCTGCAGCAGTCATCCTGTTCTATTTGCTCTGCAGCATTGAGGGCACAATATTATGAGTGATGAGTTGGAAGCCAAGGAAAGCTTCACAGCGCTGGCGTACGGCACCCCACTTGTCACACTCGAGGATGGTGTGCGCAGGCGTGTCTCGAAGGTCACAATATTGGCATGAACCATTGTCCACTACAGTCTGATTTTTAAAAGAAGATACGTGAAGGTCATCAAGCAAGGGATGCGAACGGTAAGAGGGGAAGGTCGTTGCTATGGTAACGTAAACAAAGGTTTCCAGATTGGTTACACTGCTGAATCAAGTACTCTGATAGCTCGAACCCTTGTATATGTTTCAAGGGTTGAGAGAATAAGGAAATCGGATATCTGCATTACTTCCTGTCTGCTGTTGGGCAACATTGCGGAACCTCACGTGGGGAAACAGATGACCTTCACGTATCTTGTTTTGAAAATCAGACTGTAGGTTCATTTTGTGCAGGTAGGTTTTAAACCGGCCATGGCCGGTAAGAAACTGTCAGATGGTAACCAAGGTCACCAAGTGATCGAGTCAACCAAGGCTCTCTATATGTGGGACCAAAACTACTATAGTATACTGAAAGGCAATATAAACACAGTAGTAAAAAATAATATATTCTTTTAATCTTGACACTTTTATTCTAAGTATAAACAATCTGGAAAATTATTCGTTGCGTTGCACACTGACATTCTCTCTATTTCACCATTTACGACAGAAGTGACACATATTACTGTATCCCCTTGCTTTGCACTTCATTGGTAGCTAGTCAGTAAGACAAATAAAAATATTAGATGTTGTAATCACATGAGTTTGTTTATATATTACAAATTTATATTGCACCTGATCACTTCTAAAGACTCATTTACTTCGTACTAACTACTACTCCCACCAGCTCCCGAACTATATTGGTAATCTCCAGCTCGTTAGACTACCAGCCATGCTGCCTAGTTACATCTAGTCTCTTTCGAGTTCCGTTGCTGAGCGCTAGGAAGCGCTACTTTCACCTGTAGAGGGAGCCAAAAGCGTGTGGACAATTGCTTGCGCTGCACCGGGGGGATCGGCCTGGAGTTTTCGTCTGGGAGGCTCCGATACAAGAAAGATGACTTCTGACATGGATCTCGGACACTGAACATCGCATCTGCACTTCGTCGCTCCGTACGTAGGAACACTGGGGACAACATTGTTTGGCTTCGCTTCATTATGTAAGTTCTGGATAAACCTTCTAAATTTATATTCCAAATTTTTCCCTGTGTTTCTCGCGTCAATTAAGACAAATTTCGTGGAGTTAGTGCACTTTAAAACAACAAAAGAAACCTTAAAGACTTTCAATGCAGTTAAAGAAATAATAATAATATATAACCAATGGCAAGGATAATTAATTGACATGTTAAAGATTTGAAGACAAGAGAAATTGTATATTGTTATATTTGAAAATTTAAGAGTATAAAGATGTCGTTAAAGACATATAATTTTGAAACACTTTGTGCCTTTCCTTAACCATTCTTTACGGACCTCTGGGAATTTAACGCTTCCACGTTTTAAGTCATCCCAGGAAACGTTACAATATGTATCCGATGTCTACTACACAGTTTCAATAAAAAGCAAGTTTATCATTCACCTTCTGTAGATAAATGATTTATAAGCTTTTAAATTTAAGAATGGTCTTAAAAGTGACATGCAGAAAGAAAAATTCTGGGATACTTCTGTTCCTAATTGACTCAGAAAAAAGGAAAAGAAAAATGTGTTGTTCCATTCACATGAAATTCTCTGCTTCTAACGATTGTTAATAGGGACAAATGATATTGCGAAAGTAGATTTTTCAGTCTACTTAGTTTTAACCGCGCTAAATATTTACTGAAATAGCTACATTACACAGGGATCCAGGATTGTCAAGAACTAGAACAATAGTTTATGCTGCCCTCTAAAGTTCCATGCTATTTTCATGGAATTGCGAGAAAAAACTGAATGTCAGCAGATATTTTCTCACAAACCTTTGAACAGCTTTACCAATTAATAACGAATATCTCAAAAGTGGCTGATGCTTCTAAAAGGTTACCGAGCGGGATGGCTTAGGCGATAGCATCTGTTCGCGAAATCGGATGCTCTTGGAACCTGATTCCTAACTCGTGGATGAGTTTGGCGGTTTTCTCAGTTCGCTGGGCGAATGCTGGGAAGGATACTACATCTCCCAAATTTCCTGTTTCCCTGTCTCATTTCATTTCATCTTTCACCCTAGTTGGCTATTCAAGGTCTAAAGTGTATATGGGAGTTTCGGCATGCAAGGCCTCTCTAATCCTGCCTTCAAGATCTGAGTAAGTCTCCGGATCCCAGGCTTCCCCAAAGGATGGTAAGCCTACAGCTGGAGAGGGGAGATAGTTTTACAAGACAACACTGGAAACTATCTCTTCAGCTGTTAGGGACCCCGCCCTCTGATGTTTTCTCTCGATCCTAGCATCCTTACTATCCTCTCATGTTACTACTTCTCCCTGGAGATGCCTTAACAGTGCACAGGTACAAAAGTTATTCCGCAGGTCGTGGTGTTTATTCCCACCTTCATATAGACACATACGAAATGTTATTTGAAATAAATTGCGTATCAAAAAAGGATCGGCTTTTAAAAATTGATTTTGGAAGTTTTCTTAAGCTTTATTAACTACAAAAGATTATCTAAAATACCCGCAGAATGAAGAGGACTTCACCGGAAATTGAAAATATACATTTTATTTGCCATGTTATCGTTCATATATGGCACAAAGCAAAAACATTAGAGCTCCATTTTCGAAAATCATGCATGTCAAATACATTCCATTTTCTTCTAACCATTGTGCAAGTTTCACACTTAACTTAAACATTCCTTTATTTGTTCGTTTATAAGAAACTTTGCACGTTATATAAACATAAATTTACGTGCGCTCGGTGTTAATATCCATATAACAGGATCCTTTTTAAAAACTGGATATTTATAAGTTCTGCTCATGTTCATTGTACTGGCGATATTGAAATATGTGTTTCCAGAAATCTAATTTTTGTAGTTAAAGCAACATAATTAATCGATGTATAGATACTAATACATGAGGGATCTTTCCTTGACTTATCTAATTTAAACAAAATGTAATTTAGAATAAGTTAGGTATAGTACATCATAAAAGTGCTTCACAGTGTGTAGATAGTTATGATGATATATAGAGAATTACTCAATTTCAAAGTTCCCTAAACCTACCCTCCAAAAAAAATAATGTGCGCAGGTGTACATTACCTGCAGTTCAAATACAAGTCAAGATAAATACTCGAGTTCCTCCGGATATGTTTCAAGTAAGCTGAAAATATCCACAGATTTCAGTTTCTATAAAAAATAACTGTAACCGATTAAATGAAAATAAAAAAAATATCTGAGATACATCCACTTAAGATATAATTGACGATGTAGGGATCGATTTATTTATTTTTTTATTTTTCCTAATAACATAATAATTTTCAAAATATTCAATGTTTCACTTTTAATCTCCTGAAATACTAAATGTCCGTTATTTTGTTTTTCTAAGTCATAGCTTATTCGACTCCTTTTACTAATACCTGACTGTTTAAGTCTCCTCGTGTTGCGAAAACAGAAAAACATGCATTGCCTACCGCGTTAATGCTTAAATCCACCCTGTCTTATACGGATATGTGCGGCTCCTAGCAAGTGTGTTACATGCATTTCCAAAGAGGGTTGAACAGCATATAATATATTTAATCAATTTCATATATCTGGAGATACACGTCTATTTATAAGTACATGTACTCTGAGTGAAGGTAACTATATCATCCACACTTTCTAGTAACAAATCTGTCCTCAGGGGCATTCATTGCTTTCGGAGCGATGTCAGGAAGTTCAAAGCAATCAATTCTGAATGCCTCATAGCAAGCAAACACTGGCCTTTGTGCTTACGTACTTCATTTTAAATTCAATTAAACTGCGCGTTTAGGAAGCACTTAAACTCTCGTGACGCTGAGGACAGTTGAGCTCACTAATACATTCGGAATTAATTAAACGGGTCGATGGATAACAACTTTCCAAGATTTAACTTTCAGGAGTGTAGTAGGTAGAAAACACGACCAAATACTATTAACTAGTGTCATTCAAAATGGAAGTTTTCACTGCCAACTGACTGAATTCATATCGTTGGCATAGGCGAGAATGTAGCATATATATATGATGTAAAGGTAGAATCAGACTGAAAAATTCAATTTCAGAGCCCATATTTGAACCACGGATCTCCTGGTTACCGTCTGGCTGCTCTAATCACTGAGCTGGCATACCAATCTGCCAGCAAGACCTTAAATGTTTTAAATGGTAAACTACAAGAATATCTCAAAGCCTTAATGGCGGCTTATAACACTTACAAGTGCTTAAAGCGCCGGACTTCATAGAACAAATTTGAAAAGATAGACTCACTGAAACATTTAGTGCCACGGGAGATACACGGGCTATACTAAGGAATGTTTGGTCTCATTTCACATTTCCAAATGTTACCCTACACGACTAAGTACGAAAGTACAGTTAATTTACATTAATTGACCAATAGTTGGTTAAATTATGAAGCCCGGATTCAGCGATGTACATCACCATTACGGTATGTTGTCTCATATGAATTAGACATCCTCGTGGTTCAAACTTATTCTATCCAAACCTTGACTATACACATGATTAAGCTGAAAGAACAATTTGTATATACATATATTGTGCCAAATAAAATAAAAGCAGGGTACTTCAATAGCCAATCTTAGGAACTTGAATTTTAAAAAAAAAACACACACACACGCACACGCGCACACACGCACGCACGCACGCGCGCACACACACACACACACGTTGCTACCCGATTCCAATGAATGATCAGTAGGCACAAAATCATGTTTAGATAATAAAACAAGGAAGTATAAGACTTTACTATTATTAACAACGAAACCACTAGACACTTCATAGGAAATTTACCACAATTTTTAGGGGGCAATCTATGGGATAAGAGAACCATAATCAAAAGATTGGCTCCCATTTTCATCGAATAAATAGCTACCTAGTTAATCAGAATCTGAAACTCTGACGACAAAAGTGTGTGCGTTGAGAACTGGCCGGTTTTCTTCACACTCCACATAACCTAAAAGTAGGCAATCGGGAGTATACAGTCCAATGTATACACAAAGTAGCGGATACTCCTATGCTTGCGATGTTTTTGTAACAAAACACTTTTGCAACGGACACTGGACATCTTCATGTTAACTTTGACATAGGATATTTAATATGAGAATGTTAAAACTTATGAAGAAAAATTACAACTGGAAGGCCGATGTCAAGTGCTACAGAACGTAATATTTCTTTTTAAACGGTTAAGAAATAGCAGAAGGCCGCTCAGAATACTGTGCTTTCCGAGAACGCACAAGGCACAGGAGAAAACCGGGTTTTCCTATCGTGGCTAATCCTGCCGATACACGAGGCTCAAAGTTTTTCTGGGGTAGCTCTTTGTGCACCAGTGAATATTCAGTAAATTTGCACGCCAATGACAGAGACCGTCTCCTCTGAGAGACTCTAAGTAACGCGATTAAATTGCACCTCATGAAAGATTAAGAGGCGTGTATGCCCCTCGGCAGGTTCAACATACCACCTGGGATATACTGAAGCTCTACCGTCAACATTTTACCTTTGACAGCGCTAATGGCACATTTGGATTAGAGATTTCCAACATGTCGCAGCTCTTTGAGTTTCCATAGCCATCTAAGTATGAATTCTGATATCTAAATATACAGCACCACTTTTTATTTTATTGTAATTTTTTTGTTGGCAATGTAAATATTTTTCTTCTTTTTAGACTACACAATGAAAATAGCAGAGCTTTTTTTCTTCAAAATACACATCTTTGCTATTTTTAAAATAACTTAAAATTCCTGAGAAAATAAGTAGACGTACAAAAAGGGTGGCAACATCAAAGAGTACCTAATTCATTTTCCAAGTGGATCTGCCTAGTTCTACATCTTTAACTTTCAATTTTGTCCCACGAAGGATTAATATATTCAATATTATTTTTGCTACTCTATTTACAGTTTAATTACTCTATAGTGAGATCTACAAAGTGCTTCAAAAGATGCTTTATTTAATGATAACCATATATATTTGTCATTATTATAACTACTTATATGAAATTTACCTGAAATGACAAAAAAACCACACACGCACGCACACACGCACACGCGCACACACACACACGCACACACGCACACACACACACACACACACACACACACACACACACACACACACACACACACACCCTTCCAAAGAGTGGAGATTTCCCATGGAATGCCTCCAACTTTTATGACTTATTGTTAATTCAGATACAGAGAATGCGTAGAAAAGCATTTGCCTCAATCACTTTCTTCTCGATTCCGGTTGTATTTCCAAGAAAACTTTCAAGAGGCCGGGATAAGGGACGATTCCGGAATGTGGATCAACTAGCCCTATGTTAGACCAGCTTACTGTTGCTTTCTCTGAAAAATAAAAGTGACTTTTTATTTATAGAGCTCTTTATTTAAAATAGTTCTCAGTTTAGTGTTCTACACAGACCCTTTATCTTCTTGGGATTAATCTATAAGTCTAAGTTTACGATACGGGATAATCAGCTAGATGGCTAGACCAATTAACTTTATCTGACGATCATGAACATTACATTCATGTATGCAAGAATACGCTATGCATAACAAAATACACAATATCAATTACCTCAATGCTAATTTTGCATCACGATGGAGCGAACACTTTTTACCAAAGAACTTATGTGAAATGACGGATGTACTCTGAGATACATTCAAAACTTATTATTCAATCTACAAATAGCAACTGATTTTCTAAAACACGTTATTCAGCTTTTTTTTCTCCAAATGGTAGCCATTCGTTGCAACATTGTTACCAACAAAAGGTTTATGAAGTTCTTTTTTGTCTTCGTCAGTAATTGTTATTCTTACTTGGAGTAAATGTAAGTGTGGCACCGAGTAGCTCAGTTTTTGTTGCTATGAATGGAGAATATCCGATAAGATACAGCAAGTCCCACTATGTTGAACTTTTTGCTATTCAGGAAGGGACATAGCAAAGTTACGGGAGCGGGACCTGAATATCTTAAGCAGCAAAAACCATCAGTATTTCATTATTATAACAAGGCAGGGTATAGAATGTCTTATGTTTCAGAAGAAGGAACTCACTTCGATGTTGATGGGAATACGCTTTTGCATTTGATTAAATAGTTCAGCTTATATAATAAATGAAAATCAAATGGAAAACATTGGGCAAAGAGATGCATGAAATTCCCGCGATTGCAATCGAAAAATTCTGGACAAAGCTCCTCTCCTTCCTAAATAATCACTCTTCCAGTTTACGTTGTTACGTAGTAGCAGTCACTGAAAGTGTGACGACAAAATGCATATGAAACGATAGAACATACTTCTTTAAGAAAAGAACAGGTATGGTATTGTTCCCAGAGTCTGCAAGCGTGTCTTGTATGTCAGGGCAATAGATAACTGGAAGCATGTTGCACTACAGACTATTCATTGTAATCAAGTCGAAGAGCCTCAGGTTGAAGGGACAAACATGCTGTATTGGAAGAAAATCTATTTATTAAAACACAAAACTGCAGGAATTGGATCTGTAGTCGAGTGGTTAATAGTTAACAATTTCCATTTTCAATTTCGAAGAGATTTCCTATGTAATGAAGTGTATACAAAGGGATTATACATTTAAAGCGAAAACAAATACTTTACTAATTTACATAATCTGTCATTTCTGAGCAAAATCTGCCGCTAGTAGTTACAAATAGCTAAATAAATTATGAAGGGAAGCTGACGCTATAGAACACTAATGCCCGATTTCACCAACAGATGTTAAAATCGACGTTAACAAATGTAACGTAACAATTGTCATAGCGCTAAAACTAATGTTAAATTTCTTGCATTTCACCAACCTGTTTTCTTAAAATGTTAATAAACCTGTGTTAACGCCAAGAAACTTGTAAATATCACAGCTATAGAAGGCTATGGATGATTTTCTGAACGTACTGCGATGCATTTTTGTTTTCATTTTCGTCTGCACAAATGGCGGATGAACAAAATCATAAATAAAGCCGTTACACAAATTTCTCATCGACGGAGAAAGAATTGTTAATTGAAATGGTGACGAATTGTAAGGATATCGTAGAAAATAAGAGGACGGATGTGGTGAATGTAAAAGAGAAAGATGTCGCGGGGAAAATATTGGAAACTAATTTAATTCAAATGCATGTGTCACTACTATAAGCACCAAACAACTTGTCAGTATTACGTAAATTTAAAACGAAGTGCGAAGAACAAGTGCCTTAAACGTTTCAAGACGGGAGGTGAACAATGTATTATCCATATAATTCAGTGAATTATAAAATCGCAAAGTTATTAATACTTGAAGCAAAGGCGAGATCGGCATATTACTTTCGATGTATATTCTAACTCATTATTACGCAAATTTAAAACGAGGTGCGAAGAACAAGTGCCATAAACGTTTCAAGACGGGAGGTGAACAATGTATTATCTATATAATTCAGTGAATTATAAAATCGCAAAGTTACTTGAAGCAAAGGCGAGATAGTCATATTCCTTTAGATGCATATTCTAACTCATTATTACGTAAATTTAAAACGAGGAGCGAAGAAGGGCAAATGACTTGAACGTTTCAAGACGGGAGGTGGGCAATGTATTATCCACATAATTCAGTGAATTATAAAATCGCAAAGTTATTATTAATACTTGAAGCAAAGGCGAGATCGCCATATTGTTTTCGATGCATATTCTAACCTCTCTTGTACTTCCGCAGTAACCTTCATAGCAACATGTTTCGACAGTCTATACCTCCGGAAAACAGTTTTCTTCGGATAGTTCCACAAAATCATTTCTCCTCATAGGCCGTACTCTATTATGAATGCCATTTAGACGGTCTTAAATATAGCAAATCGACATCAACAGCTGAGTTCATGCTCGCCATCTTGACTATTTACAATTGTTAAGGACTTAACATTAGAAATTCGGCGTGTTAGTTTAACATGAGATTTAACGCTTGTGTTACGTTAACACTTGTTGGTGAAATGCAATTTTTGTTTTAACTATTGCTAAATGCGTGTTAAGTCTTAACATTTGTTGGTGAAATCGGACATTAAGGTGTGGAGTGATGTACTCCACTCAGGCAATGAAGTCGGAGGCCCGGTCTGCTATATCATTTTCAGCAGGCTGTCTACTGGATCTTTATCCATGCCTAGCAACTGTTAATTGGGGTTGGGTATGAGCGCAAATTGCATATGTGTAAAATCAAATGTGTAAGCAGTCTGGGCATAATGAGCCGCTGAGGTAAATAAGGGTGAAATAGAAAAAATATCTGAAAATGTCGTATGTATTCCAATATTACCTACAGATTTAACTTCTCTCTGTCTTTGGATATTCCTACGTTCTTAATCAGAAGTAACCTAAATTTTCTGAAGTGTACTTCAGATTAAGCTTACAGATTGTCAACTGATTCCCCATAATATTTGTCATTATTCAGTTCATTTATTTCAATGCTTGCCTAGATTTACATCTTCGACTTATTACTTATATATTTATCAATTAATGCAAATAATTTATTAGATATACTGCGGCTTTGCTCAGCACTCTGTTGGATTCACATGTTCTCTGTATCAGTGCTTGATTTCCCTAATTGTTAGGCTGACTGTGGTTTGGGTTCATACCGTTCATTCTGTATTGCTGATGTTTTCAACTGCTGAGACAGTTTGGCCATTCCTCCCTAATCATATCCACTGTGACTATAATTATTGCTATTGTTCACATTAAACTGTGTGTTATCACGTTCACTGCTAACAGATGATTGTCTTCAATTGTTGGATCGCTGCAGTTAGGTGAAAAGTGCATGTGGTTAACGCTTATGTCCTTGGCTTCATAAATAAATTCTGGTTAAGCAATTATTGACTTGACAAGATTAATAAATTGGATGATCGAGAGTTTCGATTCCTGTAAAAAGAATTTTATTCCTGTAACAGTTGTTTTGGTTTAGGACCCGAGAGTTGAAAAAATGTTTTAATATGTGGTTTAAGAATCGATATGTACATGTTAAAATAAATAAGAAAGTAAATTTTTAAATTCAGTACGTCATGAGATGACACAAGATATAAGGAATATGATGTGAATGTTTTATGATTGGTAGTTTTGAAAATAAGATTATGTAATGTGTGACGTGGACCAGTAACTTTGGGCAAACAATGTTGTCATTGACACTTCAGAGCAGTGGCGTATATTATGTGCTATCAAAGCTATCACCGAAGCGCATATCTAAATTAAACTAGAAATTAATAAGGAACATTAATAATAATTGCAATAGCAACCAGTTTCCCCCATAAACAATTAGTACGGAGAGTGGAATATTTCTCTTTCCCTACCACTGAACAGAGGGGCAAAGAGAGCTTCGAAAGCTACTGTTGCAGCCATCTCTATGCTAAGGGGCAGTGAGGGATGAGAGGGAGGAACGCAGGATTCAACATGCCAAGGCTTCGGAACCTTACGTCGCTAGACTCATACGAGCTTCTCCGAAATGTATCGTACGGACACGACTGGCTTTGGAATTCCACATAGCACGTGAAGTTAAGGGCAAGATAGAGCGAGTTAATGAAAAATGTGTAATTAAACAATTAGTGCAAAGACCATTCTCGCAGTTTAAATACGAGGATAAGTTAGTGATAATAAAACCGGGAAGGCCTACTCCAGCTCTTCCGCACTTGCAGTGTGATCAGAGGGGAAAAAATAAGAACACTTATAAAAGGTATTTTAATATAAGTAATTATGATAAGTATGAATTGCGTCTGGCTCATTCAAACTAAATAAACTTTATTGCCGGCCATGCTTGTTATTTGTAACTGAGAAAACACCCTGCAATACTACGGATTTTGCACATTTAGCTTATTTAATCACAGATTTGGATAAACATTTCGGCACTCAACGGGTAGACCATGCATTAAATTACCAAAAGAAACTTGCTGAGAGTTTGCACAATGAAAAGGTTAAGGAAAATAGAAATGTATTGAAAAGATTGATTGGCGCAGTGGTTCTTCTTGCAAAACAGGAATGTTCGTTTAGAGGCTACGATGAAAGTGACTGGTCATTAAATAAAGGCAATTATACAGAACTTATAATTTATGGCTAAATATGATACGGCACTGTCTCAGCATCTAAAGAAAGCTGCCGTTTTCAAAGGCAAAAATTCGTCTGAGCAACTTGGCTCTTCTGATTGTGAAGCTAACATTTAATCAACAATCCCTACTTGTCTGCATCTGGTAGGCCAAGTGATAGCCCCAGTCACAATCCCAGCATACGCCACTGCTTCAGAGGGTTACACAAAGTATTAAACGAAAGTGGCAATGGGGGTACTGACATTAAAGAAGAAAATAACAATAAGCGGGTGACGCTGGAAACCAAGGGAGTCCAAGGACTAATGATGGAAACCAAAAAGGTCCAAGCAGTGACTACAGAATCAAGGAGGATCCTGGAAGTAACCAGAAAGGTCTAGGCTGTGACAACCAATATTTAACTTAAGTGAAGAAGTTGAATAATGATGTATGGAACATTACGTTTAATAATTTTTGCAGTTTTTGGTGGGAGTATATTAAATTTATTGTTTTAGCCTGGAGAATTCCGGGACTGACACAGTTTCATCCATACCTTATTTTTGCTTATCACGTACAAAATTATGCAAAATTCATTCAAAATCAACCGTGTATACAACTTATACTTTCGTTTTTTATCGATTTTCTACAGTAAATATAGGACATTTTTATTGATTATAAAACACCACCTAAGGCATTTCCGTGAATTTGATAATATATATTATAGATCTAGTTTTAATTAATACCAGTTACGACAAATGTGAACATTATAATTACTAACTTTACGTCCACTGAAAGAATTTATTGAATTTTTTCTCTACTCTTCAATGGGTAATAAAAAGCAGTTTATCCATGACCATAGCGTGTAGGTAGCGCGTTTCTTATTCCAAAGTTCTCGAGTTCCACGCTCGCTTTGCATGTGAAGCAATAAGAAGTTCCACGTTTGCGCTACAGTTTGTAACAAATAGTGTTTAGCTCAGGGTAAAGCAATGAGGTTTATCTCAGGGTATGCGTGTATATGTATGAGAAGGATGGTTCATTAACACTGGAATGTCCGTTTCAAACTGGTTTAATGACTGCTTCTTTTTATCATTACATTAAATTCGAAGTTGCCGACCAAGGGTTACCAATATCACTGTTTAGAGTTACTATATGTGAAATGCTCATTACTCGATAAAACTTAATTCGTTCTTCACGTACATATGAACCGACAAATATTTTCTCTCATCGCTTCTGGTCTGCCTTGACCAAGACAGAAGCAAAGGACTGCCCTAACCGGCTTCACGCCGAGGACTGAGTGTCCTCACAGCTGCGCGTGGGTGTGTAGCTTTCACTTCTGAAAGCCCTCTTTTCACACAAAGATTCCCCTTGTGACAATTTTGTCCATTGTGATTTAGCTCATGCTATTATTAATGATCCGAAGAATGTTCTTTTCAAACAAAGTCAAGCGCTATTCATTCAGGATTCTTACTAAGAAAACCCTTTTTCTCCCGTGTCTTTTGTTAAACAACTCAACCAACTGCAGTTGCACGCGTTCCACACAAATATACATTCCTTTGAAATCCATTACGATTCTTTATACATTGCATTGCTTAATTTCGGTATCACATGGATTATTTCAGGATAAGTTTTCTTTCTTTCCTTTCTTTTTCCCTTTTTTCTGGAATATTTCCTTTCCCTCAGTACACGAATGTCAAGTAACTTCTTTGGAAACCGGTCTTGTCTTAGCGTTATTTCAAAAATGGTATTCAGTCATCGTTTTAAACGACCTCCTTCTGTGAAGCAAGCTAAGCTTACAAGAAAGTAAAAGAAAAGAAAACTAGTGAGTTATAAAGAAAAACATATTAAGGGTTTGCCAATTCCAACCTGCATGACAGCCGTTTTGAATGCACCTGGCTCCTTTTAAAATTCAAACCTGGTAAAAGTATATACATAACAACATTATGTTCTTGTAACTCAATAATGCTTTGAGTAATATACAGTATACAATACAAGCAGAAGACTCCATGTAGATATTACAAAAATTCACATTGGACAACACAGTGTTTCTTAACAAGCTGCAAGCAACAAACTTGTGTAAGCAGAGCACGTAGCCCAAGTTTGTCAAAGAACAGAGATGGGTTCCGTGGAATCACTGAGTAGAAACAGGCAAATTGGTGCATAACAGCGTTTATAATCCTGTATATTCTACTTCACTACTCCACCTCCTCTTTTTGCTCCTAACCCTAAGAAACAGATCCTGCATTTTCTTGTTAGCATAAAGGAGAGCTCCTGAATACTAATGAAGTCTCTGAGGAAGCGACAATACAAACCTGCTTGTGGAAAGTACATTTTTGAGAGACAGTCTCATTTTTTAAAACACATATTCCCCAAACTAGAGATCAACATCAAAATATCTGACGCTCGTTTTGGGGGCGTTTATTACAAATACTTTAAACAATTACGGTACACAAACTTTGTCAGGGGAAATTGATACAAAATTACTTTTCCTCTACTCTCTTCAAAGAATATTCTGAAATACCCAATCATTTATAATTTTTAAAGCTATGTAGGGACCGAGCCTGAAGGTGTTTTTCCCCCCGCAGCAATGGTGTGAGTTAAACCCCATTCATATAGAAACATTAACAGAGGAGTTAACGCATGAAATGATCATGAAATTCACTTTGTCATTCATAATGACATATCGTCAAAATATAAATAATCACTTTATTAAAATACTAGTAGTTAGATTTGTTTATTTATACCAATTGATGCTAATAATAATAATAATAATAATAATAATAATAATAATAATAATAATAATAATAACAATAATAATAATAATAACAATAATAATAATAATAATAACAATAATAATAATAATAACAATAATAATAATAATAATAATAATAATAATAATAATAATAATAATAATAATAATAATAATAATAATAATAATAATAATAATAATAACAATAATAACAATAATAACTTCCTTATGATGTTTCTCCATATATAAAGAAAGCAAAGTATTTTAAATTCTACCCAACCTAAGGTTTCTCACAAAGTCGACAGATTCCATAGTAACTAATATAATCAACTCATGCCTACTTTCACATTATTTCACTTCAAATTCCTATTTGCTTCCAAATATTTTCCTTCGGCAAAATACCTTTGTAGGATTCATGCTTTTTTATCATATTGACAATGGTAATTTTTAGATAAAATAATTAATTTCTAGTCAAATTACTCCACTTTTCTGTTCCTATGCAGTGCGATGTTTCTACCTCCCTCTTTCTCTCTCGTTTAATCGGCAGACACTAACGTGAAAGCTTGGAATTTGCAAAGTTTGGGGTTAGCGTCTGGTGATAACGTTCATGTTAATGAAAATCATATTTATTAAACTGGTAACAAGCTCCAACGTTCACGTTGAGCCTGAGATAACTTTTCTATGTGAATGGGGTATTACTCTTGCATGAACATATTTCTCTCTCGCACGCGCACACAAACACACACACACACACACACACACACACACACACACACACACACACACACACACACACACACACACACACACACACACACACACACACAAAGACAGAGAATTTGAAAGAACGCATCCTTCATTAACTGCAGTAGAATTCGTTATTATCTGCTTCCATCCAGCAGGAGACTCATTTCATATATAATTTAGCCAATCAGAGATATCAAACTATGTTCCCCACAAGGCGAAAATCACGTGATAAAAGCTGGTACCACTTTATTCCTATGAATACCTTTGTTACCATGTCAGTCTAGTTATAAAGCGGACTATATGAAAACGTTTGCCCAACTTCAGCTTATTTTCAGTTATTGGATCTAAATCGGTACTCTTTACTCCACATTTTTATAACTTAAAAATATCAGGAATTAAACTTCTGCCCTGGGGTGTTATACGGTGGATAATAATTGCTAAAGATATACCTAGTAAAAAAATCCAGAAAATGCTTTGTAAGGCTTCATGAAAAATAAAATCCTCTGAGCTAGTGTCTCTCTCTCTCTCTCTCTCTCTCTCTCTCTCTCTCTCTCTCTCTCTCTCTCTCTCTCTCTCTCTCTCTCTCTCTCTCTCTCTCTCTCTCTCTCTCTCTCTCTCTCTCTCTCTCTCTCTCTCTCTCTCTCTCTCTCTCTCTCTCTCTCTCTCTCTCTCTCTCTCTCTCTCTCTCTCTCTCTCTCTCTCTGCTACAACTCGGAAAAAGCTGCCGCAGGATATCAATAATAAAAATAATTGTTTGCCTTTTTAAAAGCCTTGCTTTAGGATATTTTCAAACCATTGCTTAGTTCTACATTGTGGTTTTAGAATTATATTCAGTGGCAGCAAAAAGGCCTTAGTTTTAAAACTACAGCATTTAAAAACTGCTGGCTTTAAGAAGTAAGCAACATTCCATTTACGTCATTGTGGAACCACATGAACTTCTATAGCTACAGGTTAGCTATAAGTATGTACGAACTTTGCAATGTAAAACTTCAATTGACTTCTTTTACCTTCTGAATCATTTTAGTGTAAAACACCGTAAGCGCAGCGGATCCAAGGAATCAAGACAATGCAATGCCCACGTCGGTAGCGTAGATGGTAGATGTCTGTCTCACGTTCAAGAGGTCCCGAGTTCGAATCTCGGTCTGGGTGAGTTACATGGATAAGGTTTTTCCGGGGTTTCCCCTTATCGTTCAAGACGAATGTCGGATAACTCTAAGCTCCACGGACCCTGGGATAATTTGAGCATCATTCCCCCCATTCATTCACCGTCCAATATGACTTAACGTTGGAGGAAGTAAATTACAAAAAGACAATACAGAGGGCAGAATCCCTACCACTGACTAGTTGGAAGCTCCGCTGCAGGCTAGTACTGTCGGCATCCCACACATCGTGGTCCTGAAACGGCCCACTGTGTTAACCAGGAGCACATCATCCAGCCATGCAGCCCCGAGACTCCCGCTGATACTTCTACTATGAAAGAGACCACCACAGGAGGGTTGTGCGAAATGACAATGGAGATGAAATGGAGGTGCAGGAAATTCGGGGAATGTAATTTATCTACCCAGCATTCGCCTAGCGACCCGGAAACCCCCCCCCCCCCACGAGAAAACCCAAGCGTCAGGTGGGTAGGCCACGGGAATCAAACCCATGCCTCCAGAATGCGAGCCATAGACGAAACCGCCTGAGCCGTTCCGCTTGGTATTCTTACATTTAACATTGCAATGAGGGGGAAACCCCAAGATTCATATTATATGTTTAAAGAACATCCACTAAACTCTGATGCAAATAGGAACAACCCTAACTATGGTTTCTTTCTATCCATATTTCAGGATAAGGGAAAATCGCAGGGGGAAAAGCCTTATCCAGATAACACACTCTCACAGATTCGAACTGGGGTCCTCTTGAACGTGAAGCAGACACGCTGCCACATACGTCGGGTCCCGTTTTTCTGCAGCATAGAAAGCTTTGCAAGTATAAAGATCACATGTCCACAGAATTTCCTCTGATATTAGGATTAGGATTATTCAAGCAGAAGGGATCCGCAATCTTAGCTTAGCACCGCAAGCGGGCCGCTTTATCACTTTCCGGGCCCTGGGAAGAAGGTAGCAATGGATGGCGGGAAAGCGCAAAAGACGACCGGTTCTGATGACAATGCGCGTTAGCAAGCATGGGGTGCCTAACGACTTCAGAATGACATCAATCAAGACACCGACACGACCTTCCAGCTTCATCCCAGAGTGAGCTTCTCGGCCTCGGTTAGGTGCTGAGGATTGGATACTACCCAACCAAGGGACTTATTCCTCCGACTTTCATTGTGTGCGCTGCGCCAATTAACTATGTTAATAACTGAGTTCTGTCTAAATATAAGTCATGCACGTTTGGCTATTCTAATGATTTCACTGTTCGTCATTTTAACTCGTTTAAAGGTTCATGGAACGCAAGCGGAAAACTGGACCTCGGTTGATTTATTGCTATTTTTTAAAGACGAATATATCAATATATATGTTGAACCACTTTTGTGCCAGCTTATCATACGACTAACTCTAGATCCTTGTAAACTGCATCTATAATGTTCATAAATCGAACTTTTTAGTATACCGTAAGACAGATAATCATATTGTGTAGCAAAGAACTAATATAACCGCTTTAAACAAATTGTTGTATTTGATGCTTTTGAAATATATAAACAGTGCATTGTTAACTGGCAACACTAACTTATCAAAAAGTTAACTGTGTTTTACTTTCCTTCTGGCCTTTGTGATAAATCCCTTTCATTTGTTGTTTGTGCCCGCCCCCGTAGAATGGTGGTAGCATGTCTGCCTCACGTTCAAGAGGTCGCGAGTTTGAATTTCGGTTAGGGCGAGTTACCTGGATAAGGTTTTTTCCGGGGTTTTACCTTATCCTGAAAGACAAATGTCGGGTAACTCTAAGCTCTATGGACCCCGAGCTCATTTGAGCATCATTTCACCCATTTCATTCATCGTCCGATATGACTTAACGTTGGAGGACGTAAAAAAACTTTCATTTGTAATTTACCCAGTGTAATGAAACACAAGCACAAAGAGTGCGCAACTTCCAGTTCTATACTAGATCGAAGAATTTTAGAAGTGCGAGATAATACTTTTTAACCCAATATCATTTCGAAGCCCACGACTACAAGCTTCGTTCCACAACATGAATGTAATAGCTACTATAAAGGATTTCAAGGAGAAAGCAGGCTACGCTGCAATTCATAATCTGTCTACTTATTTTGGGAAATACGTTCTAACTACCTTCGGCGATCATTGGAGTGAACTCGTTGTCTGAACGAGTGTTCCGATGTCCTTTAGATTTCTTTATGAGAATTATCATAAAGCAGGTACACAATGTAACGTCGGCTAATTGCAAAAACTATTTGAAGAATAGTCCACGCAGCAGCTGAAACTGACGAAATGCACGGCCTCTTTGAGAGTATGGCACTAATGTTTCTGAATCTGTAGTAGCCCATTATTGTGTTTTAGGCAGTACTGACATAGTACAGCAAACTAACAGATGTACTGCAAACATTTAAAACAAGTAGTTTACTTCAATCTTTGTTGGTTTCTTTCCTTCTGTAGCATTATGATTAATAACTTATTTGCACATATTAATTTTATACAACTAGTGAGATCCAATACCATATTTAAAACCGTCAAATCAAATAAAACCTTAACCTTCTAAAGCAAAATTTCGCAGTTTCCGGATTCTCTTAACAACAACACATTTGATGTGTTGAACTCGCATTATTTTCTCTACTCTTGTGAAATTGTTCTTACAAGTGCTAATTCCTCTATTTGCTATATGCTATTCGAAATAAACGTTTGCAGAAATTATCTTTTTCTTCATTTCCTTACTCGTGCAAGAAGACTATAACGATGCAATAGGTTTTTTTTTTTTTAATTTACGTCCTCCAACGTTACGTCACATCGGACGATGAATGGAATGGCTGAAATGATGCTTAAATAGACCCAGGGTCCGTAGAGCTTAGTTACCTGACGTTCGTCTTTCAGGATAAGGAAAAACCCCTGGAAAAAACCTTATCCAGGCAACTCACCCTGACCAAGATTCGAACTCGGGATTTCTTGAACGTGAGGCAGACATACAAATAGGCTTTAAGTGATAGTAAAGTGTTTAAAGAGCTGCTTTGAAATTTCGATCATTTTCTATTGTCAAACAGAAAAAATGCACAATCTTTTCCCGTTTATATAAATATGCGTTGGAAAATTCAGTAAAATAACAAGTAATATCTCTCAAATGATTTACTTTTAAAAAAGGCACTTGATATAATTTGCTGTTTTAAGACCTACATCTTTTGTATACAAAATTGTCTTATTTCATATAATTTAGCTGTTATGCAAAAGATTTCTAAAATAAAGAAGGGCTTCTAAGGACTTTCCCAGAAAATGCAGGATATAAGTACATTTCGTTTCCTAATAAAAATATTAAACAAATGGCATTTTAATCAAAATTGTTGGACACATTTTTGAGAAAATCAAAATTGTCGAGAAATATTTCCTGTGAACCTATAAAGGGTAGTCTGGGTTAGGAAAATTTTCTTGAATATCTTGTTTTGGATCCTTGCTGACCTTGTCTCAAGTTTGGCAACTAACCAACTTTTTGTTTTTCGGGTTTGCTGTTTACACACACGGGCGCGCAAATGTATTTTTGGCAATCAGGAGGTTCCAAAATATGTATTTCTGATTAAATATTGAATCGCGTTTTTGAATGAAATGCAATACTTCTACTTACTATAAGTTGTAAGCAAAGTAAAATTTGTTCATCCATCTTTTCTCAAAGTTTATTGGTATTCGTTTAAAGACAATTTATGTGCTGTAAATGTAAAGGTAATTTGCTAAACAAATAATACTACTCCCTAACATATCCAGGATTCTTATACGCTGTGCAGAGTTTGGTGTGTGAATACTTTTGCTTTTGACTGAAAATATGTGATACGCCCTATTTGTAGAAGCAAGTGTTTCCGTTAACACTCGTCTGAGACTGCCACAGGTTTTCTATCAGATCTCTTCCGTTCGTCAATAAGCTCTTATGTTCTTGTCTTTTTGGATTACTTTTTTGTCCCCTTTTTCATCCTCTCGAAAACCAACCTCTCTGTTCTTCCTTTGAACTTCTCATTGATCCGGCGGCTTCATTCCAGTGTGTCAAGGACAAACAATGAGACTGGTTATCAAAAAAGAACGGCGAAGACAAGGGCACGGCGCTAATTTAATTGCACGTGAAATGCTTCAAAAGAAAAATGTGCTTTTTCTACTTCGAGATACGGATCCGAAGACTTGGAAGATAGCGACAACTAGAATGTATATAATGTCAATGCCAATTACGTAAGCTCTTATTGCGTTATTTCTTTATGCAGAAAAAGCAAAATAAGTCTTGAAAGCAGTATTGCCCGGGACAAACAGCCTGGGCTTCGTTTATGTGAGCAGGTAGTAGGAACTAAGGGTGTTGTGATGGCTGGGTATAGGCTGCGTATTAAGTTAACTGTCGTGGGACGCATGAGTACCACAGTACAGTGTAGTGTCGTATCACAAAGTAGGCGTGTCTAATAATAATTGTGAAACATGTAAAGTCCAAAAAAGCTACCTCGGAGGTTTGTAAACTCCCGAAGCAGAAGGATTATTCAGAATGATTCCAGTTAGTTTCAGAATGTTTTCCAGTTCTCTACGGAGGAACAGCAAAACGGTCTAGTTCTTTTTTTGCATATGTCAATGGTTAGAACGGCTACAGTAATAGGAAAAAGTGATGCCACAATAAAATGGTTCGTTAAAGAATTTGAAAAAGCTAGTGTTTTAGATACACGAGTTACTAATCCGGAAAAACATGGTAATCGGAAAAAGAAGTTTCAAATGGACGATCTCGGCAAGTGCGTCAGTGCGTAAAGAAATTGCAACAGTTATAAACTTATTCTATGCAGTATATTTAAACGTTAATTTCGGTGGTGGACAGAAAAGAGTCAATAATGATAAAGGAAGTGGGATTTAGTTTAAGAAGTGTAAGAATATAGGGCACATTTTAGAAACGCTAGGATATACGAGTAGATTGCCGCCTTATCACTGCAATTTAAACCTCATCGAATAGGGAATATCATGAAGCAAAAAAAAAAAAAAAAAAAAAAAAAAGCAGAAAACTGTGTTTACTATGCCTTTAAACGCACTTAAAGAACTTACCAGTGTCTTTACAACACTGAAGAGGACTGGTAAAATATTTGCATCAAATTTAAGTCCATAGAGTAGAATACTGGTATCAGAAGCCTTCATGGATGAAGAAATAGAATAGTAATCAGTGTTGCTTTGGATGGCAGTGAGGAAGAGGAATGAAATACCTTAGTCGGTTTTATGGATTCCAGAGATTACAGCGGCAGTTGATATCCATTCTTTAGACATAGCCACAGATGAAAGCTCTACATATACAGCAAGTGAAACGGATATGCAGAAATAGGAATCTTCACATGTCCGAATTAAATAAGCCAACTTGGTTCTGCTCCTTGGCGTAGCATATTTTCTGCCTTCAATAAGTACATATTTCTCCTCTCTGACAGCCAGTCATGCGGTGTAAACAGACAACAGCACCACCACTATAAACTTCCTGAAAGTCCCGGGTAATACATAGAAACTAATTTATATACAATTTCGGTAACGACCACTATCACCAGATGAAATGTTTCAAACTGAGATTTACTAACAACGGAAAACGTTATTAGTAGAGCACTGTTGCGGGTATAGTCGCGCTGCTCGAACCTTTATCATGGCTTTATCTTGGTTAATAGAAACCTCTCAGATAAGGAACTAATTATTCTTGTAAGAGTGAGAGGGGTACTGACAGCCCTCACGGTCGTGTGCTAAGCACCAATGAACCCATCACTTCAGCCAATGGAATTCCCAGAAATCACAAATGACAGATATATGTTCACTACATGCGGAGCAATCAGTGCGTTATCTGATAGGTATCTATTACCAAAGATAAATCCATGGTAACGGTTCGAGCAGCACGACGATTTAAGAGCGGCAAGTGCATTTTTGCAGAACGAGGAAAAAGTTTCAATATACAAGTTTAATTCAATTCTTTTTCCTTCCAACTTCTCCAAAAGACTTAACGGAAATATATGTCCTACTATTTTATTTTTTCACACCAGAAAATAATACAAATATTTGTTTCAAAAATAAGATAATCACTACCAGTTTTTCAAAGGCAGTATCAGATCGACCGTGGTAGCCTCCGACAATTAAAGATAAAGAAGCCGGCCAACAACTGAAGATGACATGGCTTCTGAGCTGAAAGGCTTATAAATGTTGCACGAAGCTAACTGCTCACAAATAAAGCGAAGTTAATGCGATAAAACTTAAACGATAGAATTCATATAAATGAAAGAGCACATTACATGTCTGCAGCAATGAATATGCATACCAGTAAGTGGATGCAAAACGCAAGGAGCGAAGGAATTTCAACTTGTCCTGTATGGCAGCATGAACGGGAACTGGAAACCAACAAGCCCATTATGGTTAAAGAATGAAACCTGTCGCAGATTGTTACGGATTCAAATTGAGGCGCCTTGGCCTATGAATCAAAAGTTTACTTACTTCCAACTTAGGCTACTGTGTCCCTTTAGAAATGCAAGAAAATTTACAGTCTGCGAAGAGATTGTTCACTACCTTCATACCTAAAACAATTCTTGTTCCAATTGTCATCTTTTCAAGAGCCCATCCGTTCCTAGCATTAAATTTAAAAGTTTTTCTGATACAATCTCGATCCAAACATATCACTGTCTGAATAGCAACAGATACTATGTTTACACATGTTTTATAAACTGGAACTTAAATGAAACCGAATTACAAAGGACAAATAAACTACCGCCATCAATACCACCACGGGCACAAATAATATCATGATCTGGGCCCGGATGTTCGTTATTTAAAAATAACTATATAAAATGATCAATAAAGCAAAGATGGCTTCCTTGTGTCTTCATTTCAGAGTAAAATATACAGCACAATTTTTATTCTTTAAAAAGTTAACGTACGAAGATTAACGTATAAAAGAAAAATATTACCTTATTCAGAAATATTACACTAGGTAACGAGCATCATGCGCAGTTTCTCGGAAAGCGCATTTTTGTACTGTGAGAAACTCCTTTTCACTTCCGCTGATGCAACTGAAACATATCTTAAGTACACTAAATCATTGGCAAAAAGATGTTCCTCAGTGCAGAAAATATCAATGTTTCATCAATTAGCACTTAAGAAAATGCAACACAAAAGTTTTGAATCCAGAGGTTTTACCAAGAACCTTTTCTCTTTCTTAGATATCTTCAATTTCTCTCTACATACTTTTATAAATTAAAAATTGGAGAACTTTCTAGACCTGCACCTTTCTCCTGTATACGTGTGATTCGTTTGGTTAAGCAATTGAAAAATGCATTTATTAAGGCTAGCTGTCCCTTTAATTTCACTGTTTGAAAACGTGTTTCAGTGGATATAAACTGCAGCAGCAGTAGCAGTATTCAATTTTTCAATAACATGTTTCACTATCAGGAAATTATCGCAATAATAAATTGCTAAATCTTGCCAGGTGACCCATAGGGTGGGAAATACTGGGAGCCATAGACTCGGAGAGCAGTTTACGAGGGGGCGGCTTCCTAAAATGTTCTTCGTCTTTAAAGCTAGGCAATCCACTTGCGATAAATGTACTCTTACTTTGTGACCCTATCGGTGGACTAAACAATTGAACCATTTTTGGGGTGAAAAGCTATTGACTTTCTTGCTCTCAGAATGTATGGCGCTGCATCAGACACAAAAGGCAAAGCACACCTATTTTTAAACACTTATGTCATAACAAAGATACCTTTTTTTATTAAGATTCAACAAATAGTGTATTTATTATTAGTTTCAATACATTTGTAAGCACAAACACTTCACCTGGTCCGACGATCTCCGTCCGTTGAACATACGTTAGCCACCTAACGACTATCCACATAGTTCTTTTTGTCAATGGATACAAAAATATTTCCATGTAGCTTTCCATGTATCTTGCTAACGGTGTTGTACTACTGAGCAGATAGTTCTTTTAAAATTTGCATAGGACATACGAAATGCAGTTTTAGAAATCTCATCAAATTAGCATTGTTCAATATCCAAACTGGAATGTTTACAGAAATTAAACCTTTAGAAAAAGTCTGTGTAAGAATTTGAGGCATTCCTTAATTAATACACGTTGTTGCAGTAATAACTGGGTGGCTTTCTTCCATCATCTCCAAATTCAGATTATCTGTTCTAAATGACAAGATAAGATGCCTTTAAATAGGCATGACTAAATCAAATTATGAATAATGAAAACTGAATACCAAACTTAAAACTTTCCTCTCAGGAAATCTACAAATAACTAAAACATTGACAGTGAAAATAACTGGTCAAACACTAGCCTTTCAACTTGCACGTTGTGGAATATATTTCTTTTAATACTCCCACAGGCGTCTACAGATAGAGCTTGGCTTTTCTTTGTGAAGGTACAACAGAAATAAAAATACACGTGTCCACTTTCTCTTCCATAGGTACAACTTTTAAAACAAAATGCTATTTAGAATTTTTTTTCCTTGTTCCATTTATACCTCGCCTTTAACTGCTATGGTCATATCGGCGGCCGTTCTCCTTTGGAACATACTGAAGGTGTTAACTCGTTATCTTTGGTTTTTATTCATTAGATCACGCACACATTCACACTCTCATTCATACTTCCAGACTCTGGGGAAGATGGGTCGGAGAAAAATCCCCACCCCGCCACCGGGAATCGAACCCAGACCCCTAGCACGGCAGGCAGGTGCTCTACCGACTGAGCTACGGGGCCAGTCTATTTAGAATTAGATTGATTCACTTAGAATATTTTACGCCTTAAATGTATCATTCATGTTCAAAAAGAGTGATATGGGTTGAATTCTTCTGGGGGATTTTTTTGCCAGTCAAGATTATCCCTAATCTTCGTAGAATCTGGAGGCGGTATGAATGACTCTGTGTGTGTGTGTGTGTGTGTGTGTGTATGTGTGTGTGTGTGTGTGAGAGAGAGAGAGAGAGAGAGAGAGAGAGAGAGAGAGAGAGAGAGAGGTATTTATTGTAGAAATTTCAAAGAAAAAACTATAATAGCTCTATACAAGTTAGAAAGATACAAGACCCCCGATATGGCCATTGACAGTTCAAGGCGGGATATAAATGGAGATCCCATAATTGGGGGGAGGGAAAACAGCAGCGGATTTTCTCTTCATTACTTGCAATCTTGATGTAGGTTACCTTCAGTGCGGTCACTCTCTCTCTCTCTCTCTCTCTCTGTCTCTCTCTCTCGCTCTCTCATACTCACCCACACAAACGCATACAAAAGCGCGCGACTTTTGCAAAAAATACTTTTATTAAGGGAGCCTCAAAATGTGTTTGTGAAACTTGGCATCGAATTTCCGGCTAATTGCAATACTACTTCTACTTACTATAGAAGAAGAACCAATAAATTGTTGCCAAGTGCCTTATATGGAAATAAATTTATATCTAGAAGAGAATATTACTGGGAACATTACATATCACTTGTTTTATAACTTGTTTTATAACTTCAGTAAAACCAACCGATAATATCGTAGAACGGAATTTCGTCAGTTTTTTTAAGCTTGAAAATATTGATTAGCTTCCATTTCCGTTAAACAGTATAACTAAACAATGAATAATATTAACTCATTTTAAAAGTTATTTATTACTCCAGTTGAGTGAAAATATATGCACGTTTTATATGGTTGCAGTATTTTTCAGCTCAAAAAGAATCGCAGTCTTTATTCTAAGACGGTAACCTCTACCATTTGAAACCGAGGAGCAGTTTACAATAACCTAAATAAACACACACGCTTTAGAGCACACACGTTTCTACCATTGTCATTCTAACATTAGTTTCTCTACCTCAGCTTCATTTAATTTTCGTTTCCCTTGTTTCCCCAAACTCTTCTACTCTTACCGGTTTTTTTTTCGTCTCTTTTTCGCACGTTTTCACCGACTTGATTGCTCTTCCCCTGAAATTGGATGAGGAGTGCGGCTGCCATGCTATGTGTAATGGCCTACATCTGATACGGTTCCTTACGGTTTGTCCGGAAGTTACGGCCAATGAACACTTTGCCGAGCAAGAAACAAGGAGTCTAAATTAAGTTGTGACAAAGAGGTTAAGTTCGCTATATACTTAATCTACCAACAAGATGCTGTTTCCTATTCCAATGCTATCCGGTTTTTTATGCAGTTGTGCAATGAGAACTGCTTAGAGACGAGGCTGGAGTGAATTTTGAACATGAAGTGAATAACATAAACATAATGGGAATTAATTGTTCTTTCACACTGGCTGTGTGTTGGGATAAAGTACGGAAAGATAGGGTCAGACTGAAAAATTCTAAGCCATAGCCGGGATTTGAACCACGTATCTTCTGGTTGCCGTCCAGCCGCTCTAACCGTTGAGCTACTATGGCCAACGTGCCGACATGACATTAAATTCTCCAACGGCCAGTGTGAAAGAACAATTAATTTCCATTAATTGACCTAATAGTGGTTAACTATAAAGCCCGGGCCTTAAAGTACTTACACGTTGTAAGTCGCCATTAAGGTGGTAGTCTCATGTGTTAATGAGAACACCTAAGTGGTTTACCGGGAAAAAAACACGAGTCAAACATAATGTTGTCCTTTTAATACCATTACACCCCATATAATGGATATAATCCACTTTGCTTTTTTTCACATGCCGTCATGTAATGATGTAAATGGCCGTTGGTCAAAACCTTAAATTTGATTTTCTACGCTTTCAATTTCTTTATAATTTCACTCTTTCAAAACCTCCATAACTCAATTGTTTTTAATATTGTTTTGAAACTTTCAAGACACGAAGGGCTTTCTTTATTCATATTTATTCCACAGTTAATGCTTCTCCTGGTATTTATACTCGTATTTTAATTTACAATTATAAAAGTCCTCTATATTCTTAAAGGTGTGAAAGTTTTTAATATACTCATATTTTTTCCACCTTAAATTGACACTTGCCTTTTGTGTATTCTTCTGAACATTAAAAGTAAATGAAATATTTAAAAATTTATTGTAATAAAGCCTGCAGAAAGCTCAATTTTCGTACATACATTTATAGCAATAATGAATGCAGTTCGCAATAATGAATGAGTGTTTCAATTATCGTCCCTACCTACCTACCTTACTGGCCCAATCGTTCCGTCAAAGTATTCAAAAAACATTTTCAAAATATGTTTATTCCATAATTTGATGTGGGGATTGCACACCTGTCTTCTAATCTAATGGACCACGAGAAGTTTCCAAAAACAACTGTGAATTGTACAATCTTAAATGTTCGAATTTCAAAATTTGATATACACGTTATTAATCAGGATAACACAAGCTATAAATATAGGTGTGTGTGTATGTGTGTGTGTGTGTGTGTGTGTGTGTGTGTGTGTGTGTGTGTGTGTGTGTGTGTGTGTGTGTGTGTGTGTGTGTGTGTGTGTGTGTAAACTAATGGCACTACATATATTATTTTAAACCATGAATTTTGAATCACTCTGAAAACAAAAGTAGAAAACTCCATCATCTGAGGCTATAAACTGGTACTACCGGTAAGTATGGCAGTTACTGTGGTATTAAGACAGTTCTTTCTTTTCAAATACATCTGTTTGTTCCGTTGCTGCTTAAATGCTGGTAAATTTAACCGAAACATTGTATAATTCAGAAAAAAAATATTGACTTAATTAATCAATAAACTTCACTTATACATCAAAACGAGTAAACTTAGAAATAATTCATCTACACTCGGTAACAATTTCAGTCCGCAACTTAAATAGCTTCTGAGGTAATGGCAAAATTAACACTGGCGGGTAGAGCTATCAAACTCTGCTTAAAACAAATTAGGTATCGTCTATGCAGGCATGAGTAAGAAAACGAATTGTGTTATATGTCTAGAAAAACAATTCTAAACCAGGTTTTACTTAAAACCGATATTTAAGTAATAAACGTGAAGAAAACTATTGTAAAATGCTTACATTGAGGTATGGCGTCAGAATAAATTGTATTATTTGAGTGGCTTTTAAGTGGCACGTTATCGTTCTTTCTGCAAACATTTTAGTGAGGATAACCTTATTTATCTGATCTCAGTCTACATAAACTTAGCTTTAAATACAGTAAAAGTAAAAATGAAATAACAAAGAACTATTAATATATTTCATAAGAAGATTTTGAAGGGATGAAAAATAAAACTATAATTATTGAGTCAACAGACAGCTGCTGTGTGTATCTACCCAAAAGTTAGTATTTATTTTTTATTGGAACAATGTTCATTTAGCTCAAGAAAATGCCTCTAAAATACTAAATAAAGTAGTGCAAAAACACCGAGTTCCTCCCCCCCCCCCCCCATTTAGGAATGTAAATTCCGAATTAAACAAAAATGTATTTTTTCTTGCAGTTCATCATTCCTCAATTCGTATAGATTTGTACAGGTTGGGGCAACTAAAAGTGGCCCCACCTTCCGTTTGAATACAAACGTAATATTTCCAATGTGTATTAATATAAACTTCTGCTAAAACTGCATGAACTACAGTATAACAATGAAAAATTTTGTGCAAGTTGGTATTTTTTTGTATAATCGATAATTAACATACATTTAATGCATCACTGGAATGAAATGTGCATGAACGAGTGTTTTCTCTATGAAACAAATCCGGACATAATCCAGGAACTGAAAGACATCAGCCAATAAGTTATCGTTATCAGTATCGGACCTTTAAGACTAGGTATTTGAATATGATTGTGTACTGATACTGTAGGAGGCCACCTTCAACAACTTCAATACGATGAGTCCGTTCCAGTAATTTGATTGTCATTTATATTTGTTTATATCTTATTTACACCCGACTCTTTGATCTGCGCCACATAGTATTATCAATTACATAGCGTACATTTCGTCAACAACTTGCAACAGAATTATGTACAATACACCGCTAGTAGGATAAGCAGAAATCTGATAAAAGTTATACAAATGTAATTCTTTTAGTTATGAACATTATATCATTATCATTACTATGGTTATTATAAAATAAGCTGTCATTTAATTGATATGCTTTTGCTTAAGTAAACATTGGTATGTACTAGAAAAGGCATTCCCATACTTCTGCAACTTTTTGTTTGTTCCATTTATATCCCGCCTTTAACTGCAATGGTCATATTGGCGGCCATTCTCCTTTGGAACATACCGTTTATTGGCGATGGGGTTAACTCGTAGACGTTGCTGCTACTTTTTGGATTCTTAATAATTACATCACGAACACATTCCCACATTCATTCACATTTCCAGACTCTGGGGAAGATGGGGAATCATCCTGGTTAGAGAAAATCCCCACCCCAGCCGGGAATTGAACTCGGGACCCCATCAGCAGGCAGGTGCTCTACTGACTGAGCTAAGGGGCCAGCCTGAATGCTTTGTATCAGCCACACTTCGGAGTTCTCTTGTGAATGTAATTAGTTGCTTTTGTTTCGGAAGTATTCTCTTTCGTAGTTTTATGTGATTCACTATGCACTAATAAAACAGTGTCTTTGAAAAGGATACATCAGTTGATAAGTAACTATGTAACTTAACTTTGGTAAAATGAAGATGTATGTAAAATTACTGTATTGAAACCTACGTGAAGTGCGTATAAATATTACTTGTTGTACTAGCTATGTCTAAAAGTTGGTATTTGGAGGATGATTATCGAAAAGCTGATAGACTGCGTTATACCGTTCACATTGCACTGGGGGTTTTAAAATGTTCAAATATGGAAGATTACTCCATCGAAAAGAAGGTGAATTGCACACAAAAATTTCACACATCTAATTTCTAAGATAACTTTGCTTTAAAATGTGAACCCGTTTTGGTGATGAAGCAATAACGCTTCCCGCTTAACTTGCCGCTTAGTTTCAATTCTCTTTAACATGTGAGCAAACTTAAAACAGACTAATGACATGCCCAGGCACGAGGAGAAATTAACGGCAAGAGAGGAGCTCAAGTGTGGATTAATATTTTTATTTTATAGTTAAGTCACTTTAGGGGAACATTCACTACAGTCTCAGCGATGCTATATTTTAAAGGAATCAGGCAATTTGGAAATCCAAAAGTTGGATACAGTTTTCACCGGAAATATAAATTGAAGCCCCCTATATAAACAGAACCTTTTCTACAAAATGTTGTTTGTGTTTTGTTTGTGTGTGTGCGTTGTGTGGTGCGTGTGTGTGTGTGTGTGTGTGTGTGTGTGTGTGTGTGTGTGTGTGTGTGTGTGTGTGTGTGATACCAAAATGAAGGTAGCAAAGACACCTGATGTTCATGGAGGTGCATTTTAGCCTACTCCCAAAAGCCATACCACTTCTTGACATCATCTTCTCTCTTCTTTTCCATGTTCTAAACAACAATCGAGCAAATGCAGGGAATTACACATTTGATTTCATGTCACAAGCTTACTGAAAAGGATTACCTCCTGATTCTGCAATTGGAGCTGATTTATGGACCGGAGTGGATACAGTTCTTTTCTGTTTTATTTCCTTATTGTGTAATCTCACCCACCACTGAACTGTACATGTAGAAAGAAGCTCCAACAAAATCTGCAGGCTCATGAAAGATCTGCGAGGTCACTATTGCAAGGGAAGATTGCCTGTGTGTGAAATCTGTCATGGCCAAAGAAAACATGATTCGCCAAAAACAAACTTGTTCGAGGTTCTATCCATTACACCTCCCTGTACCTTGTGAACAACACATTGTATTTAAAAAGAAAAAAAATACTGAACAATGATTTAAAATAATAACTATAAAGTATATTAACATGAGATTGTGAATAAGCAACAATATTAGGAACTAATTTGACATACAGAGGTTGAAAAAGGTGGTGAATGCGGGGAGGTGGATCTGTGCCATGGGATCACTGCACACATTACAGTTAACGTAACATTAGCAGTGGTTCTAGTTCATGACAAAATGCTATTCAAAGGCCACAAGGCTTTATGAATGTACTGTGAACCGCGTGCTATATCGTGTAGGGAAGATCTGTTTTTGTAGAGATTTTACTTTTGTCACCAGTTTGCAAAATGCAAACTAGCCTGATGATATTTCTCCATTTCAGCTAAAATCCAGTTACTTTTGGAAGTTGATATCAAAATACTGTGCATCGTTTAGCACTTAATATATATTTGGGATCTATTCAATAATTGCTCATTCATAGCTGAACAGTTGAAACTTAGACCCTTCTTTATCTTAAAGTCTTAGAACTCTATAGCAAACACATTAAAATTACTACAAATATTACATTACTGTTCTGTAGTGCAAATTTTTGTGAAGGCAAAAACTTTGGAAGTAGCAATTGTACATCTTAATTTCGTCGGGAACTTCATTCCTATTAAATTCAAAAAATTTATGGTATAGGCAATTACGAGACAGTATAAAATAAAACAGACAGTGTAAAATAAAATACATATGTGCTATGGATGTTTAACGTCCCACCAAAGTTGAGTCATATCGGACAATGAATGAAATGAGTGAAATCATGCTCAAATGAGACCAGGGTCCATAGAGCTTAGAGTTACCTGATATTCGTCTTTCAGGATAACGGAAACCCTTATTCAGATATCTCACCCAGATCGAGAAACGAACTCGGCACCTCCTGAACGTGAGGCAGCGCTGTAGATGACATAGGTATTTGAAGCTGGTTAGAAAATATTTACATTTCCGAAAGACCCATCTAAATTACGAGTATTTTACTAAAAGAAAACTCAAAAAGATTAAGATGTCATTTATATTTATTAATTATTATTATTATTATTATTAAACAATATTTATGACACCAAAATTATTTCTTAGTGATATTTGGAGTCGAAAGCAGCGAAGTTTTGCATGGCGTTTTTCTCTGAGCAAGAAACACAGCTTAAACTGTTAAAGGGAAAATGTTTCATGCTCGGGAGCTTCCTTTTTAAATATATTGTAACGAGGACCGCTAGAACACCCTGTACCAGCTGCGAACGTAAGGCAGGGGGGGGAGGACCGCGTTAGCCACACCTTCTCCTCGTTTGTCTTGTAATGGTGACAGGCTTGTGGTTAGGGGAAAACATGACTGGTCCGTCTGTTTTCCTTCCCCCTGTTTCTGGATCTTTCGTTTACCAGAACAATCTTGTAAACACCAGAAACCGGCGATATTCCTATAAAGAGGGTTACAGACAGACAGTGTGAGTCAGTTGTTGTGTTGAGTTGAGTTGGTTTTGGTAGTCAGTCAGTGAGTTGGTTTTGTCAGTGAGGAGACAGTCGCAGTTCTTGGTGTAAGAGTTAGTCAGTGACGTGTTAATGAACGAAAGGGTTGTGCAACGGAAGACTGTGCGTAAACTGTGAATGTGTACCGGAGCTACGTAACCGCAAGTACAAGGAAATTGTAACGGACGGACTGGTGAATTGTAACTGTGTGCAGCAAGTAATTTTGTGTAATTGGCAAGTGTTAAACTGTAAGTCGGTGGAAATAAAGAACATTGTTTGAGTGGTGTAATTGGACTTTTCATTTCACGAACCCACAAGTCACACTGGTGTCCAAGAAGTGGGATATAACACAAAGTCACACTGGTGTCAGGAGTGGGATAACAACATCACCGAACATTACAACGATGGAGGCAGCATTAGAAAAGATTTTAGCGGAACTGAAAGAAATGAAGACGGCTAAAGACAACATCATCAGGAAGATGGAAGAAATGCGGGCCGAATTAACAGAGACGCTGGAGACTAGAAATAACCTGGCCGCGGAACTGAAACTAATCAGGACGGCTAGGGAGAACATCGCCGCAGAGTTGAAACAAATGAAGACGGCAAACAACATCGCCGAGAAGATGGAACAAGTGAAGGCCGAGTTAACCACGGAAATGAGAGCAGCGAATGACGGTCCGGCTACCGAAATGAAGGTGGCGAACGAGGCTCTCGCCGCCAAGTTTGAAGAACAGTTGGCCGGCGTGAGGGATGACGTGACGGAGCTGGGCGAGCGGAAGGGTCAAGTAGACGACAGCCTTAATGATTTAGAGGAAAAAGGCCGACAACATCGCAAAACCCTTCACCCGCCTGACGGAGGAAAACCGGCCTTATGTGTGGACGGAGGACGCCGAAGACGCTTTCCAGCACCCGAAGGGGACCCTGTGCAGTGCTCCAATTTTGGGTTTCCCACAACCGGGGTGGCGCCTTCATTGTGGACACCGACGCCAGCGACCATTGCATTGGAGGTGTCCTATCGCAGATCCAGGACGGGCCACGAGCGCACAAGAGTGGAAGAGGAGGAGCGTGCCGCAGCAGTCCGAGTAGTTGTGGCAGTGCCTGCTGAAGGCTGGGATAGCGCAGGCCTGAGGAGGGAGCAGCTGGCGGACGCAGACTTGGGGGCCACTCTTGAGGGAAGTGGACGCAGGGACGAGGACCGACCTGGGAGGACATCAAACCGAGGAGCGCCACCTACAATTCGCACTGGGCCCAATGGGACTCGTTGAAGACCAGAGTGGGCGTGCTATTCCGGGTATGGGAGTCACCCGATGGGAAGGGGCAGAGAGAACAGTTTGGTACTTCCCCGGAGCAAGGTCCCGGAAGCCTTGGAGGAGGTGCACGCCGGTACTTCAGGAGGACACCTGGGAGCGAACCGAATGATTCACAAACTACGGCAGCGCTACTTCTGGCTCAGACTCCGGGCAGATTGCTGGTGGTACACCTGGACCGCCTCGCACGCTACGATGGGGCTGTTCGAGGACGAACAGCTTTGAGGAGGGAGCAGTGTAACCAGACCGCTAGAACAACCCTGTACCAGCTGCGAACGTAAGGCAGGGGGGGAGGACCGCGTTAGCCACACCTTCTCCTCGTTTGTCTTGTAATGGTGACAGGCTTGTGGTTAGGGGAAAACATGACTGGTCGTCTGTTTTCCTTCCCCCTGTTTCTCGATCTTTCGTTTACCAGAACAATCTTGTAAACACCAGAAACCGGCGATATTCCTATAAAGAGGGTTACAGACAGACAGTGTGAGTCAGTTGTTGTGTTGAGTTGAGTTGGTTTTGGTAGTCAGTCAGTGAGTTGGTTTTGTCAGTGAGGAGACAGTCGCAGTTCTTGGTGTAAGAGTTAGTCAGTGACGTGTTAATGAACGAAAGGGTTGTGCAACGGAAGACTGTGGCGTAACTGTGAATGTGTACCGGAGCTTACGTAACCGCGAGTACAAGGAAATTGTAACGGACGGACTGGTGAATTGTAACTGTGTGCAGCAAGTAATTTTATGTAATTGGCAAGTGTTAAACTGTAAGTCGGTGGAAATAAAGAACATTGTTGAGTGGTGTAATTGGACTTTTTATTCCACGAACCCACAAAGTCACAATATTCTAGTAACCGTCTGGCGATTACATTCCCCATATTAAGGGTTAATAGAGCGCTGCCATCTTCAGCGGTATGTAATGTTCTGCTGCTCGATTTACTAAAGCAAAATGTTCCTCAGTAAGAATAAAACGAAAAAATTGCTCTTTTTAACTCCAACCACTTGCAGTTACCTAAAGTTAAGCTACGGCACTGCACAAAATTAGCAAGCTGATAAAAATAAGCATGAAGAAGTTTGTAGGGTAAAGAGAGGTATTTTCGTAACATAGGCAATTTCGTGATACTTTTTACGAAGGGATGTCACAAAGAAACCAGTTGGTGTTAACTTGTCTTTCACTGTTGGTAGTTGAAATATTTGTTCCTAGAGCTCAGGAGCTATCGGCAGGCGCGTTAACACTAACTGGTTTCTGTGACATCCCTTCGAAAAAGTATCACGAAACTGCCTATGTCACGAAAATACCTCCCTTTCTTCATTTCATTTCTTTCCTTTATCAGGTCTTTTATCTATGTCTTCCTTTTATACGTCTATAATACATATTCCAAAGGTTCACGTGGTTGGTTTTAGTTTTTACCTTTATTATTTCTTCCTTCCTTGTCATTTTTTTTCAATAAAGTAAACTAATGCACAATCAATTCACAACGAATTAGATATTTAAAGGCTTGTTTATCTTTCTTAGAAGAAAGACACTTCTAACAAGAAAAGCCTATAATTATTACTCAAGCAAACCTTTGTATTACACAAATATTCACCTCATCTCTTGAAAATAAAGGACTATTTAAAAATACATATTTTATAGTTAGAGCATTATCATATTCTTCGTTATTTTCTTATTATTAAATTTTTCAATTCTATATGCCATATGAATCTGCAGGAACAGGGAGGTCCGTTTAGTTAAATCATGTGCACGTCGGCCGCTGACTTTGACGAACCCTGATAATCGTTTTACAACAGTGGGCCTCCTTCTCCCAGACCTTTCTGCAAGGTTGCCACCTTTCTCGATACGTCATGGGTATCGTACGAGGTTTCGTCTAAATAAATTATCTTATGTCCATTACTGCAAAAACTTCCTGGATTCCATAATAACCCTTAACTTATTCAAAGTGCGTTATTTGAAACCCAGCTCCTTTAAGGAGGCCGCGCAAAGTGCAGTGCCAATAAGGAAAATCGCAAGTTTCTTGCAAATGTGCAACCAATTCGTCTAAGGTGAGTGCTTTCCCTTTTGTATAGAATCTATAAATTTCTCGGCGAATTAAATCTCATGTAAAATTATCTACTTTAGAGAAACATTTCCTTTTGTTTTCACACTTGATCAGCGTCTTTGGTATTCCTTTCGTCACAATATTTCTTGCTGTATTTCTGTGAATACCCAGAATTTATCATCAGGTTCATTGCATGACCCCTTACCAAGATTGTTTTTCAGCACGTATTTATACGTTCAAAACGAGCGCTCGAATTTGCTTAGAAAACAGTTCCCGTTATAACTTTGTTTTTTGAGGCTTTTCCAGTAATATAACTCGGCCCAGTTATTCACACTATTGTCATTACTTTGATTATTTTCACTTGACAGAAAGTTATCTACTACTTCGTTTTCATTTACCACTGCATTTCCCTCCCACGGTCTCCACATCGTGACACACAACGAATTTCTGCACGTAATCAAACAGATCAACTGGAACTTGAAACTTTGGCAACTGAGACTCCACGTGGAGTAGACATGCGACTGTCACTTCGAGAAAAATCAGGGTTGTTATTGGTCCTCAAAGACAGTGTTCCATTTCTGAAGTGTGGAGATAGATTTATGACGGTGATTAGTGGGCGGGAGGGTAGTTTCCTTTGAGAGGCAAACTGCACTCGCGTTCACTAGACAGACTTTACAAAACAGTGTTGTGAGAGAGGTTTTCGAGAGGAAGGTCAATACACGGAGGCTGCTCTCCAAAGAAAACGAGCGGAAGCACTTCCAAATGGCTAAGTAAAGGTTACTGCTATGTTGATATAGAGAAGGTAATGTTGGTTTAGATACCCATTTAAT